>CM071846.1:36965210-37375512 GCA_036507275.1 Sicyos edulis | reverse complement strand
TTGGAATATTTTGCATGAAACGTTTGCGCCAAGGAATCGAAAAAAACACTCTCGAGACGAACTTTAAGTTTTACACGCTGAAATTTATCCGAGTTTTTCGTTATAGCTCCCGAAACATCGTAACGCAACGATGGAATATTTTGCATGAAACGTTTGCGCCAAGGAATCGAAAAAAACACTATCGGGACCAACTTTAAGTTTTAAACGCTGAAATCTATCCGAGTTTTTCGTCTTAGCTCCCGAAACATCGTAACCCAAGGTTGGAATACTTTGCATGAAATGTTTGCGCCAAGGAATCAAAAAAACACTATTGGGACGAACTTTCAGTTTTAAACGCTGAAATCTATCCGAGTTTTTCATCTTAGCTCCCGAAACATCGTAACGCAAGGTTGGAATATTTTGCATGAAACGTATGCGCCAAAGAATCGAAAAAAACACTCTCGGGACGAACTTTAAGTTTTAAACGTTGTAATCTATCCGAGTTTTTCGTTTTAGCTCCCGAAACATCGTAATGCAACGTTTAAATATTTTGAATGAAACGTTTGCGCCAAGGAATTGAAAAAAACACTATTGGGACGAACTTTCGGCTTTAAACACTGAAATCAATCCGAGTTTTTCGTTTTAGCTCCCGAAACATCGTAACACAACGTTGGAATATTTTTCATGAAACGTTTGCGCCAAGGAATCGAAAAAAACACTCTCGGGACGAACTTTAAGTTTTAAACGCTGAAATCTATCCGAGTTTTTCGTCTTAGCTCCCGAAACATCGTCGTAACGCAAGGTTGGAATAATTTGCATGAAACGTTTGCGCCAAGGAATCGAAAAAAACACTCTCGGGACGAACTTTAAGTTTCAAACGCTATAATCTATCTGAGTTTTTCGTTTTAGCTCCAGAAACATCGTAATGCAATGTTTGAATATTTTGCATGAAACGTTTGGGACAAGGAATCGAAAAAAAACACTCACGGGACGAACTTTAATCTTTAAACGCTATAATCTATCCGAGTTTTTCGTTTTAGCTTCCGAAACATAGTAATGCAACTTTCGAATATTTTGAATGAAACGTTTGCGCCAAGGAATCAAAAAAACACTATTTGGACGAACTTTCGGTTTTAAACGCTGAAATCTATCCGAGTTTTTCGTTTTTGCTCCCGAAACATCGTAATGCAACGTTTGAATATTTTGAATGAAACGTTTGCGCCAAGGAATTGAAAAAAAACACTCTTGGGACGAACTTTCGGTTTTAAACGCTGAAATCAATCCGAATTATTAGTTTTAGCTCCCGAAACATCGTAACGAAACGTTGGAATATTTTGCATGAAACGTTTGTGCCAAGGAATCGAAAAAAACACTCTCGGGACGAACTTTAAGTTTTAAACGCTGAAATCTATCCGAGTTTTTCGTCTTAGCTCCCAAAACATCGTAACGCAAGGTTGGAATAATTTGCATGTAACGTTTGCCCCAAGGAATCGAAAAAAAACACACTCCGGACGAACTTTAAGCTTGAAACGCTATAATCTATCCGAGTGTTTCGTTTTAGCTCCCGAAACATCGTAATGCCACGTTCGAATATTTTGAATGAAACGTATGCGACAAGGAATCGAAAAAAACACTGTCGGGACGAACTTTAAGTTTTAAACGCAGAAATTTATCCGAGTTTTTCGTTTTAGCTCCCGAAACATCGTAACGCAAAGTTGGAATATTTTGCATGAAACGTTTGCGCCAAGGAATAAAAAAAAACACTCTCGGGAAGAACTTAAAGTTTTAAACGCTGAAATCTATCCGAGTTTTTCATTTTAACTCCCGAAACATCGTAACGCAACGTTGGAATATTTTGCATGAAACGTTTGCGCCAAGGAATCGAAAAAAACACTCTCGGGACAAACTTTAAGTTTTAAACGCTGTAATCTATCCTAGTTTTTCGTCTTTGCTCCCGAAACATCGTAACGCAAGATTGGAATAATTTGCATGAAACGTTAGCTCTAAGGAATCGAAAAAAACACTCTCGGGACAAACTTTAACTTTTAAACGCTATAATCTTTTTGAGTTTTTCGATTTAGCTCCAGAAACATCGTAATGCAATGTTTGAATATTTTGAATGAAACGTTTGCGCCAAGGAATCGAAAAAAAACACTACTGGGACGAACTTTCGATTTTAAACGTTGAAATATATCCGAATTTTTTGTTTTAGCTCCTGAAACATCGTAACGCAAGGTTGGAATAATTTGCATGTAACGTTTGCTCCAAGGAATCGAAAAAGAACACACTCGGGACGAACTTTAAGCTTGAAACGCTATAATCTATCCGAGTTTTTCGTTTTAGCTCCCGAAACATCGTAATGCCACGTTCGAATATTTTGAATGAAACGTATGCGCCAAGGAATCGAAAAAAACACTGTCGGGACGAATTTTAAGTTTTAAACGCTTAAATTTATCCGAGTTTTTCGTTTTAGCTCCCGAAACATCGTAACGCAAAGTTGGAATATTTTGCATGAAACGTTTGCGCCAAGGAATAGAAAAAAACACTCTCGGGAAGAACTTTAAGTTTTAAACGCTGAAATCTATTCGAGTTTTTCATTTTAACTCCCGATACATCGTAACGCAACGTTGGAATATTTTGCATGAAACGTTTGCTCCAAGGAATCGAAAAAAACACTCTCGGGACGAACTTTAAGTTTTAAACGCTGTAATCTATCCGAGTTTTTCGTCTTAGCTCCCGAAACATCGTAACGCAAGGTTGGAATAATTTGCATGTAACATTTGCTCCAAGGAATCGAAAAAAAACACGCTCGGGACGAACTTTAAGCTTGAAACGCTATAATCTATCTGAGTTTTTCGTTTTAGCTCCCGAAACATCGTAATGCCCCGTTCGAATATTTTGAATGAAACGTATGCGCCACGGAATCGAAAAAAACATTGTCGGGAAGAATTTTAAGTTTTAAACGCTGAAATTTATCCGAGATTTTCGTTTTAGCTCCCGAAACATCGTAACGCCAAGTTGGAATATTTTGCATGAAACGTTTGCGCCAAGGAATCGAAAAAAACACTCTCGGGAAGAACTTTAAGTTTTAAACGTTGAAATCTATCAGAGTTTTTCATTTTAACTCCAGAAACATCGTAACGCAACGTTGGAATATTTTGCATGAAACGTTTGCGCCAAGGAATCGAAAAAAACACTCTCGGGACGAACTTTAAGTTTTAAACGACTGTAATCTATCCGAGTTTTTCGTCTTAGCTCGGAAACATCGTAACGCAAGGTTGGAATAATTTGCATGTAACATTTGCGCCAAGGAATCGAAAAAAAACACACTCGGGACGAACTTTAAGCTTGAAACGCTATAATCTATCTGAGTTTTTCGTTTTAGCTCCCGAAACATCGTAATGCCCCGTTCGAATATTTTGAATGAAACGTATGCGCCACGGAATCGAAAAAAACATTGTCGGGACGAATTTTAAGTTTTAAACGCTGAAATTTATCCGAGTTTTTCGTTTTAGCTCCCGAAACATCGTAACGCCAAGTTGGAATATTTTGCATGAAACGTTTGCGCCAAGGAATCGAAAAAAACACTCTCGGGAAGAACTTTAAGTTTTAAACGTTGAAATCTATCAGAGTTTTTCATTTTAACTTCCGAAACATCGTAACACAACGTTGGAATATTTTGCATGAAACGTTTGCGCCAAGGAATCGAAAAAAACACTCTCGGGACGAACTTTAAGTTTTAAACGCTGTAATCTATCCGAGTTTTTCGTCTTAGCTCCCGAAACATCGTAACGCAAGGTTGGAATATTTTGCATGAAATGTTTGCGCCAAGGAATCAAAAAAACACTATTGGGACGAACTTTCAGTTTTAAACGCTGAAATCTATCCGAGTTTTTCATCTTTGCTCCCGAAATATCGTAACGCAAGGTTGGAATATTTTGCATGAAACGTATGCGCCAAGGAATCGAAAAAAACACTCTCGGGACGAACTTTAAGTTTTAAACGTTGTAATCTATCCTAGTTTTTCGTTTTAGCTCCCAAAACAACGTAATGCAACGTTTAAATATTTTGAATGAAATGTTTGCGCCAAGGAATTGAAAAAAACACTATTGGGACAAACTTTCGGCTTTAAACACTGAAATCAATCCGAGTTTTTCGCTTTAGCTCCCGAAACATCGTAACACAACGTTGGAATATTTTTCATGAAACGTTTGCGCCAAGGAATCGAAAAAAACACTCTCGGGACGAACTTTAAGTTTTAAACGCTGAAATCTATCCGAGTTTTTCGTCTTAGCTCCCGAAACATCGTAACGCAAGGTTGGAATAATTTGCATGAAACGTTTGCGCTAAGGAATCGAAAAAAACACTCTCGGGACGAACTTTAAGTTTCAAACGCTACAATCTATCTGAGTTTTTTGGTTTAGCTCCAGAAACATCGTAATGCAATGTTTGAATATTTTGCATGAAACGTTTGGGCCAAGGAATGGAAAAAAAACACTCTCGGGACAAACTTTAATCTTTAAACGCTATAATCTATCCGAGTTTTTCGTTTTAGCTTCCGAAACATAGTAATGCAACGTTCAAATATTTTGAATGAAACGTTTGCGCCAAGAAATCAAAAAAACACTATTTGGACGAACTTTCGGTTTTAAACGCTGAAATCTATCCGAGTTTTTCGTCTTAGCTCCCGAAACATCGTAAAGCAACGTTGGCTAATTTGCATGAAACGTTTGCGCCAAGGAATGGAAAAAAACACTCTCAGGACGAACTCTAAGTTTTAAACGCTGTAATCTATCCGAGTTTTTCGTTTTAGCTCCCGAAACATCGTAATGCAACGTTTGAATATTTTGAATGAAACGTTTGCGCCAAGGAATTGAAAAAACACTCTTGGGAGGAACTTTCGGTTTTAAACGCTGAAATTAATCCGAGTTTTTAGTTTTAGCTCCCGAAACATCGTAACGAAACGTTGGAATATTTTGCATGAAACGTTTGCGCCAAGGAATCGAAAAAAACACTCTCGAGACGAACTTTAAGTTTTAAACGCTGAAATTTATCCGAGTTTTTCGTTATTGCTCCCGAAACATCGTAACGCAACGATGGAATATTTTGCATGAAACGTTTGCGCCAAAGAATCGAAAAAAACACTATCGGGACCAACTTTAAGTTTTAAACGCTGAAATCTATCCGAGTTTTTCGTCTTAGCTCCCGAAACATCGTAACGCAAGGTTGGAATATTTTGCATGAAATGTTTGCGCCAAGGAATAAAAAAAACACTATTGGGACGAACTTTCAGTTTTAAACGCTGAAATCTATCCGAGTTTTTCATCTTAGCTCTCGAAACATCGTAACGCAAGGTTGGAATATTTTGCATGAAACGTATGCGCCAAGGAATCGAAAAAACACTCTCGGGACGAACTTTAAGTTTTAAACGTTGTAATCTATCCGAGTTTTTCGTTTTAGCTCCCGAAACATAGTAATGCAACGTTTAAATATTTTGAATGAAACGTTTGCGCCAAGGAATTGAAAAAAACACTATTGGGACGAACTTTCGGCTTTAAACACTGAAATCAATCCGAGTTTTTCGTTTTAGCTCCCGCAACATAGTAATGCAACGTTCGAATATTTTGATTGAAACGTTTGCGCCAAGGAATAAAAAAAACACTCTTGGGAAGATCTTTCGGTTTTAAACGCTGAAATCTATCCGAGTTTTTCGTCTTAGCTCCCGAAACATCGTAAAGCAACGTTGGAATATTTTGCATGAAACGTTTGCGCCAAGGAATCGAAAAAAACACTCTTGGGACGAACTTTAAGTTTTAAACGCTGAAATTTATCCGAGTTTTTCGTTTTAGCTCCCGAAACATTGTAACGCAACGATGGAATATTTTTCATGAAACATTTGCGCCAAGGAATCGAAAAAAACACTCTCGGGACGAACTTTAAGTTTTAAACGCTGAAATCTATCCAATTTTTACGTCTTAGCTCCCGAAACATCGTAACGCAATGTTGGAATAATTTGCATGTAACGTTTGCGCCAAGGAACCGAAAAAAAACACATTCAGGACGAACTTTAAGCTTGAAACGCTGTAATCTATCCGAGTTTTTCGTTTTAGCTCCCGAAACATCGTAATGCCACGTTCGAATATTTTGAATGAAACGTATGCGCCAAGGAATCGAAAAAAACACTGTCGGGACGAACTTTAAGTTTTAAACGCTGAAATTTATCCGAGTTTTTCGTTTTAGCTCCCGAAACATCGTAACGCAAAGTTGGAATATTTTGCATGAAACGTTTGCGCCAAGGAATCGAAAAAAACACTCTCGGGAAGAACTTTAAGTTTTAAACGCTGAAATCTATCCGAGTTTTTCATTTTAACTCCCGAAACATCGTAACGCAACGTTGGAATATTTTGCATGAAACGTTTGCGCCAAGGAATCGAAAAAAACACTCTCGGGACGAACTTTAAGTTTTAAACGCTGTAATCTATCCGAGTTTTTGTCTTAGCTCCCGAAACATCGTAACGCAAGGTTGGAATAATTTGCATGAAACGTTTGCGCCAAGGAATCGAAAAAAAACACTCTCGGGACGAACTTTAAGTTTCAAACGCTATAATCTTTCTGAGTTTTTCGTTTTAGCTCCAGAAACATCGTAATGCAATGTTTGAATATTTTGTATGAAACGTTTGCGCCAAGGAATCGAAAAAAAACACTATTGGGACGAACTTTCGATTTTAAACGCTGAAATATATCCGAATTTTTCGTTTTAGCTCTCGAAACATCGTAACGCAAGGTTGGAATAATTTGCATGTAACGTTTGCGCCAAGGAATCGAAACAAAACACACTCGGGACGAACTTTAAGCTTGAAACGCTATAATCTATCCGAGTTTTTCGTTTTAGCTCCCGAAACATCGTAATGCCATGTTCGAATATTTTGAATGAAACGTATGCGCCAAGGAATCGAAAAAATCACTGTCGGGACAAATTTTAAGTTTTAAACGCTGAAATTTATTCGAGTTTTTCGTTTTAGCTCCCGAAACATCGTAACGCAAAGTTGGAATATTTTGCATGAAACGTTTGGGCCAAGGAATGGAAAAAAACACTCTCGGGAAGAACTTTAAGTTTTAAACGCTGAAATCTATCCGAGTTTTTCATTTTAACTCCCGAAACATCGTAACGCAACGTTGGAATATTTTGCATGAAACGTTTGAGCCAAGGAATCGAAAAAAACACTCTCGGGACAAACTTTAAGTTTTAAACGCTATAATCTATCCGAGTTTTTCGTCTTAGCTCCCGAAACATCGTAACGCAAGGTTGGAATAATTTGCATGAAACGTTTGCGCCAAGGAATCGAAAAAAACACTCTCGGGACGAACTGTAAGTTTCAAACGCTATAATCTATCTGAGTTTTTCGTTTTAGCTCCAGAAACATCGTAATGCAATGTTTGAATATTTTGCATGAAACGTTTGGGCCAAGGAATCGAAAAAAAACACTCTCGGGACGAACTTTAATCTTTAAACGCTATAATCTATCCGAGTTTTTCGTTTTAGCTCCCGAAACATAGTAATGCAACGTTCGAATATTTTGAATGAAACGTTTGCGCCAAGGAATAAAAAAAACACTATTGGGACGAACTTTCGGTTTTAAACGCTGAAATCTATCCGAGTTTTTCGTCTTAGCTCCCAAAACATCGTAAAGCAACGTTGGAATATTTTGCATGAAACGTTTGCGCCAAGGAATGGAAAAAAACACTCTCAGGACGAACTTTAAGTTTTAAACGCTGTAATCTATCCGAGTTTTTTGTTTTCGCTCCCAAAACATCGTAATGCAACGTTTGAATATTTTGAATGAAACGTTTGCGCCAAGGAATTGAAAAAAACACTCTTGGGACGAACTTTCGGTTTTAAACGCTGAAATCAATCCGAGTTTTTCGTTTTAGCTCCCGAAACATCGTAACGAAACGTTGGAATATTTTGCATGAAACGTTTGCGCCAAGGAATCGAAAAAAACACTCTCGAGACGAACTTTAAGTTTTAAACGCTGAAATTTATCCGAGTTTTTCGTTATAGCTCCCGAAACATCATAACACAACGATGGAATATTTTGCATGAAACGTTTGCGCTCAGGAATAAAAAAAAACACTCTCTGGACCAAATTTAAGTTTTAAACGCTCAAATCTATCCGAGTTTTTCGTCATAGCTCCCGAAACATCGTAACGCAAGGTTGGAATAATTTGCATGAAACGTTTGCGCCAAGGAATGTAAAAAAACGCTCTTGGGATGAACTTTCAGTTTTAAACGCTGAAATCTATCAGAGTTTTTCATCTTAGCTCCCGAAACATCGTAACGCAAGGTTGGAATATTTTGCATGAAACGTATGCGCCAAGGAATCGAAAAAAACACTCTCGGGACGAACTTTAAGTTTTAAACGTTGTAATCTATCCGAGTTTTTAGTTTTAGCTCCCGAAACATCGTAATGCAACGTTTAAATATTTTGAATGAAACGTTTGCACCAAGGAATTGAAAAAAACACTATTGGGACGAACTTTCGGCTTTAAACACTGAAATCAATCCAAGTTTTTCGTTTTAGCTCCCGAAACATCGTAACACAACGTTGGAATATTTTTCATGAAACGTTTGCGCCAAGGAATCGAAAAAAACACTCTCGGGACGAACTTTAAGTTTTAAACGCTGAAATCTATCCGAGTTTTTCGTCTTAGCTCCGGAAACATCGTAACGCAAGGTTGGAATAAGTTGCATGAAACGTTTGCGCCAAGGAATGTAAAAAACACTCTTGGGACGAACTTTCGGTTTTAAACGCTGAAATCTATCCGAGTTTTTCGTCTTAGCTCCCGAAACATCGTAAAGCAACGTTGGAATATTTTGCATGAAACGTTTGCGCCAAGGAATCGAAAAAAACACTCTTGGGACGAACTTTAAGTTTTAAACGCTGAAATTTATCCGAGTTTTTCGTTTTAGCTCCCGAAACATCGTAACGCAACGATGGAATATTTTGCATGAAACATTTGCGCCAAGGAATCGAAAAAAACACTCTCGGGACGAACTTTAAGTTTTAAACGCTGAAATCTATCCAATTTTTACGTCTTAGCTCCCGAAACATCGTAATAGCATGAGTTGGAATAATTTGCATGTAACGTTTGCCCCAAGGAATCGAAAAAAAACACACTCGGGACGAACTTTAAGCTTGAAACGCTATAATCTATCCGAGTTTTTCGTTTTAGCTCCCGAAACATCGTAATGCCACGTTCGAATATTTTGAATGAAACGTATGCGCCAAGGAATCGAAAAAAACACTGTCGGGACGAACTTTAAGTTTTAAACGCTGAAATTTATCCGAGTTTTTCGTTTTAGCTCCCGAAACATCGTAACGCAAAGTTGGAATATTTTGCATGAAACGTTTGCGCCAAGGAATCGAAAAAAACACTCTCGGGAAGAACTTTAAGTTTTAAACGCTGAAATCTATCCGAGTTTTTCATTTTAACTCCGAAACATCGTAGCATAGCGTTGAAATATTTTGCATGAAACGTTTGCGCCAAGGAATCGAAAAAAACACTCTCGGGACGAACTTTAAGTTTTAAACGCTGTAATCTATCCGAGTTTTTCGTCTTAGCTCCCGAAACATCGTAACGCAAGGTTGGAATAATTTGCATGAAACGTTTGCGCCAAGGAATCGAAAAAAACACTCTCGGGACAAACTTTAAGTTTCAAATGCTATAATCTTTTTGAGTTTTTCGTTTTAGCTCTAGAAACATCGTAATGCAATGTTTGAATATTTTGAATGAAACGTTTGCGCCAAGGAATCGAAAAAAAACACTACTGGGACGAACTTTCGATTTTAAACGCTGAAATATATCCGAATTTTTCGTTTTAGCTCCCGAAACATCGTAACGCAAGGTTGGAATAATTTGCATGTAACGTTTGCGCCAAGGAATCGAAAAAACACACTCGGGACGAACTTTAAGCTTGAAACGCTATAATCTATCCGAGTTTTTCGTTTTAGCTCCCGAAACATCGTAATGCCACGTTCGAATATTTTGAATGAAACGTATGCGCCAAGGAATCGAAAAAAACACTGTCGGGACGAACTTTAAGTTTTAAACGCTGAAATTTATCCGAGTTTTTCGTTTTAGCTCCCGAAACATCGTAACGCAAAGTTGGAATATTTTGCATGAAACGTTTGCGCCAAGGAATCGAAAAAAACACTCTCGGGAAGAACTTTAAGTTTTAAACGCTGAAATCTATCCGAGTTTTTCATTTTAACTCCCGAAACATCGTAACGCAACGTTGAAATATTTTGCATGAAACGTTTGCGCCAAGGAATCGAAAAAAACACTCTCGGGACGAACTTTAAGTTTTAAACGCTGTAATTTATCCGAGTTTTTTGTCTTAGCTCCCGAAACATCGTAACGCAAGGTTGGAATAATTTGCATGAAACGTTTGCGCCAAGGAATCGAAAAAAACACTCTCGGGACAAACTTTAAGTTTCAAACGCTATAATCTTTCTGAGTTTTTCGTTTTAGCTCCAGAAACATCGTAATGCAATGTTTGAATATTTTGAATGAAACGTTTGCGCCAAGGAATCGAAAAAAACACTATTGGGACGAACTTTCGATTTTAAACGCTGAAATATATCCGAATTTTTCGTTTTAGCTCCCGAAACATCGTAACGCAAGGTTGGAATAATTTGCATGTAACGTTTGCGCCAAGGAATCGAAAAAAAACACACTCGGGACGAACTTTAAGCTTGAAACGCTATAATCTATCCGAGTTTTTCGTTTTAGCTCCCGAAACATCGTAATGCCACGTTCGAATATTTTGAATGAAACGTATGCGCCAAGGAATCGAAAAAATCACTGTCGGGACGAATTTTAAGTTTTAAACGCTGAAATTTATTCGAGTTTTTCATTTTAGCTCCCGAAACATCGTAACGCAAAGTTGGAATATTTTGCATGAAACGTTTGGGCCAAGGAATCGAAAAAAACACTCTCGGGAAGAACTTTAAGTTTTAAACGCTGAAATCTATCTGAGTTTTTCATTTTAACTCCGAAACATCGTAATAGCATAGCGTTGGAATATTTTGCATGAAACGTTTGCGCCAAGGAATCGAAAAAAACACTCTCGGGACGAACTTTAAGTTTTAAACGCTATAATCTATCCGAGTTTTTCGTCTTAGCTCCCGAAACATCGTAACGCAAGGTTGGAATAATTTGCATGAAACGTTTGCGCCAAGGAATCGAAAAAAACACTCTCGGGACGAACTGTAAGTTTCAAACGCTATAATCTATCTGAGTTTTTCGTTTTAGCTCCAGAAACATCGTAATGCAATGTTTGAATATTTTGCATGAAACGTTTGGGCCAAGGAATCGAAAAAATACACTCTCGGGACGAACTTTAATCTTTAAACGCTATAATCTATCCGAGTTTTTCGTTTTAGCTTCCGAAACATAGTAATGCAACGTTCGAATATTTTGAATGAAACGTTTGCGCCAAGGAATAAAAAAACACTATTTGGGCGAACTTTCGGTTTTAAACGCTGAAATCTATCCGAGTTTTTCGTCTTAGCTCCCGAAACATCGTAAAGCAACGTTGGAATATTTTGCATGAAACGTTTGCGCCAAGGAATGGAAAAAAACACTCTCAGGACGAACTCTAAGTTTTAAACGCTGTAATCTATCCGAGTTTTTCGTTTTAGCTCCCGAAATATCGTAATGCAACGTTTGAATATTTTGAATGAAACGTTTGCGCCAAGGAATTGAAAAAAGACTCTTGGGACGAACTTTCGGTTTTAAACGCTGAAATCAATCCGAGTTTTTAGTTTTAGCTCTCGAAACATCGTAACGAAACGTTGGAATATTTTGCATGAAACGTTTGCGCCAAGGAATCGAAAAAAACACTCTAGAGACGAACTTTAAATTTTAAACGCTGAAATTTATCCGAGTTTTTCGTTATAGCTCCCGAAACATCGTAACGCAACGATGGAATATTTTGCATGAAACGTTTGCGCCAAGGAATCGAAAAAAACACTATCGGGACCAACTTCAAGTTTTAAAAGCTGAAATCTATCCGAGTTTTTCGTCTTAGCTCCCGAAACATCGTAACGCAAAGTTGGAATATTTTGCATGAAACGTTTGCGCCAAGGAATGTAAAAAAACGCTCTTGGGATGAACTTTTAGTTTTAAACGCTGAAATCTATCCGAGTTTTTCATCTGAGCTCCCGAAACATCGTAACGCAAGGTTGGAATAATTTGCATGAAACGTTTGCGCCAAGGAATGTAAAAAAACGCTCTTGGGATGAACTTTCAGTTTTAAACGTTGAAATCTATTCGAGTTTTTCATCTTAGCTCCCGAAACATCGTAACGCAAGGTTGGAATATTTTGCATGAAACGTATGCGCCAAGGAATCGAAAAAAACACTCTCGGGACGAACTTTATGTTTTAAACGTTGTAATCTATCCGAGTTTTTCGTTTTAGCTCCCGAAACATCGTAACACAACGTTGGAATATTTTTCATGAAACGTTTTCGCCAAGGAATCGAAAAAAACACTCTCGGGACGAACTTTAAGTTTTAAACGCTGAAATTTATCCGAGTTTTTCGTTTTAGCTCCCGAAACATCGTAACGCAACGATGGAATATTTTGCATGAAACGTTTGGGCCAAGGAATCGAAAAAAACACTCTCGGGAAGAACATTAAGTTTTAAACGCTGAAATCTATCCGAGTTTTTCATTTTAACTCCCGAAACATCGTAACGCAACGTTGGAATATTTTGCATGAAACGTTTGCGCCAAGGAATCGAAAAAAACACTCTCGGGACGAACTTTAAGTTTTAAACGCTATAATCTATCCGAGTTTTTCGTCTTAGCTCCCGAAACATCGTAACGCAAGGTTGGAATATTTTGCATGAAACGTTTTTGCCAAGGAATCGAAAAAAACACTCTCGGGACGAACTGTAAGTTTCAAACGCTATAATCTATCTGAGTTTTTCGTTTTACCTCCAGAAACATCGTAATGCAATGTTTGAATATTTTGCATGAAACGTTTGGGCCAAGGAATCGAAAAAAAACACTCTCGGGACGAACTTTAATCTTTAAACGCTATAATCTATCCGAGTTTTTCGTTTTAGCTCCCGAAACATAGTAATGCAACGTTTGAATATTTTGAATGAAACGTTTGCGCCAAGGAATAAAAAAAACACTATTGGGACGAACTTTCGGTTTTAAACGCTGAAATCTATCCGAGTTTTTCGTCTTAGCTCCCAAAACATCGTAAAGCAACGCGACCGCCAGGTTTTCTTCCGGTCTTCGGTATGCCCTAGGGTAATTTGGTAATTTGGTCGGGCCGTCATGGTCGTTTGTGTCTTTTCGGCTACTAAAATTATTGGATGGTTTTTGTAGGTTTTTGGAGGTTTTGTGGTTTGGTTTGAGCAAGGTTTGTTGCAAAAGTAAAAATAAAGGAAATTGTCTTTGCAGTAGGGTTTTGAACCGGGTCTCTGGGAAGCTTGTAGAGAGGTGTGCCAATTGAGCCATTAGGTGCTCTTGTTGCTCTTTACGCATCACATCTTAGTTAACCTTGGAGTTTGGAGTTTTGGTGCATTTGGTTAAATGAAATAGAATTAGGTTATTCCATCTTATTCTCCAAAAACACCTCTTGGCGCCCCAAGCTCTCCATCTCCATAGCCTTGCTTGAGTTCTTCATCCTTGCATCTCCTTGGGTTCGATCATCATCATTAGGGTAAGTCTTACGTCTTCTTCATCTTCTCATTTGGGTGTTTGTTGGCGAATGTAAGAAAAAGGGGTTGTGTGTGTGTGTGTTGTGCGGCCCGGTAGTAGGAAGCGACCATCATCCCGGCCCGGCTCTCATGCGCCCGGTCGGTCGAGCGGCCACATCGCCATCGCGCCCGGTCGGTCGAGCCGGCCACCACGCCGCGCCCGGTCGGTCGGTCGAGCGGCCTGCCCGCACGCCCGGACACCAGTCCCGGCCTCCCTCGCCGTTCGCCCGGCGCGAATCGCCGTCGCTCGCTCGCGCCAGAGAGAGTCGCGCGCGCGCGCGCGCGCGCGTCGGCCGTCGCTCGCGCGCCCTCGCCGTGTCCGCTTGCCGCTTGCTCGCCGCGCGCGCGCGCTCGAGACGTTACGCCGCGCGCGCGCGCGCGCGCCGCGTTGCTCGCGCCGTGTCGCGCGCGCCCGCGCAGCGCCGCGCGCCGCCGCCGCCCGCGCGCGCCGCCGCGCCGCGCGCGCCGCGCCGCGCGCGCGCGCGCGCGCCGTGCGCGTCCGTGCGCCGTGCGGCGCCGCGCCGGTAGCGTGTCCGTGCCGTGCCGCGTGTAGCGTGCCCAGCGCCGCGCGCCTTTGCCGTGCCCGGCTTGCCAGCGACCCCAAGCTCGTGTCGTCGCGCGCGCGTGAGTTCCGGCCGAGCTTGCTTTGTTCTATTGTTGTTTAGATATTTTAGATCTTGATTATTGTTGGTTTGCTAGGTTCCAGCTCGCTAGCTCGGGATTGTTCATGACTTAGGATTTGTGTGTAAAAGTCTTAGACCAAGGTAAGGATTTCTTCACAGGGGTTGTGTGGACCTGCGGTATATTTGTGATTGTTGTTTTGTATGCTGTGTATGTTTACTAGCATGTTTAGCCTAGGTGCTCTGTTAAATTCTGGTTGGCATGAACTCTTGTATTGTTTCTCATGTTAGCCCATGCTAGGTTGTTCTATTCTAGCATGTTCGATATCTGTTCTTGCTTTGTAGTATCATGCTAGGTTCTTTGTATCGATGAGCACGTATTGGGTGCATTGATTGAATCGTTATTATTGTTAAGGTTTAGAATTGAGGTAGATAGAATCATCAGGGCCCGATGCATAAAGTATCTTGCATCTATGGCAGGGCGTTCGAGACGATTCTCAGTCCTTGGACCCGTGAGGATTAGCTATCCCAGCCGGTAGGCCACTGCAATCTTGGGTGAGGGTGGCGGTATTAAATGCCCCAGCGGTCGGGATGATGACTTGGCATTGCCTGCGTCCGGCGATCGACACGTCCTCGGCGTGTTCGGCGTAGCCCTTGATTGCCACTGTTAGGGCAGGGCCGCTTCACGGTGTAAGCCTACCACGGCCGGTTCCTTAGCCTCGGTGCGGTGAGTACGGTGACATAGTTCACGTGTCGAGTCTCACACCCCTATGTCGGTGACACCGATCCGGAGAGATTTAGTTAGGCATGGTGGTGAAACACAGGCGGCTTGCCACTGGACCGGCACCCCGAGAGTTTGCGGTAGCATGCGGTGCGCGCTTACGCTCATTCTGGCGCCGGCCCGAGAGCTCCTCGGGATCTTGAGCGATGCACCTTTACGTATCGGCGATGAAGCGGTGAGGCGGGACTTGTTCCGTATAGTGCGTTTAGTGTGTTGTGGTATTTTCGGACTAAGACCACGAGATGGCATCAGAGGTCCAAGTGTGGACTTAGCTATGTGCTCAGCTCTGTGTTTGTACTCATAGCTTGCATACATTCTTCTAGATGATCATGTATATCGTATTGTACCCGGTTGGGGATTCTTCTTTGGGTAATTCGTTACTCACCCTTATTACGTGGTTTTCCACGGGTAATCAAGCGGGAGAGCAGGATGGGTGAAGGAGGAGCTATGATCATGGAACCTGCTTTGTCATCTCACGATTATTTTATTTTAATTATCATGACTCTTCACTTTTTATTATTTCCCACTGAATGCATGTAGGCGGGCACAGAGCCCCCGGATGTTTTCTTACGTTTTATGGATTCCGGCATATTGGTACTTGTGGATTGTTTTAATGGTTTAAATAAATCTCGATCAGTGTGCTTTTAGAAATGTATGTTTTGGTTGTTGAATGTTTACATTTTTACTTGGAATCAAAATGTATTTTTCATAATGTCTTTTATTTTCACTACATGCATTGGGGTAAAGGCCCATTTAGAGCCCCTTTTGGGTGGGTCTTTCTGATTGGTATCGAGCTTCGAGTCATAGATTCTGTGGTGACCTTTTTTTTGTAGGTCGTTTTCCATGATCATCGGCACTCAGGCGGTCATCAGTGCGCCTAGATTTATTGTTTTAGAAAGGAAAAGGGTTAAGAATTTACAATACCTATCATCTAGTGTATGCCTTGTTTGGTGTTGTGGAATGGTAGCGTGAGCGAGTTTTGATTCGTTGTTGGTTTGGATGTAGATCGCCCGACATGCGATCCCGTCTGGGAGAGGAGGTTCGAGAGCGGTCGAGTATCGGGGATCGGATCGTCTGCGAGGACATCGTCCCAAGGCGACAACGATGGCATTCCACGCGCTCCTCTGTTACGCCTAGGCGGGCGTTGAGCGTGGCCGCCGTGTGAGGCGCTCTGGAGCGAGTTTCTTTGAGTCTATGAGGGCTTTTATGGTCGGCATGTTGAGTGACCGGAGGCGAGACCCGAGCCTTGTTAGCGTATGGCGGGAAGAGTCCGAGCCCGGTCGGCGGTGACTCGATTGGTTGTGAGCTCGATAGCACCTCGGCTCCACGAGAGCAAGTAGCCCAGAGGCGGATATGGCGGTGCGAGGAATTGGGTAGGTGGTGAAGGATTTTGTGAAGTGGAAGCACGAGAAGTTTGATGCCACCGGTGATGCGTTAGCGGCGGCCAGTGGATTGCCCATTTGGAGTACACCTTCACGATCATGGTGTGCCCCGATATTGAGGCCGAGATGTGCGGCTCATGTGCTAGGAGGCCTGCAGCGAGATGGTGGTGGGAGTCCACCTTGAGCGAGAGACCAGTGGGTCTCCACCCGCTACTTAGGAGTTCTTCAAAAATTGAGTTCAAGGTAAAGTTCATCGGTGATGAGGCTCGGAGAAGATGGTGGAGCTCTTCGAACACAGAAGCGAGGTTACGATTCCATTGAGAATATGGCGCAAGTTCTCGGAGTATGGATATTTTGCTCCTCGATTGATTGCCACCGGGTGAAGATTGGAAGTTCATATCTGGATTGAGCGGGGTGTTTCCCGAGATGTCGAGGCTCGGGCCCACGACACTTATGCTAGAGTACATCCCGATTAGCCACGATCTATAATGGGAAGTATCTGCTTGCGGGGTTGTTGCCGCTCTGTTGGCGTCTGTCCCAGCCGTTGTGTAGGCGAAGAGAGAGTTTGACTTTGAGGCGGCGGCGGCGCCGCCAAGCGATTCGAAGCGAGAGATCGTGAGAGCTCGGTCCGTTTCCGGCCAGGCGGCGAGAGAGGACCCGAGCGATTTCCGCTTGTGCTACTTGTGGGAAAGTCCACGCGGAGCTTATCGGCTGGACCTAGGTGTGCTTCCGTTGTGGTAGAGAGGGGCACATGGCCCGTTTTGTGATCGGCCCGGCTATGGCGGCTCGGCCAGTGCGGCGGCGAGTCGAGTGTTTGCTCGACCGTCGGGGAGGCCAGCGTCACGGATGCGTGTGTGGCGAGTGCGCTTCTTGTTTTAGATCAACTGCGCATTTGTCTTGTTTGATTACAGTTCCACGCATTCATTTGTATCTGTGTTGTTTCTTGAGCATGCTAAGTTAAGACTAGAGCCTCTAGGTTTTGAGTTATCTGTTGCAACTCCTTGGGAGTTAGTATGTTGGCTAGAGATAAGATTAAGGATGGCGGGATCGAGATATCAGGAGAGTTGCTTGTGGCTACGCTCATAGTTACGCCTATGGCGGTTTTGATGTGATTCTTGGTATGGAGTGGTTGTTTGCTAACCACGCGTTGATTGGCCACCGGAAAGAAGTAGTGTTGGGCGCCCGGTCGTCGCCTAGCTTTAAGTTTCGTGGAGTCGAGGTGGAGTTTGCCCGCCCGATGGTGTCGGTATGGCTCGTCGTTTGCTAGCTCATGGAGCTTGGGGCTATCTAGCCAAGTTATGCAGGAAGAGCGCCCCTCGTGTCTGTTGATCAGTGCAGGTCGTCGTGCGGGAGTTTGCGGATGTGTTTCTGAGGAGTTCTGGGGTTGCCCCCAAAGAGAGAGTTGACTTCATTATTGAGCTCGAGCAGGGACCCTCCCTATCTCGAAGGCTCCGTGTCGCATGGCGCCAGTGATTAAAAGGCGAAGATTGATTCTGGGGAGATGTTAGGCCAGGGTTCATCCGTCAAGTGTCCCAGTGGGAAGCACGATTCTGTTTGTGAAAAAGAAGGATGGTTCTATGCGCTTATGTATTGATTCTGCGAGCTTAATAAGGTGTGATGAAGAATAAGTATCCGTTGCCCGTATCGATGATTTGTTCGATCGGCTTGAGGGGAGCTTACGTGTTCTCAAGATAGATCGAGATCAGGTTACCATCGATTCGCGGATCGGGGATGCGACATTCCTAAGGCGACTTTGAGTCGGATATGGTCACTATGAGTTTGTGGTTATGTCGTTTGGATTGACCAATGCCCGGTAGCGTTCATGGACATGATGGATAGGGTGTTCAAATCATTTTTGGGCAACCGTCATCGTGTTCATTGGCGATATCCCGATTTATTCGAGGTCTAAAGAAGACCATGCGAGCATTTGAGGCGAGTATTGGCGGCTTTGAGGAAAACCGGCTTTATGCGAAGTTTTCCAAATGTGATTCTGGTTGGAAGCGGTGGCCTTCCTAGGCCCGTGGTTTCGAGAGATGGTATAGCCGTGGACCCGCGAAGATTGGTGAGTGAGTTCATGGGCCAAGCGACTTGATTCTTAGATTCGCGACTTTACAGGTTTGGCGAGTTACTCTGTCGGTTCGTCAGAGACTTTTACTGCTTTAGCCTCGCCCCTCACTCGTCGGCGAGGAAGGGTGTCGAGTTTGTTTGGGGCAGCGAGGTGTGATGAGAGCTTTGCGAGCTCAAGCGTGGTTTGACTTGGCACCGATGTTGGCGATCCGGAGAGACAGGTGGTTTAAGTGGTCTCTGATGATGCTTCAAGTTTGGATTAGGTTGTGTGTTGATGCGGCCGGGGAAGGTCATTGCCTATGCTTCCGTCGGTGAAGCCGTATGGCGAGAACTACCCGACTCATGATATGGAGTTAGCGGCGATGGTGTTGTTGCCTTGAAGATTTGGAGGCATTACACATATGGTGGCGGATTGAGATGTTTACCGATCACGAGCCTCAAGTATCTGTTTACTCGAAGGAGTTGAATATGAGCGAGAGGAGATGGTTAGAGTTGGTAAGGATTATGGCTGCGAGATTTTGTACCATCGGGTAAAGCCAATGTAGTGGCCGATGCTTTGAGCGAAAAAAGCGTCGCACTCTGCGGCGTTGTTGAGTTCAGCCAGTTTGCGAGAGAGAGTTCGGCGGGCGAGGTTGCGATGTTGTTGGGAGAGGATTCTACTTGAGGTAGCTCGATTATTTATTCGTGTCGATTAAGCGTGGATTATAAACGGCCAGGTTAGGTGACCCGCACTTAAGAGATTGGTTGTGAGTTAGTCTTGTGGTGACTTTGACTTTGTATATTCACGAGACGGGGGGTTGACTTATAGAGGCGGTTGTGTGTTCGGACATTGCGAGTTTGCGGCGAGTTGCTCTCGGAGGCCCACTGTTCCCCCTTTTGCTTGGCACCGGGGTACCAAGATGTATCGAGACCTTAGCGGACCTTACGGTGGATGGGGATGAAGAGAGATGTGGCGAGTTTGTCGGTAGGTGTCTCACTTGTCGACAAGTGAAGGCACCCGAGCGAGAGCAGCAGAGTTTTATTCGCGACCAGCGAGTGTACCCAGTGGAAATGGGAAGAGATCTCTATGGACTTTATATCTGGTTTGCCAAGGACTCAGGAAGTTCTCTCGATTTGGGTGATAGTCGGCCGTTTGACCAGAGCGCACACTTCATTCCGGTAGAGACACTTATCTGAGTGGAGCGATGTGGCGCGCGGTATTTTTTTGAAGCGAGATCATCCGTTATCATGGTGTCTGCGGTGAGGATTGTGTCGGTCGTGACTCGCGGTTCACTTCGTTTACGGAGGCGCTCGAGAAGGGTTTGAGCCGCAGTGCGATTTAAACCTGACTTTTCACCCTCGAGACGGATGGTGGTGAGAGAAGTGAATCAATTCTCGAGATATGTTGAGGGCTTGTGTGTTGGATTTCCCGGCGATTGGGACGATGTCTGTGCTTGATGGAGTTTGCCTATAACAATAGATTACGATCGGCGGTCGGATGGCTCCATTGAGGCATTGTATGGTAGCGTTATCCGGTCCCTGTGTTGCAGGAAGAGGTTGGTGATAGGCGAGTTTTGGGTCGAGTTCTGCGATTGACCAATGGTGCGATCTGAGAAGATTAGAGCTCGTATGTTGGCATTTCGGCGGCGAGCGAGAAAGTTCTGTAGATGTTGGCGTCGAGATTTGGTTTGAGGTTGGTCGGCATGTGTTCCTTAAGGTTGCTCCGTCACGAGTGTTTTGAGGTTTGGTAAGCGTGGGAAGTTGAGTCCCGTTTTGTTGGTCCATTTGAGATCCTAGAGAGGATTGGCGAGAGTTGCTTACCAGGTTAGCCCTACCTCGTCACTATCGGCGGTGCATAGTGTTTTCATGTATCGATGTTGAGCGGTATGTGCGGACCGTCGTCGCACATTGTGGACTTTGAGCCTTTGCGGTGAATGAGGATTTGAACTTGAGGAAAAGCGGTGAGGATCCTTGCCTTTGAGACCAAGGCGTTGCGTGTCGCGAGATTCGTTTAGTAAAGGTTGATGGAAGAATCGGGGTTACGAGGAAGCCACTTGGGAGCGGGAAGGCGAGATGAGGTTGCATTACCACAGAGTGTTTTTACATCTTAAGGACTTTCGAGGGCGAAGTCATAAAAGGAGAATATTGTAACGACCAGGTTTTCTTCCGGTCTTCGGGTATGCCCTAGGGGTAATTTGGTAATTTAGTCGGGCCGTCATGAGTCGTTTGTGTCTTTTCGATTACTAAAATTATTGGATGGTTTTGTAGGTTTTGGAGGGTTTGTGGTTTGGTTTGAGCAAGGTTTGTTGCAAAAGTAAAAATAAAGGAAATTGTCTTTGCAGTAGGGTTTGAACCGGGTCTCTGGGAAGCTTGTAGAGAGGTGTGCCAATTGAGCCATTAGGTGCTCTTGTTGCTCTTTACTGCATCACATCTTAGTTAACCTTGGATTTTGGAGTTTTGGTGCATTTGGTTAAATGAAATAGAATTAGGTTATTCCATCTTATTCTCCAAAAACACCTCTTGGCATTAAGCTCTCCATCTCCATAGCCTTGCCGATTCTTCATCCTTGCATCTCCTTGGGTTCGATCATCATCATTAGGGTAAGTCTTCGTCTTCTTCATCTTCTCATTTGGGTGTTTGTTGGCGAATGTAAGAAAAAGGGGTTGTGTGTGTGTGTGTGTGTGCGGCCCGGTAGGAGGAGGCCGACCATCATCGCATCGGCCGGCTCGCGCGCGCCCGGTCGGTCGAGCGGCCACACGCCGCGCGCCCGGTCGGTCGAGCGGCCACCATCGCACGCGCGGTCGGTCGAGCGACCACCCGCCTGCGCCGGACGCGCCGGCGACTGCGCGCCGCCGCGCCCGCCGCCGCGCGCCCGGTCGCTCGCCGCCGCGCGCCTCGCGCGTCGCCCGCGCCGCCGCGCGCCGCGCCCGCGCGCGTCGCTCGCCGCGCGCGCGCCGCGTGCCTGCGCGCGCCGCGCCGCCGCTCGCGCGCTCGCGCGCGCGCCGCGCCGCGCGCGCCGCGCGCGCGCGCGCGCGCGCGCCGCCGCCAGCGAGCGCGCGCCGCGCGCCGCGCGCGCGCCGCGCGCGCGCCGCGCGCGCCGCCGCGCGCGCGCTGCGCCGCGCGCGCGCGCGCGCGCGTCGCGTGCGCGCGGCGCGCCGCGCGCGCGTGTCCTGCCGTGCCGTGCGGTAGCGCGGCGCGCCGTCCTTGCCGTGCCCGCCCGGCTTGCGCGCGGCCCAAGCTCGTGTCGTCGCGCGCGCGTGAGTTCCGGCGAGCTTGCTTGTTCTATTGTTGTTTAGATATTTTAGATCTTGATTATTGTTGGTTTGCTAGGTTCCAGCTCGCTAGCTCGGGATTGTTCATGACTTAGGATTTGTGTGTAAAAGTCTTGGAGCCAAGGTAAGGATTTCTTCACAGGGGTTTGTGTGGACCTGCGGGTATATTTGTGATTGTTGTTTTGTATGCTGTGTATGTTTACTAGCATGTTTAGCCTAGGTGCTCTGTTACGAATTCTGGTGGCATGAACTCTTGTATTGTTTCTCATGTTAGCCCATGCTAGGTTGTTCTATTCTAGCATGTTCGATATCTGTTCTTGCTTAGTAGTATCATGCTAGGTTCTTTGTATCGATGAGCACGTATTGGGTGCATTGATTGAATCGTTTATTATTGTTAAGGTTTTAGAATTGAGGTAGATAGAATCATCAGGGCCCGATGCATAAAGTATCTTGCATCTATGGCAGGGCGTTGAGAGCGATTCTCAGTCCTTGGACCCGTGAGGATTAGCTATCCCAGCCGGTAGGCCACGCAATCTTGGGTGAGGTGGCGGTGTTAAATGCCCCAGCGGTCGGGATGATGACTTGGCATTGCCTGCGTCCGGCGATCGACACGTCCTCGGCGTGTTGGCGTAGCCCTTGATTGCCACTGTTAGGGCAGGGCCGCTTCTGGTGTAAGCCTACCACGGCCAGGTTCCTTAGCCTCGGTGCGGTGAGTGCGGTGACATAGTTCCGTGTCGAGTCTCACACCCTATGTCGGTGACACGATCCGGAGATTTAGTTAGGCATGGTGGCCCGAACACAGGCGGCTTGCCACTGGGCCGGCACCCCGAGTTTGCGGTAGCATGCGGTGCGCGCTTACGCTCATTCTGGCGCCCGTGGAGGAGCTCCTCGGGATCTTGAGCGATTGCACCTTTACGTATCGGCGATGAAGCGGTGGCGGGACTTGTTCCGTATAGTGCGTTTAGTGTGTTGTGGTATTTTCGGACTAAGACCACGAGATGGCATCAGAGGTCAAAGTGTGGACTTAGCTATGTGCTCAGCTCTGTGTTTGTACTCATAGCTTGCATACATTCTTCTAGATGATCATGTATATCGTATTGTACCCGGTTGGGGATTCTTCTTGGGTAATTCGTTACTCACCCTTATTACGTGTTTTCCACGGTAATCAAGCGGGAGGCGGGATGGGTGAAGGAGGAGCTATGATCATGGAACTGCTTTGTCATCTCTGATTATTTTATTTTAATTATCATGACTCTTCACTTTTTATTATTTCCCTGAATGCATGTAGGCGGACACAGAGCCCGGGGATGTTTTCTTACGTTTTATGGATTCCGGCATATTGGTACTTGTGGATTGTTTTAATGGTTTAAATAAATCTCACGATCAGTGTGCTTTTAGAAATGTATGTTTTGGTTGTTGAATGTTTACTGTTTTTACTTGGAATCAAAATGTATTTTTCATAATGTCTTTTATTTTCACTACATGCATTGGGGTAAAGGCCCATTTAGAGCCCCTTTTTGGGTGGGTCTTTCTGATTGGTATCGAGCTTCGAGTCATAGATTACATGGTGACCTTTTTTGTTGTAGAGTCGTTTTCCATGATCATCGGCACTCAAGCGGTCATCAGTGCGCCTAGATTTATTGTTTTAGAAAGGAAAAGGGTTAAGAATTTACAATACCTATCATCTAGTGTATGCCTTGTTTGGTGTTGTGGAATGGTGTGAGCGAGTTTTGATTCGTTGTTGGTTTGGATGTAGATCGCCCGCATGCGATCCGTCTGTCTGGAGAGAGAGGTTCGAGCGGTCGAGTATCGGGATCGGATCGTCTGCGGCGAGGACATCGTCCCAAGCGACAACGATGGCATTCCACGGCGGCTCCTCTGTTACGCCTAGGCGGGCGTTGAGCGCGTGCGCCGCGTGAGGCGCTCTGGGCGAGTTTCTTGAGTCTATGAGGCTTTTATGGTCGACATGTTGAGTGACGAGAGCGAGAGACCGAGCCTTGTTAGCGTATGGCGGGAAGAAGAGTCGAGCCCGGTCGGCGGTGACTCGATTGGTTGTGAGCTCGATAGCACCTCGGCTCCACGAGAGCAAGTAGCCCCAGAGGCGGATATGGCGGAGTGCGAGGAATGGGTAGGTGGTGAAGGATTTTGTGAAGTGGAAGCTTTGAGAAGTTTGATGCCACCGGTGATGCGTTAGCGGCGGCCAGTGGATTGCCCATTTGGAGTACACCTTCACGATCATGGTGTGCCCCGATATTGAGAGGCGAGATGTGCGGCTCATGTGCTAGGAGGCCTGGCGAGATGATGGTGGGAGTCCACCTTGAGCGAGAGACAGGTGGGTCTCCACCCGCTACTTGGAGTTCTTCAAAGTGAGTTCAAGGTAAAGTTCATCGGTGATGAGGCTCGAGGAGAAGATGGTGGAGCTCTTCGAGAACACAGAGCGAGTTACGATTCCATTGAGAATATGGCGCAAGTTCTCGGAGTATGGATATTTTGCTCCTCGATTGATTGCCACCGGGGAAAAGATTCGGAAGTTCATATCTGGATTGAGCGAGTGTTTCCCGAGATGTCGGGGCTCGGGCCCACGACACTTATGCTAAGTACATCGATTAGCCCACGATCTATAATGGGAAGTATCTGCTTGGCGGGTTGTTCTGCGCTCTGTTCGTCGTCTGTCCCAGCGGTGTGTAGAGCGAAGAGAGAAGTTTGACTTTGAGGGGGCGGCGGCGCGCCAAAAGCGATTCGAAGCGAGATCGTGGAGAGCTCGGTCCGTTTCGGCCCGGCGGCGAGAGGACCCGAGCGATTTCCGCTTGTGCTACTTGTGGGAAAGTCCACGCGGAGCTTATCGGCTGGACCTGGGTGTGCTTCCGTTGTGGTAGAGAGGGCACATGGCCCGTTTTTGTGATCGGCCCGGCTATGGCGGCTCGGCCAGTAGCGGCGGCGAGTCAGTGTTTGCTCGACCGTCGGGGAGGCGCGTCACGGATGCGTGTGGCGAGTGCGCTTCTTGTTTTAGATCAACTGCGCATTTGTCTTGTTTGATTACAGTTCCACGCATTCATTTGTATCGTGTTGTTTTCTTGAGCATGCTAAGTTAAGACTAGAGCCTCTAGGTTTTGAGTTATCTGTTGCAACTCCTTGGGAGTTAGTATGTTGGCTAGAGATAAGATTAAGGATGGCGGATCGAGATATCAGGAGAGTTGCTTGTGGCTACGCTCATAGTTACGCCTATGGCGGTTTTGATGTGATTCTTGGTATGGAGTGGTTAGCTTTTGCTAACCACGCGTTGATTGGCCCACACCGGAAAGAAGTAGTGTTGGAGCGCCGGTCGTTAGCTTTAAGTTTCGTGGAGTCGAGGTGGAGTTTGCCGCCCGATGGTGTCGGTATGTGGCTCGTCGTTTGCTAGCTCATGGAGCTTGGGGCTATCTAGCCAAGTTATGCAGGAAGAGCGCGCCCCTCGTTGTGTGCATGTGATCAGTGCCGGTCGTGCGAGGAGTTTGCGGATGTGTTTCTGAGGAGTTCTGGGGTTGCCCCCAAAGAGAGAGTTGACTTCATTATTGAGCTCGAGCGAGGACCCTCCTATCTCGAAGGCTCCGTGTCGCATGGCGCCAGTGATTAAAGGCGAAGATTGATTCTGGGGAGATGTTAGGCCGAGGGTTCATCCGTCCAAGTGTGTCCCAGTGGGAGCACGATTCTGTTTGTGAAAAGAAGGATGGTTCTATGCGCTTATGTATTGATTACTTGAGCTTAATAAGGTGGCGATGAAGAATAAGTATCCGTTGCCCGTATCGATGATTTGTTCGATCGGCTTGAGGAGCTTACGTGTTCTCAAGATAGATCGAGATCAGGTTACCATCGATTCTGCGGATCGGGGATCTGACATTCCTAAGGCGACTTTGAGTCGGATATGGTCACTATGAGTTTGTGGTTATGTCGTTTGGATTGACCAATGCCCGGTAGCGTTCATGGACATGATGGATAGGGTGTTCAAATCATTTTTGGGCGGCCGTCATCGTGTTCATTGGCGATATTACGATTTATTCGAGGTCTAAAAGACCATGCGAGCATTTTGAGGCGAGTATTGGCGGCTTTGAGGAAAACCCGGCTTTATCGAAGTTTTCCAAATGTGATTCTGGTTGGAAGCGGTGGCCTTCCTAGGCCACGTGGTTTCGAGAGATGGTA
The DNA here is from genome assembly GCA_036507275.1 of Sicyos edulis. Classification (NCBI taxonomy): domain Eukaryota; kingdom Viridiplantae; phylum Streptophyta; class Magnoliopsida; order Cucurbitales; family Cucurbitaceae; genus Sicyos; species Sicyos edulis. Next base: position 37,349,476 of record CM071846.1, on the reverse strand, counting down.
TAGCCGTGGACCCGCGAAGATGGTAGTGAGTTCATGGGCCAAGCGAACTTGATTCTTGAGATTCGCGACTTTGCACGGGTTTGGCGAGTTACTCTGTCGGTTAAATCAGAGACTTTACTGCTTTAGCCTCGCCCCACTCACTCGTCGGCGAGGAAGGGTGTCGAGTTTGTTTGGGGCAGCGAGTGTGATGAGAGCTTTGCGAGGCTCAAGCGTGGTTTGACTTGGCACCGATGTTGGCGATCCGGAGAGGGCGAGTGGTTTAAGTGGTCTCTGATGATGCTTCCAAGTTTGGATTAGGTTGTGTGTTGATGCGGCCGCGGGAAGGTCATTGCCTATGCTTCCGTCGGTGAAGCCGTATGAAGCGAGAACTACGACTCATGATATGGAGTTAGCGGCGGTGGTGTTTGCATTGAAGATTTGGAGGCATTACAGTATGGTGGCGGTTGAGATGTTTACCGATCACGAGCCTCAAGTATCTGTTTACTCGAAGGAGTTGAATATGAGCGAGAGAGATGGTTAGAGTTGGTAAGGATTATGGCTGCGAGATTTTGTACCATCGGGTAAAGCCAATGTAGTGGCGATGCTTTGAAGCGAGAAAGCGTCGCACTCTGCGGCGTTGTTGAGTTCAGCCAGTTTGCGAGAGAGAGTTCGGCGGGCGAGGTTGCGATGTTGTTGGGAGAGGTTCTGCGGGAGTAGCTCGATTATTTATTGTGTAAATCGATTAGCGTGGATTATAAACGGCCAGTTAGGTGACCCGCACTTAAGAGATTGGTTGTGAGTTTAGTCTTGTGGTGACTTTGACTTTGTATATTCACGAGCGATGGGTTGACTTATAGAGGCGGTTGTGTGTTCGGACATTGCGGAGTTTGCTGGCGAGAGTTGCTCTCGGAGGCCCTTTGTTCCCCCTTTTGCTTGGCACCAGGGTACCAAGATGTATCGAGACCTTAGCGGACCTTACGGTGGATGGGGATGAAGAGAGATGTGGCGAGTTTGTCGGTAGGTGTCTCACTTGTCGACAAGTGAAGGCACCCGAGCGAGAAACAGTGAGTTTTATTGCGACCAGAGTGTACCCAGTGGAAATGGGAAGAGATCTCTATGGACTTTATATCTGGGTTTGCCAAGGACTCAGGAAGTTCTCTCGATTGGGTGATAGTCGACCGTTTGACCAAGAGCGCACACTTCATTCCGGTAGAGACACTTATCTGAGTGGAGCGATGGCGCGTATTTTTGGAAGCGAGATCATCCGTTATCATGGTGTGCCGGTGAGGATTGTGTCGGTCGTGACTCGCGGTTCACTTCGTTTACGGAGCGCTCGAAGGGTTTTGAGCCGCAGTGCGATTTAGCCCTGACTTTTCACCCTCGAGACGGATGGTGGGGAGAGAGTGAATCAATTCTCGAGATATGTTGAGGCTTGTGTGTTGGATTTCCCGAGCGATTGGGACGATGTCTGTACTTGATGGAGTTTGCCTATAACAATAGATTACGATCGGCGGTTGAGATGGCTCCATTCGAGGCATTGTATGGTAGCGTTATCGGTCCCTGTGTTGCAGGAAGAGGTTGGTGATAGAACGAGTTTTGGGTCGAGATTCTGCGATTGACCAATGGTGCGATCACGAGAAGATTAGAGCTCGTATGTTGTGACTCGGAGCGAGAGCGAGAAAGAGTTCTGTAGATGTTGGCGTCGAGATTTGGAGTTTGAGGTTGGTCGACATGTGTTCCTTAAGGTTGCTCCGTCACGAGGTGTTTTGAGGTTTGGTAGCGTGGGAAGTTGAGTCCCGTTTTGTTGGTCCATTTGAGATCCTAGAGAGGATTGGCGAGTTGCTTCACCAGGTTAGCCCTACCTCGTCACTATCAGTGATTGCATAGTGTTTTTCATGTATCGATGTTGAGCGGTATGTGCTGGGACCGTCGCACATTGTGGACTTTGAGCCTTTGCGGTGAATGAGGATTTGAACTTGAGGAGAAGCGGTGAGATCCTTGCCTTTGAGACCAAGGCGTTGCGTGTCGCGAGATTCGTTTAGTAAAGGTTCGATGGAAGAATCGGGGTTACGAGGAAGCCACTTGGGAGCGGGAAGGCGAGATGAGGTTGCATTACCACTGAGTGTTTTACATCTTAAGGACTTTCGAGGGCGAAAGTCATAAAAAGGAGGAATATTATAACGACCAGGTTTTTCTTCCGGTCTTCGGGTATGCCCTAGGGGTAATTTGGTAATTTAGTTGGTCCGTCATGAGTCGTTTGTGTCTTTCGATTACTAAAATTATTGGATGGTTTTGTAGGTTTTGGAGAGGTTTGTGGTTTGGTTTGAGCAAGGTTTGTTGCAAAAGTAAAAATAAAGGAAATTGTCTTTGCAGTAGGGGTTTGAACCGGGTCTCTGGGAAGCTTGTAGAGAGGTGTGCCAATTGAGCCATTAGGTGCTCTTGTTGCTCTTTACGCATCACATCTTAGTTAACCTTGGATTTTGGAGTTTTGGTGCATTTGGTTAAATGAAATAGAATTAGGTTATTCCATCTTATTCTCCAAAAACACCTCTTGGCATTAAGCTCTCCATCTCCATAGCCTTGCCGAGTTCTTCATCCTTGCATCTCCTTGGGTTCGATCATCATCATTAGGGTAAGTCTTCGTCTTCTTCATCTTCTCATTTGGGTGTTTGTTGGCGAATGTAAGAAAAAGGGTTGTGTGTGTGTGTGTGTTGTGCGGCCCGGTAGGAGGAGCGACCATCATCCCGACCAGCTCCTCGCGCGCCGGGTCGGTCGAGCCGACCATCGCGCGCCGGATCGCGCCGGCCGCGCGGTCGAGCGAGCGCCACGCGCCGCGCCCGGTCGGTCGAGCCAGCCACCTGCCGCGCGCCGGACTGTCGTCAGCCCTCGCGCCTCGCCGTTCGCCCGGCCGCGAATCGCCCGTCGCTCGCCACGCCGAGAGAGTCCTCGCCGCGCCGCGCCGCGTCGTCGCGTCGATCGCGCGCGCGCGCCGTGTCGCTTGCCGCGCTGCTTGCCGCGCGCGCGCCGCGCTCGCGCGCGCGCGCGCGCGCGCGCGCGCGCGCGCGCCGCGCGCGCGCCGCCCGTCGCGCGCGCGCGCGCCGCCGCGCGCGCCGCGCCGCGCGCCGCGCGCCGCGCGCGCCGCGCGCGCGCGCCGCCCGCGCGCGCGCGCGCGCGCGCCGCGCGTGTGCGCCGTGCGTGCCGCGCGTGCGCGCGTGCGCGTCCTGCCGCGGTAGCGCGGCCGCGCGCGTCCTTGCCGCCGGCTTGCCGCGACCCCAAGCTCGTGTCGTCGCGCGCGTGTGAGTTCCGGCCGAGCTTGCTGTTCATTCTATTGTTGTTTAGATATTTTAGATCTTGATTATTGTTGGTTTGCTAGGTTCCGCTCGCTAGCTCGGGATTGTTCATGACTTAGGATTTGTGTGTAAAAGTCTTGAGCCAAGGTAAGGATTTCTTCACAGGGTTGTGTGGACCTGCGGTATATTTGTGATTGTTGTTTTGTATGCTGTGTATGTTTACTAGCATGTTTAGCCTAGGTGCTCTGTTACAATTCTGTGGCATGAACTCTTGTATTGTTTCTCATGTTAGCCCATGCTAGGTTGTTCTATTCTAGCATGTTCGATATCTGTTCTTGCTTCGTAGTATCATGCTAGGTTCTTTGTATCGATGAGCACGTATTGGGTGCATTGATTGAATCGTTATTATTGTTAAGGTTTAGAATTGAGGTAGATAGAATCATCAGGGCCCGATGCATAAAGTATCTTGCATCTATGGCAGGGCGTTCGAGACAGATTCTCAGTCCTTGGACCCCGTGAGGATTAGCTATCCCAGCCGGTGAGCCACCGCAATCTTGGGTGAGGGTGGCGGTGTTAAATGCCCCAGCGGTCGGGATGATGACTTGGCATTGCCTCGTCCGGCGATCGACACGTCCTCGGCGTGTTGGCGTAGCCCTTGATTGCCACTGTTAGGGCAGGGACGCTTCTGGTGTAAGCCTACCACGGCCGGTTCCTTAGCCTCGGTGCGGTGAGTACGGTGACATAGTTCCGCGTGTCGAGTCTCACACCCCTATGTCGGTGACACGATCCGGAGATTTAGTTAGGCATGGTGGTGAACACAGGCGGCTTGCCACTGGACCGGCACCCCGAGTTTGCGGTAGCATGCGGTGCGCGCTTACGCTCATTCTGGCGCCGGCGGAGAGCTCCTCGGGATCTTGAGCGATGCACCTTTACGTATCGGCGATGAAGCGGTGGCGGGGACTTGTTCCGTATAGTGCGTTTAGTGTGTTGTGGTATTTTCGGACTAAGACCACGAGATGGCATCAGAGGTCCAAGTGTGGACTTAGCTATGTGCTCAAGCTCTGTGTTTGTTCTCATAGCTTGCATACATTCTTCTAGATGATCATGTATATCGTATTGTACCCGGTTGGGGATTCTTCTTTGGGTAATTCGTTACTCACCCTTATTACGTGGTTTTCCACGGGTAATCAAGCGGGAGAGCGGGATGGGATGGTGAAGGAGGAGCTATGATCATGGAACTGCTTTGTCATCTCTGACGATTATTTTATTTTAATTATCATGACTCTTCACTTTTTATTATTTCCCACTGAATGCATGTAGGCAGACACAGAGCCCCGGGATGTTTTCTTACGTTTTATGGATTCCGGCATATTGGTACTTGTGGATTGTTTTAATGGTTTAAATAAATCTCTGATCAGTGTGCTTTTAGAAATGTATGTTTTGGTTGTTGAATGTTTACTGTTTTTACTTGGAATCAAAATGTATATTTTTTATAATGTCTTTTATTTTCACTACATGCATTGGGGTAAAGGCCCATTTAGAGCCCCTTTTGGGTCTTTGACCAAGGTCTTTATCGTAACGCAACGTTGGAATATTTTTCATGAAACGTTTGCGCCAAGGAATCGAAAAAAACACTCTCGGGACGAACTTTAAGTTTTAAACGCTGAAATCTATCCGAGTTTTTCGTCTTAGCTCCCGAAACAACGTAACGCCAGGTTGGAATAATTTGCATGAAACGTTTGCGCCAAGGAATGTAAAAAAAAGCTCTTGGGATGAACTTTCAGTTTTAAATGCTGAAATCTATCCGAGTTTTTCGTTTTAGCTCCTGAAACATCGTAATGCCACGTTCGAATATTTTGAATGAAACGTTTGAGCCAAGGAATAAAAAAAAAACACTCTCGGGACGAACTTTAAGTTTTAAACGCTGAAATTTATCCGAGTTTTTCGTCTTAGCTCCCGAAACATCGTAACGCAAAGTTGGAATATTTTGCATGAAACGTTTGCGCCAAGGAATGTAAAAAAACGCTCTTGGGATGAACTTTTAGTTTTAAACGCTGAAATCTATCCGAGTTTTTCATCTTAGCTCCCGAAATATCGTAACGCAAGGTTGGAATATTTTGCATGAAACGTATGCGCCAAGGAATCGAAAAAAACACTCTCGGGACGAACTTTATGTTTTAAACGTTGTAATCTATCCGAGTTTTTCGTTTTAGCTCCCGAAACATCGTAACACAACGTTGGAATATTTTTCATGAAACGTTTTCGCCAAGGAATCGAAAAAAACACTCTCGGGACGAACTTTAAGTTTTAAACGCTGAAATCTATCCGAGTTTTTCGTCTTAGCTCCCGAAACAACGTAACGCCAGGTTGGAATAATTTGCATGAAACGTTTGCGCCAAGGAATGTAAAAAAAAGCTCTTGGGATGAACTTTCAGTTTTAAATGCTGAAATCTATCTGAGTTTTTCGTTTTAGCTCCTGAAACATCGTAATGCCACGTTCGAATATTTTGAATGAAACGTTTGCGCCAAGGAATAAAAAAAAAACACTCTCGGGACGAACTTTAAGTTTTAAACGCTGAAATTTATCCGAGTTTTTCGTCTTAGCTCCCGAAACATCGTAACGCAAGGTTGGAATATTTTGCATGAAACGTATGCGCCAAGGAATCGAAAAAAACACTCTCGGGACGAACTTTATGTTTTAAACGTTGTAATCTATCCAATTTTTTCATCTTAGCTCCCGAAACATCGTAACGCAAGGTTGGAATAATTTGCATGTAACGTTTGCGCCAAGGAATCGAAAAAAAACACACTCGGGACGAACTTTAAGCTTGAAACGCTATAATCTATCCGAGTTTTTCGTTTTAGCTCCCGAAACATCGTAATGCCACGTTCGAATATTTTGAATGAAACGAATGCCCTAAGGAATCGAAAAAAACACTGTCGGGACGTACTTTAAGTTTTAAACGCTGAAATTTATCCGAGTTTTTCGTCTTAGCTCCCGAAACATCGTAACGCAAGGTTGGAATAATTTGCATGAAACGTTTGCGCCAAGGAATCGAAAAAAACACTCTCGGGACAAACTTTAAGTTTCAAACGCTATAATCTTTCTGAGTTTTTCGTTTTAGCTCCAGAAACATCGTAATGCCACGTTCGAATATTTTGAATGAAACGTTTGCGCCAAGGAATAAAATTAAAACACTCTCGGGACGAACTTTAAGTTTTAAACGCTGAAATTTATCCGAGTTTTTCGTCTTAGCTCCCGAAACATCGTAACGCAAGGTTGGAATATTTTGCATGAAACGTTTGCGCCAAGGAATCCAAAAAAACACTCTAGAGACGAACTTTAAGTTTTAAACGCTGAAATTTATCCGAGTTTTTCGTTATAGCTCCCGAAACATCGTAACGCAACGATGGAATATTTTGCATGAAACGTTTGCGCCAAGGAATCGAAAAAAACACTATCGGGACCAACTTTAAGTTTTAAAAGCTGAAATCTATCCGAGTTTTTCGTCTTAGCTCCCGAAATATCGTAACGCAAGGTTGGAATATTTTGCATGAAACGTATGTGCCAAGGAATCGAAAAAAACACTCTCGGGACGAACTTTATGTTTTAAACGTTGTAATCTATCCGAGTTTTTCGTTTTAGCTCCCGAAACATCGTAACACAACGTTGGAATATTTTGCATGAAAGGTTTTCGCCAAGGAATCGAAAAAAACACTCTCGGGACGAACTTTAAGTTTTAAACGCTGAAATCTATCCGAGTTTTTCGTCTTAGCTCCGGAAACATCGTAACGCAAGGTTGGAATAAGTTGCATGAAACGTTTGCGCCAAGGAATGTAAAAAAAAGCTCTTGGGATGAACTTTCAGTTTTAAATGCTGAAATCTATCCGAGTTTTTCATCTGAGCTCCCGAAACATCGTAACGCAAGGTTGGAATAATTTGCATGAAACGTTTGCGCCAAGGAATGTAAAAAAACGCTCTTGGGATGATCTTTCAGTTTTAAACGTTGAAATCTATTCGAGTTTTTCATCTTAGCTCCCGAAACATCGTAACGCAAGGTTGGAATATTTTGCATGAAACGTATGCGCCAAGGAATCGAAAAAAACACTCTCGGGACGAACTTTATGTTTTAAACGTTGTAATCTATCCGAGTTTTTCGTTTTAGCTCCCGAAACATCGTAACACAACGTTGGAATATTTTTCATGAAACGTTTTCGCCAAGGAATCGAAAAAAACACTCTCGGGACGAACTTTAAGTTTTAAACGCTGAAATCTATCCGAGTTTTTCGTCTTAGCTCACGAAACAACGTAACGCCAGGTTGGAATATTTTGCATGAAACGTTTGCGCCAAGGAATGTAAAAAAACGCTCTTGGGATGAACTTTTAGTTTTAAACGCTGAAATCTATCCGAGTTTTTCATCTTAGCTCCCGAAATATCGTAACGCAAGGTTGGAATAATTTGCATGAAACGTTTGCGCCAAGGAATGTAAAAAAACGCTCTTGGGATGAACTTTCAGTTTTAAACGCTGAAATCTATCCGAATTTTTCATCTTAGCTCCCGAAATATCGTAACGCAAGGTTGGAATATTTTGCATGAAACGTATGCGCCAAGGAATCGAAAAAAAACACTCTCGGGACGAACTTTAAGCTTTAAACGCTATAATCTATCCGAGTTTTTCGTTTTAGCTCCTGAAACATCGTAATGCCACGTTCGAATATTTTGAATGAAACGTTTGCGCCAAGGAATAAAAAAAAACACTCTCGGGACGAACTTTAAGTTTTAAACGCTGAAATTTATCCGAGTTTTTCGTCTTAGCTCCCGAAACATCGTAACGCAAGGTTGGAATATTTTGCATGAAACGTTTGCGCCAAGGAATCGAAAAAAACACTCTAGAGACGAACTTTAAGTTTTAAACGCTGAAATTTATCCGAGTTTTTCGTTATAGCTCCCGAAACATCGTAACGCAACGATGGAATATTTTGCATGAAACGTTTGCGCCAAGGAATCGAAAAAAACACTATCGGGACCAACTTTAAGTTTTAAAAGCTGAAATCTATCCGAGTTTTTCGTCTTAGCTCCCGAAACATCGTAACGCAAAGTTGGAATATTTTGCATGAAACGTTTGCGCCAAGGAATGTAAAAAAACGCTCTTGGGATGAACTTTTAGTTTTAAACGCTGAAATCTATCCGAGTTTTTCATCTTAGCTCCCGAAATATCGTAACGCAAGGTTGGAATATTTTGCATGAAACGTATGCGCCAAGGAATCGAAAAAAACACTCTCGGGACGAACTTTATGTTTTAAACGTTGTAATCTATCCGAGTTTTTCGTTTTAGCTCCCGAAACATCGTAACACAACGTTGGAATATTTTGCATGAAAGGTTTTCGCCAAGGAATCGAAAAAAACACTCTCGGGACGAACTTTAAGTTTTAAACGCTGAAATCTATCCGAGTTTTTCGTCTTAGCTCCGGAAACATCGTAACGCAAGGTTGGAATAAGTTGCATGAAACGTTTGCGCCAAGGAATGTAAAAAAAAGCTCTTGGGATGAACTTTCAGTTTTAAATGCTGAAATCTATCCGAGTTTTTCATCTGAGCTCCCGAAACATCGTAACGCAAGGTTGGAATAATTTGCATGAAACGTTTGCGCCAAGGAATGTAAAAAAACGCTCTTGGGATGATCTTTCAGTTTTAAACGTTGAAATCTATTCGAGTTTTTCATCTTAGCTCCCGAAACATCGTAACGCAAGGTTGGAATATTTTGCATGAAACGTATGCGCCAAGGAATCGAAAAAAACACTCTCGGGACGAACTTTATGTTTTAAACGTTGTAATCTATCCGAGTTTTTCGTTTTAGCTCCCGAAACATCGTAACACAACGTTGGAATATTTTTCATGAAACGTTTTCGCCAAGGAATCGAAAAAAACACTCTCGGGACGAACTTTAAGTTTTAAACGCTGAAATCTATCCGAGTTTTTCGTCTTAGCTCACGAAACAACGTAACGCCAGGTTGGAATATTTTGCATGAAACGTTTGCGCCAAGGAATGTAAAAAAACGCTCTTGGGATGAACTTTTAGTTTTAAACGCTGAAATCTATCCGAGTTTTTCATCTTAGCTCCCGAAATATCGTAACGCAAGGTTGGAATAATTTGCATGAAACGTTTGCGCCAAGGAATGTAAAAAAACGCTCTTGGGATGAACTTTCAGTTTTAAACGCTGAAATATATCCGAATTTTTCATCTTAGCTCCCAAATATCGTAACGCAAAGGTTGGAATATTTTGCATGAAACGTATCGCCAAGGAATCGAAAAAACACTCTCGGGACGAACTTTAAGCTTTAAACGCTATAATCTATCCGAGTTTTTCGTTTTAGCTCCTGAAACATCGTAATGCCACGTTCGAATATTTTGAATGAAACGTTTGCGCCAAGGAATAAAAAAAAACACTCTCGGGACGAACTTTAAGTTTTAAACGCTGAAATTTATCCGAGTTTTTCGTCTTAGCTCCCGAAACATCGTAACGCAAGGTTGGAATATTTTGCATGAAACGTTTGCGCCAAGGAATCGAAAAAAACACTCTAGAGACGAACTTTAAGTTTTAAACGCTGAAATTTATCCGAGTTTTTCGTTATAGCTCCCGAAACATCGTAACGCAACGATGGAATATTTTGCATGAAACGTTTGCGCCAAGGAATCGAAAAAAACACTATCGGGACCAACTTTAAGTTTTAAAAGCTGAAATCTATCCGAGTTTTTCGTCTTAGCTCCCGAAACATCGTAACGCAAAGTTGGAATATTTTGCATGAAACGTTTGCGCCAAGGAATGTAAAAAAACGCTCTTGGGATGAACTTTTAGTTTTAAACGCTGAAATCTATCCGAGTTTTTCATCTTAGCTCCCGAAATATCGTAACGCAAGGTTGGAATATTTTGCATGAAACGTATGCGCCAAGGAATCGAAAAAAACACTCTCGGGACGAACTTTATGTTTTAAACGTTGTAATCTATCCGAGTTTTTTGTTTTAGCTCCCGAAACATCGTAACACAACGTTGGAATATTTTTCATGAAACGTTTTCGCCAAGGAATCGAAAAAAACACTCTCGGGACGAACTTTAAGTTTTAAACGCTGAAATCTATCCGAGTTTTTCGTCTTAGCTCCCGAAACAACGTAACGCCAGGTTGGAATAATTTGCATGAAACGTTTGCGCCAAGGAATCGAAAAAAAACACTCTCGGGACGAACTTTAAGCTTTAAACGCTATAATCTATCCGAGTTTTTCGTTTTAGCTCCTGAAACATCGTAATGCCACGTTCGAATATTTTGAATGAAACGTTTGCGCCAAGGAATAAAAAAAAAAACACTCTCGGGACGAACTTTAAGTTTTAAACGCTGAAATTTATCCGAGTTTTTCGTCTTAGCTCCCGAAACATCGTAACGCAAGGTTGGAATATTTTGCATGAAACGTATGCGCCAAGGAATCGAAAAAAACACTCTCGGGACGAACTTTATGTTTTAAACGTTGTAATCTATCCAAGTTTTTCATCTTAGCTCCCGAAACATCGTAACGCAAGGTTGGAATAATTTGCATGTAACGTTTGCGCCAAGGAATCGAAAAAAAACACACTCGGGACGAACTTTAAGCTTGAAACGCTATAATCTATCCGAGTTTTTCGTTTTAGCTCCCGAAACATCGTAATGCCACGTTCGAATATTTTGAATGAAACGAATGCCCTAAGGAAACGAAAAAAACACTGTCGGGACGTACTTTAAGTTTTAAACGCTGAAATTTATCCGAGTTTTTCGTCTTAGCTCCCGAAACATCGTAACGCAAGGTTGGAATAATTTGCATGAAACGTTTGCGCCAAGGAATCGAAAAAAACACTCTCGGGACAAACTTTAAGTTTCAAACGCTATAATCTTTCTGAGTTTTTCGTTTTAGCTCCAGAAACATCGTAATGCAATGTTTGAATATTTTGAGGGAAACGTTTGCGCCAAGGAATCGAAAAAAAACACTATTGGGACGAACTTTCGATTTTAAACGCTGAAATATACCCGAATTTTTCGTTTTAGCTCCCGAAACAACGTAACGCAAGTTTGGAATAAATTGCATGTAACGTTTGCGCCAAGGAATCGAATAAAAACACACTCGGGACGAACTTTAAGCTTGAAACGCTATAATCTATCCGAGTTTTTCGTTTTAGCTCCCGAAACATCGTAATGCCACGTTCGAATATTTTGAATGAAACGTATGCGCCAAGGAATCGAAAAAAACACTGTCGGGACGAATTTTAAGTTTTAAACGCTGAAATTTTTTCGAGTTTTTCGTTTTAGCTCCCGAAACATCGTAACGCAAAGTTGGAATATTTTGCATGAAACGTTTGCGCCAAGGAATAGAAAAAAACGCTCTCGGGAAGAACTTTAAGTTTTAAACGCTGAAATCTATCCGAGTTACCCATTTTAACTCCCGAAACATCGTAACGGAACGTTAGAATATTATGCATGAAACGTTTGCGCCAAGGAATCGAAAAAAACACTCTCGGGACGAACTTTTTGTTTTAAACAATGAAATCTATCCGAGTTTTTCGTCTTAGCTCCCGAAATATCGTAACGCAAGGTTGGAATAATTTTCATGACTCGTTTGCGCCAAGAAATAAAATAAAACACTCTCGGGACGAACTTTAAGTTTTAAACGCTATAATCTATCCGAGTTTTTCGTTTTAGCTCCCAAAACATCGTAATGCAATGTTCGAATATTTTGAATGAAACGTTTGCGCCAAGGAATCGAAAAAAACACTCTTGGGACGAACTTTCAGTTTTAAACGCTGAAATATATCCGAGTTTTTCGTCTTAGCTCACGAAACATCGTAACGCAAGGTTGGAATATTTTGCATGAAATGTTTGCGCCAAGGAATCGAAAAAAACAGTCTCGGGACGAACTTTAAGTTTGAAACGATGAAATCTATCCGAGTTTTTCGTTTTAACAACCGAAATATCGTAACGCAAGGTTGGAATAACTTGCATGAAACGTTTGCGCCAAGGAATCGAAAAAAAACACTCTCGGGGCGAACGTTAAGCTTTAAACGCTATAATCTATCCGAGTTTTTCGTTTTAGCTGCCGAAATATCGTAATGCCACGTTCGAATATTTTGAATGAAATGTTTGCGCCAAGGATTCGAAAAAAACACTCTCGGGATGAACTTTAAGTTTAAAACGCTGAAATTTATCCGAGTTTTTCGTTTTAGCTCCCGAAACATCGTAACGCAACGATGGAATATTTCGCATGAAACGTTTGCGCCAAGGAATCGAAAAAAACACTCTCGGGACGAACTTTAAGTTTTAAACGCTGAAATCTATCCGAGTTTTTCGTTTTAGCTCCCGAAACATCGTAACACAACGTTGGAATAATTTGCATGAAACGTTTGCGCCAAGGAATCGAAAAAAAACACTCTCGGGACGAACTTTAAGCTTTAAACGCTATAATCTATCAGAGTTTTTCGTTTTAGCTCCTGAAACATCGTAATGCCACGTTCGAATAATTTGCATGAAACGTTTGCGCCAAGGAATGTAAAAAAACGCTCTTGGGATGAACTTTCAGTTTTAAACGCTGAAATCTATCCGAGTTTTTCATCTTAGCTCCCGAAACATCGTAACGCAAGGTTGGAATATTTTGCATGAAACGTATGCGCCAAGGAATCGAAAAAAACACTCTCGGGACGAACTTTATGTTTTAAACGTTGTAATCTATCCGAGTTTTTCGTTTTAGCTCCCGAAACATCGTAACACAACGTTGGAATATTTTTCATGAAACGTTTGCGCCAAGGATTCGAAAAAAACACTCTCGGGATGAACTTTAAGTTTAAAACGCTGAAATTTATCCGAGTTTTTCGTTTTAGCTCCCGAAACATCGTAACGCAACGATGGAATATTTCGCATGAAACGTTTGCGCCAAGGAATCGAAAAAAACACTCTCGGGACGAACTTTAAGTTTTAAACGCTGAAATCTATCCGAGTTTTTCGTCTTAGCTCCCGAAACAACGTAACGCCAGGTTGGAATAATTTGCATGAAACGTTTGCGCCAAGGAATCGAAAAAAAACACTCTCGGGACGAACTTTAAGCTTTAAACGCTATAATCTATCAGAGTTTTTCGTTTTAGCTCCTGAAACATCGTAATGCCACGTTCGAATAATTTGCATGAAACGTTTGCGCCAAGGAATGTAAAAAAACGCTCTTGGGATGAACTTTCAGTTTTAAACGCTGAAATTTATCCGAGTTTTTCGTCTTAGCTCCCGAAACATCGTAACGCAAGGTTGGAATACTTTGCATGAAACGTATGCTCCAAGGAATCGAAAAAAACACTCTTGGGACGAACTTTATGTTTTAAACGTTGTAATCTATCCAAGTTTTTCATCTTAGCTCCCGAAACATCGTAACGCAAGGTTGGAATAATTTGCATGAAACGTTTGCGCCAAGGAATCGAAAAAAACACTCTCGGGACCAACTTTAAGTTTTAAACGCTGAAATCTATCCGAGTTTTTCGTCTTAGCTCCCGAAACATCGTAACGCAAGGTTGGAATAATTTGCATGAAACGTTTGCGCCAAGGAATGTAAAAAAACGCTCTTGGGATGAACTTTCAGTTTTAAACGCTGAAATCTATCCGAGTTTTTCATCTTATCTCCCGAAACATCGTAACGCAAGGTTGGAATATTTTGCATGAAACGTATGCGCCAAGGAATCGAAAAAAACACTCTCGGGAAGAACTTTAAGTTTTAAACGTTGTAATCTATCCGAGTTTTTCGTTTTAGCTCCCGAAACATCGTAATGCAACGTTTAAATATTTTGAATGAAACGTTTGGGCCAAGGAATTGAAAAAAACACTATTGGGACGAACTTTCGGCTTTAAACAATGAAATCAATCCGAGTTTTTCATTTTAGCTCCCGAAACATCGTAACACAACGTAGGAATATTTTTCATGAAACGTTTGCGCCAAGGAATCGAAAAAAACACTCTCGGGACGAACTTTAAGTTTTAAACGCTGAAATTTATCCGAGTTTTTCGTTTTAGCTCCCGAAACATCGTAACGCAACGATGGAATATTTTGCAAGAAACGTTTGCGCCAAGGAATCGAAAAAAACACTTTCGGGAACAACTTTAAGTTTTAAACGCTGAAATCTATCCGAGTTTTTCGTCTTAGCTCCCGAAACAACGTAACACAAGGTTGGAATAATTTGCATGAAACGTTTGCGCCAAGAAATCGAAAAAAAACACTCTCGGGACGAACGTTAAACTTTAAATGCTATAATCTATCCGAGTTTTTCGTTTTAGTTCCTGAAACATCGTAATGCCACGTTCGAATATTTTGAATGAAACGTTTGCGCCAAGGAATAAAAAAAAACACTCTCGGGACGAACTTTAAGTTTTAAACGCTGAAATTTATCCGAGTTTTTCGTTTTAGCTCCCGAAACATCGTAACGCAAAGTTGAAATATTTTGCATGAAACGTTTGCGCCAAGGAATCGAAAAAAACACTCTCGGGAAGAACTTTAAGTTTTAAACGCTGAAATCTATCCGAGTTACCCATTTTAACTCCCGAAACATCGTAACGGAACGTTAGAATATTATGCATGAAACGTTTGCGCCAAGGAATCGAAAAAAACACTCTCGGGACGAACTTTTTGTTTTAAACAATGAAATCTATCCGAGTTTTTCGTCTTAGCTCCCGAAATATCGTAATGCAAGGTTGAAATAATTTTCATGAATCGTTTGCGCCAAGGAATAAAATAAAACACTCTCGGGACGAACTTTAAGTTTTAAACGCTATAATCTATCCGAGTTTTTCGTTTTAGCTCCCAAAACATCGTAATGCAATGTTCGAATATTTTGAATGAAACATTTGCGCCAAGGAATCGAAAAAAACACTCTTGGGACGAACTTTCGGTTTTAAACGCTGAAATATATCCGAGTTTTTCGTCTTAGCTCACGAAACATCGTAACGCAAGGTTGGAATATTTTGCATGAAATGTTTGCGCCAAGGAATCGAAAAAAACACTCTCGGGACGAACTTTAAGTTTCAAACGCTGAAATCTATCCGAGTTTTTCGTTTTAACAACCGAAACATCGTAACGCAAGGTTGGAATAATTTGCATGAAACGTTTGCGCCAAGGAATCGAAAAAAAACACTCTCGGGACGAACTTTAAGCTTTAAACGCTATAATCTATCCGAGTTTTTCGTTTTAGCTGCCTTAATATCGTAATGCCACGTTCGAATATTTTGAATGAAATGTTTGCGCCAAGGATTCGAAAAAAACACTCTCGGGACGAACTTTAAGTTTAAAACGCTGAAATTTATCCGAAGTTTTTCGTTTTAGCTCCCGAAATATCGTAACGCAACGATGGAATTGTAACAGCCCAGTTTCCTATTCCAGTTTTCGAGGTGCCTTCGGGTCAAGATTCGGTTGTTTGGTTGGGTTTTAGAGTCGTTTGGACCCTTGGGGGTATTTTGGTCTTTTGACTCTCCGGGCAGGATTTGTGGTTTTTAGGGCTTCGAGGTATCTCCTGCCTTTGTCGAGGCTTGTTTGTTGGTGGCTGCGAGTCCCGAGGTGTTTGGGCTAGTCGGTTGGATGCTCGGTTGTGGTTTGGGCTTTGGCAAAGTATTGGTTGTTGGGTGTTTCCTTTGGGATTCGAGCTCGAGCCCTTAGTGTTGCTTTGGGAGTTGGATTTAAGTGAGTTTTATTTATTGGAAAAGATTGCTTCGGTCGGGTCTCGGAAGAGGAAGCCGGGAAATGGGATTTTGAGGTTTTAAAAGTGGATAAGGATGGAAAAATGGAATTAAAATCCCATTTTTCCCTATTTCCCATTTTCCCTTTTTATTTCCCATTTTTCTTTTCTTTTTTTTCCCAAAATCAATTTTCTCTCTCTCTCTCTCTCTCCCCGACCTAGCCCCTAGCCCAGCCCCCTTGGCTCGCCCAGCCCCAGCCCGTGCAGCCCTTGGCTCGCCCAAGCCCAGCCAGCCCGAGCCCAGCGTCGCCGCCCGGCCCTGGCGTCGCCGCGTTGTCGTCGCCAGCCCAAGTGCCTCGCCGCCTCGCCCAGGCGTCGCGTCCACCCGAGCTCGCCTGCCACGGTTCGCGTCGCCCGGCTCGTGTCGCCCGAGCCCCGCTCGCGCACAAGATGTCGCCAGTCGCGTCGCGCAAGATGTCGAGCTCAGCGCCAGATCGCGCGTCCCAGCGCCAGATCGCGCGCCCTCGCATCGTGTCGCTCGCGCTCGCGAGCCGTCCTCGTCGAGAGCGCGCGCGCTGCCGCCCAATGAACTGCGCGCGCTGCCGCTTCGCCAAGCCGCGCTTATGTGTCGCTTCGCGTGCTGCGCCCACAAGCGCGGCTTCGCTCCCAGCGCCCGCGCCCCAGCGCTCCCCATGCGGCTCCAGCGCACCCAGCCAGCCCCTTTGGCTGCCTAGCTCGTGCAGCCGGCTCGTTCGCGTGTCAGCCGCTCCTCGTGAGTTGCTCTCGAGCCGAGCCCTATTTATTTTATTATATTTAGGGCTATTTTATGATTATTGATGTGTTTGCTTGGCTCGTTATAGGTTGCTCGGGTTCGATCGCAGTTAATTTTATTGTGTGTTGTTGCCTTCCGACCAGGTAAGGATTTCTTACCGGAGTTGTGTGGGCCCTGCGATATTGTCATGATTTGCCTTGCTTGTTTGCTGACTGTTATGAGCATGATAATAATAGAGCAGCGTTGATTGATTTCTGCTAGCATGTTTGCTTGATATTACATGTTAGTGCCATGCTAGGTTTGTTCTCGCAAAGATGCTTATGATTCCCGCTAAGCTCGTAGTATCATGCTAGGTAGTGTGATTGATGTCGGTCTTTGCTTGCTAGCCAGAATCATTGCTTTTGCTCTGTACTCTTAGATAGAGTTGTAGGGTTTGTCATCATCCGTGAGGCCGAGCGGACATAACTTACTTTGTCCCCACTGATCGGGAGTAGTGTGCGAAGCATAACGTATCTTGCTTCCCCCCTCGGTCACTAAGGTGGATTTAGCTCAGGTCGGGAACAAAGTGTGCGCAGCATAACGTATCTTGCTACCCCCCCCAACCAGCCGGTTGTGGAATTAGCTACCCACTTCGGCATAGCCTAGTTTGTAGCCGGCTAGAGCGGAACCACGCTAACGGTGTAAGCTTTGCCTTGGCCGGTTCTTAGCTTCATGTCGGTGGACCAGCCGCATGATGATGAGCCGAGGGCCTCGCGCTCATCGTGATCGGTGACACCGCTTCCGAGTCTTAGGCATGCGTGCTGCCCACGTAGTTTGCCCTTAGGCTCCCGCATTTACGCCGGTTGCAGAAGAGCATGCGGTGTGCGCGCACACGCGTTAGTTGCCGGTTCGGAGAGCTCCCTCGGGATAATGTTCTTGAGTACACCATTCCTTCCAGTTTAGAGCCAGACTTCGGGTACTCTACCGATAGTCCAGATCTATTAGCAAGGGTAAGAGGCCCTTGAGGACATCCTTGGGATCGGTTTTTGAGTGATCAACCGGGCCGAGGAGAAAGACCCTCGAGATGTCCCCGGATTGGTTAGGCTAACCAATCATTAGGCCTAAGTAGGAGACTTCCGATGACTCCGTGATCTTTCTTTGTAAGCTCGTTGAGCTATGATCCATGTTGGTAGCTGTTTGCTTGCATGCTTTGGTTCTAGATGATTGATTATATCGTATTGTACCCCGGTTGGGGATTCTTACTGAGTAATTTGTTACTCACCCTTACTTATCTTTCAGGAAACCATGGCGCGAGGCAGGATGGCTGGAGGAGGAGCTGTGATCATGGAAAACCCGTTGTTCAACTCTGAGTCTTATGTTTATGTTTATGATTTCAATGTCCTCTGAATGCATGTAGTTGGGCACGGAGCCCTAGGGTGTTTTCTGAATGTATTTCCGGACTCTAGCATTGTTGTAACTATTGTAAAGCTTGTATGTTTTAAATAAATCTCTGATCAGAGTAATGTTTTGGAAATGTATTTGTCTTGGAACAGGTGCTTGGAAACAGGGACAGGTTTTAGGAAATTGTTGTATGATTTAAAATGGATGTTTTATGTTTTAGTTTTTACTTAGAATCCGAACACCATCTCGCAAATTTTCTGTAGATTTGTATGCATGCATTGAGGTAACGACCTATTTAGAAGCCCATTCGGGTCGGGGTCGTTACAGGTTGGTATCAGAGCTCAGAGTCATAGATTCTGTAGACTGACCTTTTGTTGTAGGTCGTTTTTTTTCCATGATCATCAGCACTCCGACAGTCATCAGGTACGCCTAAGTTTACCTCTTTAAAAGAAAAGGGTTAAGAATTTACAATACTTTTCATCTAGTTATGCTTTGTGTAGTGTTGTGTAGCGGAGACGAGCAGGTTATGACTCGTTATTGGTTTGGGTTTAGAGCGCCATCATGCCAACTTTCCGCAGTGCGAGCATTGTTTAGCAGCTTGTTGAGGTATCCAGATAGATGCGGATGCCCTGAGATGTCGTCCCCGAGGGAGGCAGAGCTTAGTCTCCCATTGGCCATTTGTGGGCCCATTCTTGTCGCTTCCCCTAGTGAGAGGGTGGAGGTGCTTTGTGTAGATCGCCAGTATGTTGATCGCACCCAGAGGAGCAGGACGCTTGGCATGTCCGACCGAGGAGTTGGACTGATCGTGTTGATGTTGAGGCCGCGTCCAGGGTCTTTAGGCCCGTTGGCCAGATTTGGCCCTGGCAGTTGAGTTGCCTAGTGGAGGGGGTAGAGGCTAGCAGGCGCCTCAGTGAGACTCCTTGAGCGAGTGTGCTCCACCATGAAAGATTTGATGGCGGTCTTTAGCTATCGAGAGCGAGACCAGTGCGCAGCTTTGTAGCGCGTAGTGAGGAGTCCCGGCACGAGATAGCCCAAATGGACAGTTTGTTTCCGCATTTTTCCCCACAGTAGCTCTTGTAGCCCCTGAGGTTCCCGGAGGGCATGATCAGCAGAGTTTATTAAGATGAGTTTGTTGGCGTTGATGGAGCCGCCCGATTTGGCAAATGGATGCCCAGAGAGCTCGATGTTTTAGTAAGTCCTACTGCTAGTAGTAAAGTAGTTGGCCAGTTTGAGTTTAGCATCCGTGTGTGGGATGCCCCGCTGCTCGAGAGGCCGAGGTGTGTCGTTCTGTCTTTGTTTGGTTCATCGATGGTGGTGGAAGTCCCTTGTGAGAGGTGGACTAGCGAGTCTCCACCAGTCGCCCGATTGATTGGCAAGTTGCCGTGTTAGTGGCTTGAGGCAGATGTAGGGACATCTTTGCCCCCTTGCGAGCCTACTGTTGTTTAACAACCCAGCTTCCTCAGATGTGGATTTGGTAGTAGTAGCACTTGAGGTGCATTGGTTGGTGTGCCACTTTGGCACTAAGTCCGATCGAGCTTGAGTTTGGCTTGGGCATAGCAGATGGTTCTATGCATCCGAGTTCAGCGCACTCCTTTAGCCTTGGATCCGTTTATGGTAGTGGCACCTGTTTAGGTCGTGCGGAGGGGCTAGTTCGGTGGTAGTCGATGGATTACAAGCGAAAGGATGTTCGAGTGGGCGAGCCTCTTCCCGATGTTTCCGGAGGTTGAGTAAGTCAGCAGATTGGTTGGTAAGTGTTGGTGCGCTTGAGTCTCGCGCTAGTTTTAAGGCCAAGAGATTTCTTGTGGATGGTAGTGCGGTCAACTACCTTCGAGGGCCTTATCTTAGGAGAGTTGAGCATCGTAGATGCGAGTTCGGTCCAGCAGAGGGACCCTGAGTTGGATGCCTTTGAGGCGAGATGAGCTGATGCCTTGCGAGAGGATTTGGATGCCTTATGGGTAAACACCCTTGGTAGAGGTTTGGTATAAAGTAAGTTCGGTTTGGCATGGTTATGCTTTTGTAAAGCAAGGTTGCCTCAGCTTTGAGCATCGTGTGGAGTTGGAACTTTTGGTGTTCCTTCGGTTGGAGTTCAGTTGGAAACTGAACAAGAGCGATGGTAGCAAAGCCATGCGATTCTACGATCGCCTTGGCTAAGAAAGTTGTTTGGATCCTTTCCTTGGGTAGAAGCCTTGTTGAGAGGCTGATGTTTGAGTAGGAGGACGACGCATTCAGTAGCGTTTCGGGTCCTCTTGGTTCCCAAGGAATTGAAGTTGGCCTGCATGGTTGAGATGCTGGAGAGAGTTGTGCCTGTTCGAGCGGTTGGTGATTAGCTCGTTTGTCGGCGGTGTGTGTCGAGGGTTGCCAAGAACCCTAGGTTGTGGAGAGCCTCTCGAGCTCGGTCCAGCCTGTGTAGTGAGTTTCAGTTGGCAAGTCGGAGCCGTAGTTTGTAGCCTCGGTTGAGTTGCTAGCGATCTTGGTAGACTAGCTAGCTAGTGTTTGTTTGGAGTAAAGTCTGGATTGGTTCCGGTGCGGTGGCAAGTTGATGCTTGGTGTTGACCATGGTGTGGTTTGGAGCTGCTAGATATTAGCTTTGCTCATGGGACGAATGGTTCGTGTCCAGTTGGTTGTTTTCCTGTTTCCAGGATGTCGAGTTGCCCCGTTTGGCATTTGGAGGTTCAGTCTGAGGTGGACCCCTGTGGTTGCCCCGTGAGATGTAGATGTGGTTGCTCTAGTGGAGCAAGACAGTGAGAGTATGTGGAGCTCTCTGTCCTTTGGTTGTCTGCTTGTAAGAGCCGTTTCCTTCGGGGATTTGTCAGGTTACTCCTTTGGTCTTGGAATTGATGGTAGTGGTGCTAGCAAGAGGGAGAAATTTTGTTGGCTACTTGGAAGTAGTCGTTTGTTCAGTTAAGCGGATTCTTGGAAGGTGTTCTAGAGGCTGCAGTAAAGGTTGTTCTGCCTCTTGTGAGTGTTTGGCCAAGATTTGGTTCTCTTGTTGTTTCGAGAGCTAGTTCGGTTCTAGCCGGAGGCGTTGCCACGAGGTCTTTTCCTAGTCGTAAGTTTTGGGAGTTGACCCCTCCCTCGGCGCTTGAGTAAGTTTTTTGGTTCCGGATTTGTGATCCGATTGGTAGAGTTTTCCTTGGGTGTTGCTTCCAAGAGAGTTGGTTCTTTGTTGCCTTGGGTTTGAGCAAGTCAATGAGCTTGTGTGAAGTCCGTTGCCCTTCGAGTTTGCTTCTTTGCCGGGAATTCGTTTCTGTTTTTGTAGGAGTCAGCTTAGCTTCAGAGTTGTGTATTTGATCAGAGTAGCGCAGCGGTCAGCCCAGCGAGAGGGTCCTTGCTTTGTGTTGTTAGCAAGCAAGAGTTGTTTGTCCCCGCAAGGGCGGTGGCCTGCCAGTAAGAGTTGTTTCTGGCAAGTTGTTGGTTCTTTGGGGATTGAAGATTTCCCTTTCCCCTAGTCTCTGTGGTGGTTGAGTTGCTCCCTGGATGTTAGCCTCGAGAGTTAGCTTTGAGGTTGTCGTTATCCGTTTTCCTCGTGAGGTTTCGGGAGTGGAGCTTCTGGTTGGAAGCTGAGTTAGGCTTAAGCTTAAAGGAGAAGTTCTTTGAGTAGCCAATTGGATTTTTAGAGTTGAGTAGTAGCTTGGAGGCGAGCGTTGCTCGTTATAAGTTTGGGTTGAGTTCTGCTGAGCAAGCCCTTCTCGGGTTTTGCTCCTTGTTGTGCGCTCGTAGTTGGAGTAGCAGAGCCGTTTGAGTGAGTTGGCACAGAGGTGCCGTGGCTTTGGTTGGTAAAGCCGTTGAGCTGTTTTCCTCAAGGTGTTGTGCCGCAGAGAGTCGCTGCGTGATGGTTTAGTCCTTGCGGCCGAGTTTTCCTTGAGAGGAATTTTGGTGGTTTCCTTGCTGGCGAGTGTTTTCTTTGGCGATTGCTAGTAGATTTGCATGGAAAAGTTTGCTTTCGTAGTTTGGTTTCTCGGAACCTGGAAGGTTCATTGTTTGGCCAATTTGTGTAGGGTTGAGGCATTTTGTTAAAAGTCGTGAGCTCCTAGAGAAGTTTTGCGAGCGTGGTGTAAAGTTTCGCTTTTGGCGATCCTCGAGTTTCTTGAGAGTAGCACCGTTTTAGAGTTGGTGCGAGTTGAGGACGTGGTTTGCCGTCTGCTCCCTTGGAGTTCAGATGTATGCCCGGTTTGGATGGCATTGTGGCCTTGAGTTTTGAGAACCCAAGAGAGTTTTGGTTCTCGAAGAGGGCTAGTGTTGTTGGCCGAGAAGTTAAGTTGGCTGGATCAGTGGAGTTTTCCTGAAGCTGTTTCGTCTTAGGACTTTCGAGGACGAAAGTCTTATAAGGAGGGAGTATTGTAACGACCCGCTTCCTATTCCAGCTTTTCGAGGTGCCTTCGGGTAAAGATTCGGTTGTTTGGTTGGGTTTTAGAGCCGTTTGGACCCTTGGGGGTATTTTGGTCTTTTGGCTCTCCAGTGCGGGATTTGTGGTTTTCGTGGCTTGAGGTAGCTCCTGCCTTTGTCGAGAGCTTGTTTGTTGGTGGCTGCGAGTCCCGAGGTGTTTGGGCTAGTCGGTTGGATGCTCGGTTGTGGTTTGGGCTTTGGCAAAGTATTGGTTGTTGGGTGTTTCCTTTGGGATTCGAGCTCGAGCCCTTAGTGTTGCTTTGGGAGTTGGATTTAAGTGAGTTTTATTTATTGGAAAAGATTGCTTCGGTCGGGTCTCGGAGGAGGAAGCCGGGAAATGGGATTTTGAGGTTTTAAAAGTGGATAAGGATGGAAAAATGGAATTAAAATCCCATTTTTCCCTATTTCCCATTTTCCCTTTTTATTTCCCATTTTTCTTTTCTTTTTTTTCCCAAAATCAATTTTCTCTCTCTCTTTCTCTCCCCCACCTAGCCCCTAGCCCAGCCCCAGCCCGTGCAGCCCTTGGCTCGCCCAAGCCCACCAACCAGGCCAACGTCGCCGACCCAACCCGAAGGCGTCGCCGCAGTTGCCGTCGCCCGACCCTCGTGCCCTCGCCCCTCGCCCGGGCCGTCGCGCCACCGGCCGAGCTCGCCCTGCCCTAGTTCGCGTCGCCGAGCCCCTGCCTCGCACAGTTTCGCCCAGGTCGCGTCGCACAGTGCCGAGCTCAGCGCCAGATCGAGTGTCGTCCGCGCTCGAGTCGCGAGTCCCAGCGCCAGATCGCACGCCCTCGAGTCGTATCGCTCGCGCCCTTCGCCGTCCCTCATGCCGAGCGCGCGCGCCCGCCGCCGCCAATGCCAGGCGCGCCGCGCTGCGCCACCAGCGCCCTTGTGTCGCTTCGCGTGCCGTCCAGCGCGCCAGCCCCTTTGGTCGCCTAGCTCGTCAAAATGCTCGTTTCACGTGTCGCGTGTGCCTCGTGAGTTGCTCCCGAGCCGAGCCCTATTTATTTTATTATATTTAGGGCTATTTTATGATTATTGATGTGTTTGCTTGGCTCGTTATAGGTTGCTCGGGTTCGATCGCAGTTAATTTTATTGTGTGTTGTTGCCTTCCGACCAGGTAAGGATTTCTTACCGGAGTTGTGTGGGCCCTGCGATATTGTCATGATTTGCCTTGCTTGTTTGCTGACTGTTATGAGCATGATAATAATAGAGCAGCGTTGATTGATTTCTGCTAGCATGTTTGCTTGATATTACATGTTAGTGCCATGCTAGGTTTGTTCTGCCAGCATGCTTATGATTCCTGCTTAAGCTCGTAGTATCATGCTAGGTAGTGTGATTGATGTCGGTCTTTGCTTGCTAGCCAGGAATCATTGCTTTTTGCTCTGTACTCTTAGATAGAGTTGTAGGGTTTGTCATCATCCAGAGGCTGAGCGGACATAACTTACTTTGTCCCCACTGATCGGGAGTAGTGTGCGAAGCATAACGTATCTTGCTTCCCCCCTCGGTCACTAAGGTGGATTTAGCTCAGGTCGGGAACAAAGTGTGAGCAGCATAACGTATCTTGCTACCCCCCCCAACCAGCCGGTTGTGGAATTAGCTACCCACTTCGGCATAGCCTAGTTTGTAGCCAGCTAGAGCGGAACCCTGCCAACGGTGTAAGCCTGCCTTGGCCGGTTCTTAGCTTCATGTCGGTGGACCAGTGCCGCATGAGATGAGCGCCGAGGGGCCTCGCGCTCTCGTGATCGCGATGACACCGCTTCGAGTCTTAGGCATGCGTGCACGCCCACGTAGTTTGCCCTTAGGCCCCCGCATTTACGCCGGTTGCAGAAGAGCATGCGGTGTGCGCGCACACGCGTTAGTTGCTAGTTCGGAGAGCTCCCCCGGGATAATGTTCTTGAGTACACCATTCCTTCCAGTTTAGAGCCAGACTTCGGGTACTCTCCCGATAGTCCAGATCTATTAGCAAGGGTAAGAGGCCCTTGAGGACATCCTTGGGATCGGTTTTGAGTGATCAACCGGCCGAGGAGAAAGACCCTCGAGAGATGTCCCAGGATTGGTTAGGATAACCAATCATTAGGCCGGAAGTAGGAGACTTCCGATGACTCCAGATCTTTCTTTGTAAGCTCGTTGGGCTATGATCTGTGTTGGTAGCTGTTTGCTTGCATGCTCTGGTTCTAGATGATTGATTATATCGTATTGTACCTCGGTTGGGGATTCTTACTGAGTAATTCGTTACTCACCCTTACTTATCTTTCAAGAAACCATGGCGCGAGGCAGGATGGCTGGAGGAGGAGCTGTGATCATGGAAAACCCGTTGTTCAACTCTGAGTCTTATGTTTATGTTTATGATTTCAATGTCCTCTGAATGCATGTAGTTGGGCACGGAGCCCTAGGGTGTTTTCTGAATGTATTTCCGGATTCTAGCATTATTGTAACTATTGTAAAGCTTGTATGTTTTAAATAAATCTCTGATCAGAGTAATGTTTTGGAAATGTATTTGTCTTGGAACAAGTGCTTGGAAACAGGGGCAGGTTTCAGGAAATTGTTGTATGATTTAAAATGGATGTTTTATGTTTTAGTTTTTACTTAGAATCAGAACACCATCTTGCAAATTTTCTGTAGATTTGTATGCATGCATTGAGGTAACGACCTATTTAGAAGCTCATACGGGTCGGGGTCGTTACAGGAATATTTTGCATGAAACGTTTGCGCCAAGGAATCGAACAAAACACTCTCGGGACGAATTTAAGTTTTAAACGCTGAAATCTATCCGAGTTTTTCGTCTTAGCTTTCGAAACAACGTAACGCAAGGTTGGAATAATTTGCATGAAACGTTTGCGCCAAGGAATCGAAAAAAACACTCTCGGGACGAACTTTAAGTTTCAAACGCTATAATCTATCTGAGTTTTTCGTTTTAGATCCAGAAACATCGTAATGCAATGTTTGAATATTTTGAATGAAACGTTTGCGCCAAGGAATCGAAAAAAAACACTCTCGGGAAGAACTTTAAGTTTTAAACGCTGAAATCTATCCGAGTTTTTCATTTTAACTCCCGAAACATCGTAACGCAATGTTGGAATATTTTGCATGTAACGTTTGCGCCAAGGAATCGAAAAAAAAACACTCTCGGGACGAACTTTAAGTTTTAAACGCTGTAATCTATCCGAGTTTTTCGTCTTAGCTCCCGAAACATCGTAATGCAAGGTTGGAATAATTTGCATGAAACGTTTGCGCCAAGGAATAGAAAAAAACACTCTCGGGACGAACTTTAAGTTTCAAACGCTATAATCTATCTGAGTTTTTCGTTTTAGGTCCAGAAACATCGTAATGCAATGTTTGAATATTTTGAATGAAACGTTTGAGCCAAGGAATCGAAAAAAATCACTATTGGGACGAACTTTTGATTTTAAATGCTGAAATATATCCGAATTTTTCGTCTTAGCTCCCGAAATATCGTAACGCAAGGTTGGAATAATTTGCATGAACCACTTGCGCCAAGGAATAAAAAAAAACACTCTCGGGACGAACTTTAAGTTTTAAACTCTATAATCTATCCGAGTTTTTCGTTTTAGCTCCCGAAACATAGTAATGCAACGTTCGAATATTTTGAATGAAACGTTTGCGCCAAGGAATCAAAAAAACACTATTGGGACGAACTTTTGATTTTAAACGCTGAAATCTATCCGAGTTTTTCGTCTTAGCTCCCGAAATATCGTAAAGAAACGTTGGAATATTTTGCATGAAACGTTTGCGCCAAGGAATGGAAAAAAACACTCTCGGGACGAACTCTAAGTTTTAAACGCTGTAATCTATCCGAGTTTTTCGTTTTAGCTCCCGAAACATCGTAATGCAACGTTTGAATATTTTGAATGAAACGTTTGCGCCAAGGAATTGAAAAAAACACTCTTGGGACGAACTTTCGGTTTTAAACGCTGAAATCAATCCGAGTTTTTCGTTTTAGCCCCCGAAACATCGTAACGCAACGTTGGAATATTTTGCATGAAACGTTTGCGCCAAGGAATCGAAAAAAACACTCTCGAGACGAACTTTAAGTTTTAAACTCTGAAATCTATCCGAGTTTTTCGTTTTAGCTGCCGAAATATCGTAATGCCACGTTCGAATATTTTGTATGAAATGTTTGCGACAAGGAATCGAAAAAAACACTCTCGGGACGAACTTTAAGTTTAAAACGCTGAAATTTATCCGAGTTTTTCGTTTTAGCTCCCGAAACATCGTAACGCAACGATGGAATATTTTGCATGAAACGTTTGCGCCAAGGAATCGAAAAAAACACTCTCGGGACGAACTTTAAGTTTTAAACGCGGAAATCTATCCGAGTTTTTCGTCTTAGCTCTCGAAACAACGTAACGCAAGGTTGGAATAATTTGTATGAAACGTTTGTGCCAAGGAATCGAAAAAAAACACTCTCGGGACGAACTTTTAGCTTTAAACGCTATAATCTATCCGAGTTTTTCGTTTTAGCTCCCGAAACATCGTAATGCCACGTTCGAATATTTTGATTGAAACGTTTGCCCCAAGGATTCGAAAAAAACACTATCGGGACGAACTTTAAGTTTTAAACGCTGAAATTTATCCGAGTTTTTCGTTTTAGCTCCCGAAACATCGTATTGCAACGTTGGAATATTTTGCATGAAACGTTTGCGCCAAGGAATCGAAAAAAACACTCTCGGGAAGAACTTTAAGTTTTAAACGCTGAAATCTATCCGAGTTTTTCATTTTAACTCCCGAAACATCGTAACGGAACGTTAGAATATTATGCATGAAACGTTTGCGCCACAGGAATCGAAAAAAACACTCTCGGGACGAACTTTAAGTCTTAAACGGTGTAATCTATCCGTGTTTTTCGTCTTAGCTACCGAAACATCGTAACGCAAGGTTGGAATAATTTCCATGAAACGTTTGCGCCAAGGAATCGAAAAAAAAATCTCGGGACGGCTTTAAGTTTCAAACACTATAATCTATCTGAGTTTTTCGTTTTATCTCCCGTAACATCATAATGAAACGTTTGAATATTTTGAATGAAACGTTTGCGCCAAGGAATCGAAAAAAAACACTATTGGGACGAACTTTCTGTTTTAAACACTGAAATCTATCCGAGTTTTTCGTCTTAGCTCCCGAAATATCGTAACGCAAGGTTGGAATAATTTGCATGAACCGTTTGCGCCAAGGAATAAAATAAAACACTCTCGGGACGAACTTTAAGTTTTAAACGCTATAATCTATCCAAGTTTTTCGTTTTAGCTCCCAAAACATCGTAATGCAATGTTCGAATATTTTGAATGAAACGTTTGCGCCAACGAATCGAAAAAAACACTCTTGGGACGAACTTTCGGTTTTAAACTCTGAAATCTATCCGAGTTTTTCGTCTTAGCTCACGAAACATCGTAACGCAAGGTTGGAATATTTTGCATGAAATGTTTGCGCCAAGGAATCGGAAAAAAACACTCTCGGGACGAACTTTAAGTTTGAAACGCTGAAATCTATCGAGTTTTTCAATTTAACAACCGAAACATCGTAACGCAACGTTGGAATATTTTGCATGAAACATTTGCGCCAAGGAATCGAAAAAAACACTCTCGGGACGAACTTTAAGTTTTAAACGCTGTAATCTATCCGAGTTTTTTGACTTAGCTCCCGAAACATCGTAACGCAAGGTTGGAATAATTTACATGAAACGTTTGCGCCAAGGAATCGAAAAAACACTCTCGGGACGAACTTTAAACTTTAAACGCTAAAATCTATCCAAGTTTTTCGTTTTAGCTCCCGAAACATCGTAATGCCACGTTGGAATATTTTGCATGAAACGTTTGCGCCAAGGAATCGAAAAAAATACTCTCGGGACGAACTGTAAGTTTTAAACTCAGAAATCTATTCGAGTTTTTCGTTTTAGCTCCCGAAACATCGTTACGCAACATTGGTATATTTTGCACGGAACGTTTGCGCCAAGGAATCGAAAAAAACACTCTCGGGACAAACTTTAAGTTTTAAACGTTGTAATCTATCCGAGTTTTTCGTTTTAGCCGCCGAGACATCATAATGCAACGTTTGAATATTTTGAATGAAACGCTTGCGCCAAGGAATCGAAGAAAACACTCTTGGGACGAACTTTCGGTTTTAAATGCTGAAATCTATCCGAGTTTTTCGTTTTAACAACCGAAACATCGTAACGCAACGTTGGAATATTTTGCATGAAACGTTTGCGGCAAGGAATCGAAAAAAACACTCTCGTGACGAACTTTAAGTTTTAAACCCTGAAATCTATCCGAGTTTTTCGTTTTAGCTCCCGACACATCGTAACGCAACGTTGGAATATTTTGCATGAAACGTTTGCGCCAAGGAATCGAAAAAAACACTCTCGGGACAAACTTTAAGTTTTAAACGCTGAAATCTATCCGAGTTTTTCGTTTTAGTTCCCGTAACATCGTAACGCAACGTTGGAATATTTTGCATGAAACGTTTGCGCCGAGGAATAAAAAAAAAAACTCTCGGGACGAACTTTAAGTTTGAAACGCTCAAATCTATCCGAGTTTTTCGTTTTAACAACCGAAACATCGTAATGCAACGTTGGAATATTTTGCATGAAATGTTTGCGGCAAGGAATCGAAAAAAACACTCTCGGGACGAACTTTAAGTTTTAAACGCTAAAATCTATCCGAGTTTTTTGTTTTAGCTCCCGAAACATCGTAACGCAGCGTTGGAATATTTTGCATGAAACGTTTGCGCCAAGGAATCGAAAAAAACACTCTCGGGAAGAATGTAAGTTTTAAACTCAGAAATCTATCCGAGTTTTTCGTTTTAGCTCCCGAAACATCGTAACGCAACTTTGGTATATTTTGCATGGAACGTTTGCGCCAAGGAATAAAAAAAAACACTCTCGGGACGAACTTTAAGTTTTAAACGCTGAAATTTATCCGAGTTTTTCGTTTTAGTTCCCGTAACATCGTAACGCAACGTTGGAATATTTTGCATGAAACGTTTGCGCCAAGGAATCGAAAAAAACACTCTCCTGACGAACTTCAAGTTTTAAACGCTGAAATCTATCCGAGTTTTTATTTTTAACTTTCGAAACATCGTAACGCAACGTTGGAATAATTTGCATGAAACGTTTCCGCCAAGGAATCAAAAAAAGCACTCTCGGGACGAACTTTAAGTTTTAAACTCTATAATCTATCTGAGTTTTTCGTTTTAGCTCCCGAAACATCGTAATGCAACGTTTGAATATTTTGAATGAAACGTTTGCGCCAAGGAATTGAAAAAAACACTCTTGGGACGAACTTTCGGTTTTAAACGCTGAAATCAATCTGAGTTTTTCGTTTTAGCCCCCGAAACATCGTAACGCAACGTTGGAATATTTTGCATGAAAGTTTGCGCCAAGGAATCGAAAAAAACACTCTCGAGACGAACTTTAAGTTTTAAACTCTGAAATCTATCCGAGTTTTTCGTTTTAGCTGCCGAAATATCGTAATGCCACGTTCGAATATTTTTCATGAAACGTTTGCGACAAGGAATCGAAAAAAACACTCTCGGGACGAACTTTAAGTTTAAAACGCTGAAATTTATCCGAGTTTTTCGTTTTAGCTCCCGAAACATCTTAACGCAACGATGGAATATTTTGCATGAAATGTTTGCGCCAAGGAATCGAAAAAAACACTCTCGGGACGAACTTTAAGTTTTAAACGCTGAAATCTATCCGAGTTTTTCGTCTTAGCTCTCGAAACAACGTAACGCAAGGTTGGAATAATTTGTATGAAACGTTTGCGCTAAGGAATCGAAAAAAAACACTCTCGGGATGAACTTTTAGCTTTAAACGCTATAATCTATCCGAGTTTTTCGTTTTAGCTCTCGAAACATCGTAATGCCACGTTCGAATATTTTGAATGAAACGTTTTCACCAAGGAATCGAAAAAAACACTATCGGGACGAACTTTAAGTTTTAAACGCTGAAATTTATCCAAGTTTTTCATTTTAGCTCCCGAAACATCGTATTGCAACGTTGGAATATTTTGCATGAAACGTTTGCGCCAAGGAATCGAAAAAAACACTCTCGGGAAGAACTTTAAGTTTTAAACGCTGAAATCTATCCGAGTTTTTCATTTTAACTCCTGAAACATCGTAACGGAACGTTAGAATATTATGCATGAAACGTTTGCGCCACAGGAATCGAAAAAAACACTCTCGGGACGAACTTTAAGTCTTAAACGGTGTAATCTATCCGTGTTTTTCGTCTTAGCTCCCGAAACATCGTAACGCAAGGTTGGAATAATTTCCATGAAACGTTTGCGCCAAGGAATCGAAAAAAAAATCTCGGGACGGCTTTAAGTTTCAAACACTATAATCTATCTGAGTTTTTCGTTTTAGCTCCCGTAACATCATAATGAAACGTTTGAATATTTTGAATGAAACGTTTGCGCCAAGGAATAAAAAAAAACACTATTGGGACGAACTTTCTGTTTTAAACACTGAAATCTATCCGAGTTTTTCGTCTTAGCTCCCGAAATATCGTAACGCAAGGTTGGAATAATTTGCATGAACCGTTTTCGCCAAGGAATAAAATAAAACACTCTCGGGACGAACTTTAAGTTTTAAACGCTATAATCTATCCAAGTTTTTCGTTTTAGCTCCCAAAACATCGTAATGCAATGTTCGAATATTTTGAATGAAACGTTTGCGCCAACGAATCGAAAAAAACACTCTTGGGACGAACTTTCGGTTTTAAACTCTGAAATCTATCCGAGTTTTTCGTCTTAGCTCACGAAACATCGTAACGCAAGGTTGGAATATTTTGCATGAAATGTTTGCGCCAAGGAATCGAAAAAAAACACAATCGGGACGAACTTTAAGTTTGAAACGCTGGAATCTATCTGAGTTTTTCAATTTAACAACCGAAACATCGTAACGCAACGTTGGAATATTTTGCATGAAACATTTGCGCCAAGGAATCGAAAAAAACACTCTCGGGACGAACTTTAAGTTTTAAACGCTGTAATCTATCCGAGTTTTTTGACTTAGCTCCCGAAACATCGTAGCGCAAGGTTGGAATAATTTACATGAAACGTTTGCGCCAAGGAATCGAAAAAAACACTCTCGGGACGAACTTTAAGCTTTAAACGCTATAATCTATCCAAGTTTTTCGTTTTAGCTCCCGAAACATCGTAATGCCACGTTGGAATATTTTGCATGAAACGTTTGCGCCAAGGAATCGAAAAAAACACTCTCGAGACGAACTGTAAGTTTTAAACTCAGAAATCTATTCGAGTTTTTCGTTTTAGCTCCCGAAACATCGTAACGCAACATTGGTATATTTTGCACGGAACGTTTGCGCCAAGGGATAAAAAAAAACACTCTCGGGACAAACTTTAAGTTTTAAACGTTGTAATCTATCCGAGTTTTTCGTTTTAGCCGCCGAGACATCATAATGCAACGTTTGAATATTTTGAATGAAACGCTTGCGCCAAGGAATCGAAGAAAACACTCTTGGGACGAACTTTCGGTTTTAAATGCTGAAATCTATCCGAGTTTTTCGTTTTAACAACCGAAACATCGTAACGCAACGTTGGAATATTTTGCATGAAACGTTTGCGGCAAGGAATCGAAAAAAACACTCTCGGGACGAACTTTAAGTTTTAAACGCTGAAATCTATCCGAGTTTTTCGTTTTAGCTCCCGACACATCGTAACGCAACGTTGGAATATTTTGTATGAAACGTTTGCGCCAAGGAATCGAAAAAGACACTCTCGGGACAAACTTTAAGTTTTAAACGCTGAAATCTATCCGAGTTTTTCGTTTTAGTTCCCGTAACATCGTAACGCAACGTTGGAATATTTTGCATGAAACGTTTGCGCCGAGGAATAAAAAAAAACACTCTCGGGACGAACTTTAAGTTTGAAACGCTCAAATCTATCCGCGTTTTTCGTTTTAACAACCGAAACATCGTAATGCAACGTTGGAATATTTTGCATGAAATGTTTGCGGCAAGGAATCGAAAAAAACACTCTCGGGACGAACTTTAAGTTTTAAACGCTAAAATCTATCCGAGTTTTTTGTTTTAGCTCCCGACACATCGTAACGCAGCGTTGGAATATTTTGCATGAAACGTTTGCGCCAAGGAATCGAAAAAAACACTCTCGGGAAGAATGTAAGTTTTAAACTCAGAAATCTATCCGAGTTTTTCGTTTTAGCTCCCGAAACATCGTAACGCAACGTTGGTATATTTTGCATGGAACGTTTGCGCCAAGGAATCGAAAAAAACACTCTCGGGACGAACTTTAAGTTTTAAACGCTGAAATTTATCCGAGTTTTTCGTTTTATCTCTCGAAACATCATAACGCAACGATGGAATATTTTGCATGAAACGTTTGCGCCAAGGATTCGAAAAAAACACTCTCCTGACGAACTTCAAGTTTTAAACGCTGAAATCTATCCGAGTTTTTCATTTTAACTTTCGAAACATCGTAACGCAACGTTGGAATAATTTGCATGAAACGTTTCCGCCAAGGAATAAAAAAAAGCATTCTCGGGACGAACTTTAAGTTTTAAACGCTATAATCTATCTGAGTTTTTCGTTTTTGCTCCCGAAACATCGTAATGCAACGTTTGAATATTTTGAATGAAACGTTTGCGCCAAGGAATCGAAAAAAAACACCCTAGTGACGAACTTTCGGTTTTAAACGCTGAAATCTATCCGAGTTTTTCTTCTTAGCTCCCTAAACATTGTAACGCAAGGTTGGAAAAATTTGCATGAAACGTTTGCGCCAAGGAATCGAAAAAAACACTCTTGGGACTAAGTTTCAGTTTTAAACGCTGAAATATATCTGAGTTTTTCGTCTTAGCTCCCGAAACATCGTAACGCCAGGTTGGAATAATTTGCATGAAACGTTTGCGCCAAGGAATAAAAAAAAAACACTCTCGGGACGAATTTTAAGTTTTAAACGCTATAATCTATCCGAGTTTTTCGTTTTAGCTCCCGAAACATCGTAATACAACGTTCGAATATTTTGAATGAAACGTTTGCGCCAAGGAATCGAAAAAAAAACATTATTGGGACGAACTTTCGGTTTTAAACGCTAAAATCTATCCGAGTTTTTCGTCTCAGCTCCCGAAACATCGTAACGCAAGGTTGGAATATTTTGCATGAAACGTTTGCGCCAAGGAATAGAAAAAATTACTCTCGGGACGAACTTAAGTTTTAAACGCTGAAATCTATCCGAGTTTTTCATTTTAGCTCCCGAAACGTCGTAACGCAACGTTGGAATATTTTGCATGAAACGTTTGCGCCAAGGAATCGAAAAAAACACTCTCGGGACGAACTTTAAGTTTTAAACGCTGAAATCTATCCGAGTTTTTCATTTTTACTCCCGAAACATCGTAATGCAACGTATGAATATTTTGAATGAAACGTTTGCGCCAAGGAATCGAAAAGAACACTCTTGGGATGAACTTTCTGTTTTAAACGCTGAAATCTATCCAGGTTTTTCGTCTTAGCTCCCGAAACATCGTAACGCAAGGTTGGAATAATTTGCATGAATTGTTTGCGCCAAGGAATCGAAAAAAACACTCTCGGGACGAACTTTAAGTTTTGAACGCTGTAATCTATCCGAGTTTTTCGTCTTAGCTCTCGAAACATCGTAACACAAGGTTGGAATAATTTGTATGAAACGTTTGTGCCAAAGAATCGAAAAAAACACTCTCGGGACGAACTTTAAGTTTTAAACGCAGTAATCTATCCGAGTTTTTTATCTTAGCTCCCGAAACATCATAACGCAAGGTTGGAATAATTTGCATGAAACGTTTGTGTAAAGACCCGGCCCGAATGGGGCTCTAAATCAGACTTTACCTTAATGCATGCATTCAAAGTTAAAGACAATAAGCAGAAATGACTTTCGAATTCCAATTAAAAACAAAACATTCAAACATTCAATTCAAAGTCAAGACTATTTTCCTGAAACCTATCCCTGTCTCCAAGCACCCGTTTCAAGATAAATACGTTTCCAAAAGATTACTCTGATAAGAGATTTATTAAAAGCATTCAAAACTTTCGACAGTTGCAACGATGTTGGAATCCGTAAAAACATTCAGAAAACATCCCAAAGCTCCGTGCCCGGTTACATGCATTCAGAGGAAACAAAAACATAAAGAGTCATAACACAAAATCAGAGTTTGACGGCTGGTCCCCATGATCACAGCTCCTCCTTCAACCATCCTGTCACGCACCTCGGTTACCTGTGGAAAACCACAAAAATAAGGGTGAGTAACGAATTACTCAGTAAGAATCCCCAACCGGGGTACAATACGATATACATGGTCATCTTGATGAATGTATGAAAGCTATGAATATAAACACAGAATAGAGCACATAGCTTAAGTCCATACTTGGACCTCGGATGCCAACTCTGGGTCTTAGTCCGAAATAATCCACCACACAATACGCCCTATACGAGAAACAAGTCCCGGCCTCAGCCTGTCTACTGTCGATACGAAAGGTGCACTAACTCACAATCCCGAGGAGCTCTCCAGTCGGCGCTGTAATGAGCATAAGCGTGCACCGCGTGCTACTGCAAACTATGGGGGGTGTCAGGTCTAGTGGCAAGCTGCCCATGTCCAGTCACCACGCCTATCTAAATCTCTGGATCGGTGTCACTGACATAGTGTAACGGCCCGGAAATTTCATCCCGGTCTTCCGGGGAGGCCCAGGGGCATTTTGGTAATTTTGGGTCGTGCCGACAGGGCCGGTTATGAAATTGTAAATTGCCGGAAAAATTATGAGTTGATTTGAATAGGATCGGGAATTTTGGTGAAGATATTTGGGCATGGAAAAAGGTAAAAATAAATAAGGAATTAAATAGCGC
The DNA here is from genome assembly GCA_036507275.1 of Sicyos edulis. Taxonomy (NCBI): domain Eukaryota; kingdom Viridiplantae; phylum Streptophyta; class Magnoliopsida; order Cucurbitales; family Cucurbitaceae; genus Sicyos; species Sicyos edulis. Next base: position 37,314,088 of record CM071846.1, on the reverse strand, counting down.
GTCGAGTGAGATTCAAGCCAAGGAGGCGATGCATGCTAGGCAGGGGGCACTGCCAGCCGAGCCACTGGGCGCGTTTGTTAATCTAAACGCGCGATCTAATACATATCCGTGTTTTCGTGCGTTCGGGTTAAAACAGAGCAGCCGAGCCTTCTTCCTCTTTTCTCTTCTTCTTCTCGATTCTTCACCGACCGACTGCGTAGCTGTCGCGATTTTTCCTCCCTCACCGACCAGCGTTCTCTCCCTCGCCGTTCGTCCCTCCGGTGGGCTTTCTCCTTCTTCTCTTCTTCTTATTCTTCTTCTCTTCTTCTTCTCCTTCCCTTTTCCGTCGAATTTCTCCCCTATTTCTGACTTCCATTTTCCGGCCGAGTCGAGGTGAATCTTTGGGTGGTTTTTGTGCAGCTAATGTAGGGGAAGTGGTCCAGCAACAAATCGCGCGTCGAATCCTCTCCTATCGCCCGAAATCGAGCTCGTTTTCTCCGATCCCCTGTTCGCCTCTGTTCACCGAGATCGCATGCCCAGAAGCAGCCCAGCCGCCGAGCCTCGCAGCTCATCGTCCCGTGCCCGCGCGCGCGTCCTCGCCTCAGCGCCCAGCCGCATCGCGTCGCCCGAGCCCCTGCTCGCCGAGCCGTGCCGCATCGCCCAGTGCCGCTCGCGTCCGCGCTCCCGCGTTCGCGCCCAGCGCCCAGCTCTGCCGCCCATCTGCGCCCCAGCGCGCCCACGCGCCCATTTCTGCGCCCAGCGCGCGCCAACCAACCAGTTCTTTGCCGTTCGTGCGTTAAATGCGTGCCTCGTGAGTTGCTCCCAGCCGAGCCTTGTTTGTTTAATTATATTAAGGCCTATTGTGTGATTTTTGTTGTGATTGATAGGTTCTCGATAGCTAGTTCGGGTTCGTTCGCCATTTAGGTTTTCGTGTCAAATTGTCCCCCACCAAGGTAAGGATTTCTTACCGGAGTTGTGTGGACCCTGCGATATATTATGCGATTGCTGATTGATTGCTTGTTTGTGTTTATTGACATGTGTAGCTAGGTATTCTATTCTGAATTCCCGATTAGCATGATTTTCCTGATTTAATTCTCATGTTAATCCATGCTAGGTTGTTTCTTTCTAGCATGCTCGTATCTGTTCCTTGCTTCGTAGTATCATGCTAGGCTCGTTGTATTCTTATTGAGCATGTATTGGATTTTATGGATTTGTTTGCAGATTGCTAGGCCAGGCTAGAGTTGCAGGTAGATAGCATCATCCGGGCCTGATGCATAAAGTACCTTGCATCCATGGCAGGGACGTCGAGCAAGTCATTCCGTCCCTGGACCCCGTGAGGGATTAGCTAACCCAAGCGGTAGGCCCTGCAATCTTGGGTGAGGGTGGCAGACTGTTACATGCCCCAACGGTCGGGATGATGACTTGGCATTGCCTCGTCCCCGGCAGCCGGCATGTCCTCAGCATGTTTGGCAGTAGCCCCTGATTGCCACCTGTTAAGGCAAGGACGACTTCCTAGTGTAAGCCTACCACGACCGTTCCTTGGCCCAGTGCGGTGGTTCAGTGACATAGTTTACGTGTCCAGGTCTCACACCCCTATGTCAGTGACACCGATCCAAAGATTTAGTTAGGCGTGGTGACTGGACATGGGCAGCTTGCCTCTAGACCCGGCACCCTCCAGGTCTGCAGTAGCACGCGGTGCATGCTTACGCTCATTACAGCGCCGACTGGAGAGCTGCTCGGGATTGTGAGCCAGTGTACCTTTCGTCGACGATGAGACAAGTGAGGCCGGGACTTGTTTCTCGTATAGGCGACTTATGTATTGGACTGTGTGGTGATATTATTCCGGACTAAGACCTTAAATTGGCATCCGAGGCCCAAGTGTGGGCTAAGCTATGTACTCTATTCTATGTTTATATTCATAGCTTGCATACGCTCATCGAGATGACCATGTATATCGTATTGTACCCCCTGTTGGGGATTCTTACTTGAGTAATTCGTTACTCACCCTTATCGTGGTTTTTCCACAGTAACCAAGTTGCGAGACAGGATGGTGAAGGAGGAGCCGTGATCATGGGGCCCATCTTCCAACTCTTATTTTTGTATTATGACTCTTTATGTTTTGTTTCCCCCACGAATGCATGTGGCGGACACGAGCCCTAGGATGTTTTGTAAATGTTTTGTGGATTCCAACATTTTGTATCTGAACAGGTTTTGAATGGTTTTTAGTAAATCTCTGATCAGAGTAAACTTTGGAAATGTATTTATCTTGGAACAGGTGCTTGGAAACAGGGACAGGTTCCAGGGAAGTTGTCTAGTTTTTAAAGGGGTTATTTTGAATGTTTTTGTTTTAATTGGAATCTGAAATCATGTCTGTTTAATGTCCTTTACTTTGAATGCATGCATTGGGGTAAGGGCCCATTTAGTGCCCCATTCGGGTCGGTCCCTTACAGTTGGTATCAGAGCTTAGAGTCATAGATTCTGTAGATTGACCTTAGAGTTGAGTAAAGATTTATCCTTCGAGGAGAAGCCCGTGCAGATTTTGGTTTATGAGCGCAAGGTATTGCGCAACCGGGAGATAAGTTTAGTAAAGGTTCTTTGGAGGCATCAGAGGGCAGAGGAAGCGACGTGGGAGCTAGAGGATGAGATGAGGACTCATTACCCGGAGCTGTTCCAGTCTTAGGACTTTCGGGGACGAAAGTCTTTTAAGGAGGGAGTATTGTAACAGCCCAGTTTTCCATTCCGGTTTCCCAGGTACTCTCGGTTCAGTATTGGGGCAATCGGTTGGGCCGTTAGAGCTTTTTAACCTTTAAGGGTATTTTGGTCTTTTGCTCCCCGGTCAGAGGTTGAGGATTTTCAGGACTTCAGGGTCATTTTGGCCTTCGTTGAGACTTGATTAATGTTGGTTGCAAGACCCAAGGAGTTTGGGTTAGTTGATTAGAAGTTCAGAGACATTCCGGTTGATAGCAAAATTAATTGGAATTTAATTGGTCCCATTGAGATTTGAACCCTTGCCCTAATGGTGAAATTGGAGTTTTTAGAAAAACATCAGCGTTTAAAACCGAAAGTTCGTCCCAAGAGTGTTTTTTTCGATTCCTTGGCGCAAGCGTTTCATGCAAAATGTTCAAACGTTGCATTACGATGTTTCGGGAGCTAAAACGAAAAACTCTGATAGATTACAGCGTTTAAAACTTAAAGTTCGTTCCGAGATTGTTTTTTTTTATTCCTTGGCGCAAACGTTTCATGCAAAATATTCCAACCTTGCGTTACGATGTTTCGGGAGCAAAAACGAAAAACTCGGATAGATTTCAGCGTTTAAAAGTTAAAGTTTGGCCCGAGAGTGTTTTTTTCGATTCCTTGGCGCAAACGTTTCTTGCAAAATATTCCAACCTTGCGTTACGATGTTTCGGGAGCTAAGACGAAAAACTCGGATAGATTTCAGAGTTTAAAACCGAAAGTTTGTCCCAAGAGCATTTTTTTCGATTCCTTGGCGCAAACGTTTCATGCAAAATATTCAAACGTTGCATTACGATGTTTCGGGAGCTAAAACGAAAAACTAGGATAGATTACAGCGTTTAAAACATAAAGTTCGTCCCGAGAGTGTTTTTTTATATTCCTTGGCGCAAACATTTCATGAAAATTATTCCAACCATGCGTAACGATGTTCAGAAATCTAAGACGAAAAACTCGGATAGATTTCAGCGTTTAAAAGTTAAAGTTCGTCCCGAGAGTGTTTTTTTCGATTCCTTGGCGCAAACGTTTCATGCAAAATATTCCAACCTTGCGTTACGATGTTTCGGGAGCTAAGACGAAAAACTCTGATAGATTTCAGCGTTTAAAACCGAAAGTTCGTCCCAAGAGTGTTTTTATCGATTCCTTGGCGCAAGGGTTTCATGGAAAATATTCAAACGTTGCATTACGATATTTCGGGAGCTAAAATGAAAAACTAGGATAGATTACAGCGTTTAAAACTTAAAGTTCGTCCCGAGAGTGTTTTTTTCGATTTCTTGGCTCAAACGTTTCATGCAAAATATTCAAACGTTGCATTACGATGTTTCGGGAACTAAGACGAAAAACTAGGATAGATTACAACGTTTAAAACTTAAAGTTCGTCCCGAGAATGTTTTTTTCTATTTCTTGGCGCAAACGTTACATGCAAATTATTCCAACCTTACGTTACGATGTTCCGGGAGCTAAGAATAAAAACTCGGATAGATTTCAGCATTTAAAACTTAAAGTTCGTCCTAACAGTGTTTGTTTCGATTCCTTGGCGCAAACATTTCATGCAAAATATTCCAACGTTGCGTTACGATGTTTCGAGAGCTAAGACGAAAAACTAGGATAGATTACAGCGTTTAAAACTTAAAGTTCGTCTCGAGAATGTTTTTTTCTTTTCCTTGGCGCAAACGTTACATGCAAATTATTCCAACCTTGCGTTATGATGTTCCGGGAGCTAATACTAAAAACTCGGATAGATTTCAGCATTTAAAACTTAAAGTTCGTCCTAACAGTGTTTTTTTCGATTCCTTTGGCACAAACATTTCATGCAAAATATTCCAACGTTGCGTTACGATGTTTCGGAAGCTAAGACGAAAACTCTGATAGATTTCAGCGTTTAAAACCGAAAGTTAATCCCAAGAGTGTTTTTTTCGATTCCTTGGCGCAAACGTCACATGCAAAATATAAAAACCTTGCGTTACGATGTTTCGGGATCTAAGACGAAAAACTCTTATAGAATTTAGCGTTTAAAACCGAAAGTTCGTCTCAAGATTGTTTTTTTCTTTTCCTTGGCGCAAACGTTTCATGTAAATTATTCCAACCATGCGTTACGAAGTTCCGGGAGCTAAGGCGAAAAAATCGGATAGATTTCAGCATTTAAAAGTTAAAGTTCGTCTGAAGAGTGTTTTTTTCAATTCCTTGGCGCAAACGTTTCATGCAAAATATTCCAACGTTGCGTTACGATGTTTCGAAATCTAAGACGAAAAACTCGGATAGATTTCAACGTTTAAAACCGAAAGTTTGTCCCAAGAGTGTTTTTTTCGATTCCTTGGCGCAAGCGTTTCATGCAAAATGTTCAGACGTTGCATTACGATGTTTCGGGAGCTAAAACGAAAAACTCGGATAGATTACAGCGTTTAAAACTTAAAGTTCGTTCCGAGATTGTTTTTTTTTATTCCTTGGCTCAAACGTTTCATGCAAAATATTCCAACCTTGCGTTACGATGTTTCGGGAGCAAAAACGAAAAACTCGGATAGATTTCAGCGTTTAAAAGTTAAAGTTTGGCCCGAGAGTGTTTTTTTCGATTCCTTGGCACAAACGTTTCTTGCAAAATATTCCAACCTTGCGTTACGATGTTTCGGGAGCTAAGACGAAAAACTCGGATAGATTTCAGAGTTTAAAACCGAAAGTTTGTCCCAAGAGTGTTTTTTTCGATTCCTTGGCGCAAACGTTTCATGCAAAATATTCAAACGTTGCATTACGATGTTTCGGGAGCTAAAACGAAAAACTAGGATAGATTACAGCGTTTAAAACATAAAGTTTGTCCCGAGAGTGTTTTTTTCGATTCCTTGGCGCAAACATTTCATGAAAATTATTCCAACCATGCGTAACGATGTTCAGAAATCTAAGACGAAAAACTCGGATAGATTTCAGCGTTTAAAAGTTAAAGTTCGTCCCGAGAGTGTTTTTTTCGATTCCTTGGCGCAAATGTTTCATGCAAAATATTCCAACCTTGCGTTACGATGTTTCGGGAGCTAAGACAAAAAACTCTGATAGATTTCAGCGTTTAAAACCGAAAGTTCGTCCCAAGAGTGTTTTTATCTATTCCTTGGCGCAAGCGTTTCATGGAAAATATTCAAACGTTGCATTACGATGTTTCGGGAGCTAAAACGAAAAACTAGGATAGATTACAGCGTTTAAAACTTAAAGTTCGTCCCGAGAGTGTTTTTTTCGATTCCTTGGCGCAAACGTTTCATGCAAAATATTCCAACCTTGCGTTACGATGTTTCGGAGCTAAGACGAAAAACTCGGATAGATTTCAGCGTTTAAAACCGAAAGTTCGTCCCAAGAGTGTTTTTATCTATTCCTTGGCGCAAGCATTTCATGGAAAATATTCAAACGTTGCATTACGATGTTTCGGGAACTGAGACGAAAAACTAGGATAGATTACAGCGTTTAAAACTAAAAGTTCGTCCCGAGAATTTTTTTTCTATTTCTTGGCGCAAACGTTACATGCAAATTATTCCAACCTTGCGTTACAATGTTCCGGGAGCTAAGAATAAAAACTCGGATAGATTTCAGCGTTTAAAACTTAAAGTTCGTCCTAATAGTGTTTGTTTCGATTCCTTGGCGCAAACATTTCATGCAAAATATTCCAACGTTGCGTTACGATGTTTCGAGAGCTAAGACGAAAAACTCGGATAGATTTCAGCGTTTAAAACCGAAAGTTCGTCCCAAGAGTGTTTTTTTCGATTCCTTGGCACAAACGTTTCATGTAAAATATTCCAATGTTGAGTTACGATGATTCGGGATCTAAGGCAAAAAACTAGGATAGATTACAGCGTTTAAAACTTAAAGTTCGTCCCGAGAATGTTTTTTTTCTATTCCTTGGCGCAAACGTTACATGCAAATTATTCCAACCTTGCATTACGATGTTCCGAAAGCTAAGACGAAAAACTCGGATAGATTTCAGCGTTTAAAACCGAAAGTTCGTCCCAAGAGTGTTTTTTTCGATTCCTTGGCGCAAACGTTACATGCAAATTATTCCAACCTTGCGTTACGATGTTCCGGGAGCTAAGACTAAAAACTCGGATAGATTTCAGCGTTTAAAACTTAAAGTTCGTCCTATGAGTGTTTTTTTCGATTCCTTGGCGCAAACATTTCATGCAAAATATTCCAACGTTGCGTTACGATGTTTCGGGAGCTAAGACGAAAAACTCGGATAGATTTCAGCGTTTAAAACCGAAAGTTCATCCCAAGAGTTTTTTTTTCGATTCCTTGGCACAAACGTTTCATGCAAAATATTCCAACGTTGCGTTACGATGTTTCGGGAGCTAAAACGAAAAACTCGTATAGATTTCAACGTTTAAAACCGAAAGTTCGTCCCAAGAGTGTTTTTTTCGATTCCTTGGCACAAACGTTTCATGCAAAATATTCCAACGTCGCGTTACGATGTTTCGGGAGCTAAGACGAAAAACTCGGATAGATTATAGCGTTTAAAACCGAAAGTTCATCCCAAGAATGTTTTTTTCGATTCCTTGGCACAAACGTTTCATGCAAAATATTCCAACGTTGCGTTACGATGTTTCGGGAGCTAAGACGAAAAACTCGGATAGATTTCAGCGTTTAAAACCGAAAGTTCGTCCCAAGAGTGTTTTTTTCGATTCCTTGGCACAAACGTTTCATGCAAAATATTCCAACGTTGCGTTACGATGTTTCGGGAGCTAAGACGAAAAACTCAGATAGATTTCAGTGTTTAAAACCGAATGTTTGTCCCAAGAGTGTTTTTTTCGATTCCGTGGCGCAAACATTTCATTCAAAATATTCAAACGTTGCATTACGATGTTTCGGGAGAGAAAACGAAAAACTCGGATAGATTACAGCGTTTAAAACTTAAAGTTCGTCCCGATAGTGTTTTTTTCGATTCCTTGGCGCAAACGTTTCATGAAAAATATTCCGACGTTGCGTTACGATGTTTCGAGAGTTAAAATGAAAAACTCGGATAGATTTCAGCGTTTAAAACTTAAAGTTCGTACCGAAAGTGTTCTTTTCGATTCCTTGGCGCAAACGTTTCATGCAAAATATTCCAACGTTGCGTTACGATGTTTCAGGAGCTAAGACGAAAAACTCGGATAGATTTCAGCGTTTAAAACCGAAAGTTCGTCCCAAGAGTGTTTTTTTCTATTCCTTGGCATAAGCGTTTCATGCAAAATATTCAAACGTTGCATTACGATGTTTCGGGAGCTAAAACGAAAAACTAGGATAGATTACAGCGTTTAAAACTTAAAGTTCGTCCAGAGAGTGTTTTTTTCTTTTCCTTGGCGTAAACATTTCATGCAAATTATTCCAACCATGCGTTACTGTAACGACCCAGGTTTTCATCCCGGTCTTCCAGGTATGCCCTAGGGGTATTTTGGTAATTTGGTTGGGTCGTCAGGGCCGTTTATGTCTTTTTCCAGTTACTAAAATTATTAGATGGTCTTATGTAAGTTTTCGAGGCTTTGTGGTGGTGTTTGGGCATGGGGAGATGCAAAAAGAAAGTTAGGAGTTAAAGATGTGTTTGGTGGGTTTCGAACCCAAGTGGTCTGGGAAGTCAGGTGGGTGGTGTGGCCAGTTGAGCCACCAGGTGTTTTTGTTAATCTCTCCGCAGCATATCTTGGTTAGCCTTGAGTTCTTTTGGTTTTGGTGCATTTGATTAAATGAAAGAAAATTAGGTTTTGTTATGTCTTCTTCTCCAAACCCCCATGGCCACCCAACCCTTTTTCTCTCTAGCCATCTTGCGTGAGTCTTCTCTCGAGAGTCCTCCGAGTGTCGTTCCAGCCAGCCAAGCAGCCCAGCCGAGCAACCCGGTCGAGCAGCCCAGCCAGATCGCACCAGCGACCCTCGCGCGCCAAAGAAGACGCAGCCAGCGCCCAGCCCGTCGCGCGCTGCAGCCAATGAGGCGTCGCAGCACCGATCCGCGCTTCCGTCGCGTCGCATCCGCCGCATCGCACCGCTTCGGCGCGCGCGCCACGCCTCGCCATCGCCAGCCGAGCTCGCGTCGCGCTCGCGGCCCGAGCGCCGTCGTCCGCGTCTCGCGCCCGCGCGCCCCTCTGCGTCTGCGCCCGTGCCGTCCGCGTGCCGTCCCAGCGCGTCCGCGCCTAGCGCGCCATCCGCGCCCCATCGCCCAGTGTGCGCCCATTTGCCGCCCATCAGCCCCCATCAGCGCCCATCCGCGCCCAGCAGCAGCCCCGCCGTGCTGCCTGCCCGTCCGCGTGTCAGCCGCATGGCGTGAGTTGCTCCCGAGCCGAGCCCTATTTATTTTATTATATTGAAGCCTTTAGAGTGTGATTATCATTGTTTTTGTTAGGTTCTCGGTAGCTAGCTCGGGTTCGATCGCAGCTTAGGATTTTGTGTGTAGTTGCCTCACGGCCAGGTAAGGATTTCTTACCGGAGTTGTGTGGGCCCTGCGGTATTATATGTGATTGTTGTTTGTATGCTTGTTTGTGATTATCAGCATGTATAGTTTAGGTGCTCGTTTCGAATTCTCGACTAGCATGACTTCGTATGTTGTTCTCTCATGTTAGTCCATGCTAGGTTGTTCCGTTCTGGCATGCTCTTATCTGTTCTTGCTTCATAGTACCATGCTAGGTTCGTTGTATCTGTTGAGCACGTTTTGGATTGTATTGGATTGTATGTTATTGATATGATAGGTTAAAGTGTAGGTAGGTAGCATCATCCGGGCCTGATGCATAAAGTATCTTGCATCCATGGCAGGGACGTACGAGGTAGTACTCCGTCCCTAGACCCCGTGAGGGTTTAGCTAACCCGACCAGGTGAGGCCCCGCAATCTTGGGTGAGGGTGGCGGTATCGTTAAATGCCCCAACGGTCGGGATGATGACTTGGCATTGCCTCGTCCCCGGCGATCGGCACGTCCTCGGCGTGTTCGGCCGTAGTACTTGATTGCCACCGATAGGGCAAGGACGGCTTCCTGGTGTAAGCCTACCACGACCGATTCCTTAGCCTCAGGTGCGGTGGTTCAGGCTGACATAGTTCACGTGTCCAGGTCTCACACCCCTATGTCAGTGACACCGATCCAGAGATTTAGTTAGGCGTGGTGACTGGACATGGGCAGCTTGCCACTAGACCCGGCACCCCCCATAGTCTGCAGTAGCACGCGGTGCGCGCTTACGCTCATTACAGCGCCGACCGGAGAGCTCCTCGGGATCTTGAGCTAGTGCACCTTTCGTATCGACAGTAGACAGGCTGAGGCCGAGACTTGTTTCTCGTATAGGGCGTATTGTGTGATGTGGATTTTCCGGACTAAGACCCTGAGTTGGCATCCGAAGTTATATGTGGATTTTCCGGACTAAGACCCTGAGTTGGCATCCGAAGTTATATGTGGATTTAAGCTATGTGCCCTATTCTGTGTTTATTTTCATAGCTTGCATACATTTCTGCTAGATGACCATGTATACCGTATTGTACCCCGGTTGGGGATTCTTACTGAGTAATTCGTTACTCACCCTTATTTTGTGGTTTTCCACAGGTAACCAAGGTGCGAGACAGGATGGCTGAAGGAGGAGCTGTGATCATGGGAACCTGCTGTCATCTCTGACTTTTTATTTCTATGATTCTTGTCTTTATTTTCCCCTGAATGCATGTAGCCGGCCACGGAGCCCTAGGATGATTTCTGAAAGTTCTTGTGGATTCCCGCTTTATTGAATTTGAGGATGTTTCAAATGTTTTAATAAATCTCTGATCAGAGTGTACGTTTTGGAAATGTATTTGCCTTGAAACAGGTGCTTGGAGACAGGGACAGGTTTCAGCAAACTATAATGATTTCTGATTGAACCTTGCTTGTTTTGTTTTAATTGGGAATCCAAAAATTTAATTGCATATTGTCCTTTACTTTGAATGCATGCATTGGGGTAAAGGCCTATTTAGAGCCCTTTTTGGGTCGGGTCTTTACAGTTACGATGTTCAGAAAGCTAAGATGATAAGGATCATGGAGTTCCACAAGTTGCACTTGGACCTATTACACGATCCAAAGCAAAGAAGATTCAACAAGCATTCATTCTTCACCTTCGACAGTGGATAGCTTCAATTCAAAATTCATTTCATGTGCTAGAGACCATTTCAAAGGGAAGAGGAACCATTTGATGCTTTGGAAGTCACTGTATGCAAGATTGAAGTTGTCCATGGAATTAATGACATTTGACTTGATTTAAATGTCTTAATCATTCGACAAGGGGAAATACAAATGTTAGAGTTGGCAACACAAACATCAATTTTCAGATTTTAGGAGCTTTTATGCAAGTCTATGTTTAAAATCTTGTTTTTACTGTTTTAGGTTATATTTTGCAACAATGGCATTATGGTAATTATGTTGGTTTTCTTTATTTTAGGTTTAACTTTCATAGGCTGTAAATAGCCATGAAGTAAGTTGTAAAACTCAGATTTTGATTGAATGAAAATTAGCTCTCTACAAGAGATCATTTTCTTAGAATTTTTGGGCATGTTCTTTGTCTCTTTTTCTAAGTTTCCCTTGCAATCTTGTGATAGAATGAATTTGAGCCATTCAATCCAGCCTTGATCAAGCTTGATTGTGGAGTGACTCAATCTAGAACAAGATCTTCCATATCTTGCTTCTAGATCATTGATCTTAAGGGGTAATCAAATTCTAGCCTTTTCTCTTGGTTGTTCCCAAATCTATAAGGAGGTGTTAATCTCTTAATTCAAGGGTTCTTGCTTCATCATAAGCTTGGATCTTTGGGCTGAGAATTAGGGTTGCCTTATCATAAGACGAAAAACTCGGATAGATTTCAGCGTTTAAAAGTTAAAGTTCTTCCCGAGAGTGTTTTTTTCGATTCCTTGGCGCAAACGTTTCATGCAAAATATTCCAACCTTGCGTTACGATCTTTCGAGAGCTAAGACGAAAAACTCCGATAGATTTCAGCGTTTAAAACCGAAAGTTCATCCCAAGAGTGTTTTTTTTCAATTCCTTGGCGCAAACGTTTCATTCAAAATATTCAAACGTTGCATTACGATGTTTCGGGAGCGAAAACGAAAAACTCGGATAGATTACAGCGTTTAAAACTTAAAGTTCGTCCCGATACTGTTTGTTTCGATTCCTTGGCGCAAACGTTTCATGCAAAATATTCCGACGTTGCGTTACGATGTTTCGAGAGTTAAAATGAAAAACTCGGACAGATTTCAGCGTTTAAAACTTTAAGTTCATCCCGAAAGTGTTTTTTTCGATTCTTTGGCGCAAACGTTTCATGCAAAATATTCCAACGTTGCGTTACGATATTTCAGGAGCTAAGACGAAAAAATTGGATAGATTTCAGCGTTTAAAACCGAAAGTTCGTCCCAAGAGTGTTTTTTTCAATTCCTTGGCTGTAACAGCCCAGTTTCCTATTCCAGTTTTCGAGGTGCCTTCGGGTCAAGATTCAGTTGTTTGGTTGGGTCATTAAAGCAGTTTGACCCTTGGGGGTATTTTGGTCTTTTTGCTCTCCGGGCAGGATTTGTGGTTTTCAGGGATTCGAGGTAGCTCCTGCCTTTGTCGAGGCTTGTTTGTTGTGGGCTGCGAGTCCCGAGGTGTTTGGGCTAGTCGGTTGGATGCTCGATTGTGGTTTGGGCTTTGGCAAAGTGATGGTTGGTTGTGTGCTTGTAACGGCCCAGGTTTTCATCCCGGTCTTCCAGGTATGCCCTAGGGGTATTTTGGTAATTTGGTCTGGCCGTCAGGGCCGTTTATGTCTTTTCCAGTTGCTAAAATTATTGGATGGATTGATGTAAGTTTTTGAGGCTTTGTGGATGTGTTTGGGCATGGGGTGATGCAAAAGGAAAATTAGGAGTTAAAAGTGTGTTTGGTGGGTTTCGAACCCAGGTGGTCTGGGAAGTCAGGTGGGTAGTGTGGCCGGTTGAGCCACCAGGTGTTTTTGTTACTCTCTTCACAGCATATCTTGGTTAGCCTTGAGTTCTTCGGGTTTTGGTGCATTTGATTAAATGAAAGGAAATTAGGTTTTTGTGTTTTATTCTCCAAACCCCCCTATGGCCGCCCAACCCTCTTCTCTCTAGCCATCTTGCATGAGTCTTCTCCCGATAGTCGTTCGAGTGTCGTTCCGGCCAGCCGAGCAGCCCGGTCGAGCAGCCCAGCCAGATCGCACCAAGAGACCCCTAGGCGCTTAGCGGCGCCAGCCGCCCTTGACGCCCACCGCCAAAGAAGACGCCGACGCGCCTTGCAGCGCCAGTCCGCCGCACGCCCAGCGCCAACAGTGGCCGTCGCCGTCGCAGCTGTCCCGTGCCCGCCGCTCGCTTTGCTCGCCCGCGCTCGTCCGCCCGCGCCCGCGTCCCAGCGCCGTGCCAGCGCCCAGCAGTAGCCCCGCCGTACTGCCTGCCCGTCTGCGTGTCAGCTGAGCCGCGTGAGTTGCTTCCGAGCAGAGCCTTGTTTATTTTATTATATTTAGGCTTATGGATTGTGATTATCATTGTTTTTGTTAGGTTCTCGGTAGCTAGCTCGGGTTTGATCGCATCTTAGGTCTTTGTTTGTAGTTGCCCCCAGCCAGGTAAGGATTTCTTACCGGAGTTGTGTGGACCCTGCGATGTTCTATGTGATTGTTGTTTGTATGTTTGTTTGTGATTATCAGCATGTATAGTTTAGGTGCTCTGTTCTAAATTCCTGACTAGCATGACTTCGTATGTTGTTCTCTCATGTTAGTCCATGCTAGGTTGTTCCGTTCTGGCATGCTCTTATCTGTTCTTGCTTCATAGTACCATGCTAGGTTCGTTGTATCTGTTGAGCACGTTTTGGATTGTATTGGATTGTATGTTATTGATATGATAGGTTAGAGTGTAGGTAGGTAGCATCATCTGGGCCCGATGCATAAAGTATCTTGCATCCATGGCGGGGGCGTCGAGGTAGTACTCAGTCCACGGACCCCGTTAGGGTTTAGCTAACCCGACCGGTAGGCCCCACAATCTTGGGTGAGGGTGGCAGACTGTTAAATGCCCCAACGGTCGGGATGATGACTTGGCATCGCCTCGTCCCTGGCAGTCGGCACGTCCTCAGCGTGTTCGGCTGTAGCTTTTGATTGCCACCTGTTAGGGCAAGGACCGCTTCTTGGTGTAAGCCTACCACGACCGGTTCCTTAGCCTCAGGTGCGGTGGTTCAGGCTGACATAGTTCACGTGTCGAGTCTCACACCCCTATGTCGATAATACCGATCCAGGGATTTAGTTAGGCGTGGTGACTGGACATGGGCAGCTTGCCACTAGACCCGGCACCCCCCATAGTCTGCAGTAGCACGCGGTGCGCGCTTACGCTCATTACAGCGCCGACCGGAGAGCTCCTCGGGATCTTGAGCTAGTGCACCTTTCGTATCGACAGTAGACAGGCTGAGGCCGGGACTCGTTTCTCGTATAGGGCGTATTGTGTGGTGATTTATCTCCGGACTAAGACCCTGAGTTGGCATCCGAGGTCCAAGTGTGGACTTAAGCTATGTGCTCTATTCTGTGTTTATATTCATAGCTTGCATACACTCATCTAGATGACCATGTGCATCGTATTGTACCCCGGTTGGGGATTCTTACTGAGTAATTCGTTACTCACCCTTATTTTGTGGCTTTCCACAGGTAACCAACAAGGTGCGAGACAGATGGTGAAGGAGGAGCCGTGATCATGGGAACTCTTTTGTCGTCTCTGACTTTTTATTTCTATGACTCTTGTCTTTTTATTTTCCCCTGAATGCATGTAGTCGGGCACGGAGCCCTAGGATGTTTTCTGAATGTTTTTGTGGATTCCCGCTTTATTGAATTTGAGGATGTTTCAACTGTTTTAAGAAATCTCTGATCAGAGTGTACGTTTTGGAAATGTATTTTCCTTGAAACAGGTGCTTGGAGACAGGGACAGGTTTCAGCAAACTATCTTTATTTATGATTGAACCTTGATTGTTTTGTTTTAATTGGGAATCCGAAAATTATTTGCATATTGTCCTTTACTTTGAATGCATGCATTGGGGTAAAGGCCTATTTAGAGCCCTTTTTGGGTCGGGTCTTTACAGTTGGTATCAGAGCTCAGAGTCATAGATTCTGTAGACTGACCTTTTGTTGTAGGTCATTTTCCCCATGATCACCAAAGACTCAAGCGATCATCAGTGCGCGCTAAGTTTACTGTTTTTTAAAAAGGGTTAAGAATTTACAATACCTTTCATCTAGTGTATGCCTTGTTTTGTGTTGTGGAGCGGAGACGAGCAGGTTCTGACTCGTAGTTGGTTTGGGTTTAGAGCGCCATCATGCCAACTTCCCGCAGTGTGAGCTGTATGTTGTGGTTTGTTGAGATATCCAGATAGATTCGCATACCGCTGGGACATCGTTCCATAGGGAGGCAGAGGTTAGACTCCCATAGGCCACGTGTGGCCCAGTTGTTGGTTTTCCCCTAGTGAGAGGGTGGAGGTGATTTGCCCTGGAGTACCACTCCAGGAGAGGAGTTAGCTATGGCTTTGCTTATGTGGATGCTTGTGGAGCAGGTCTCCGTGTGGACTAGCCTGGGTAGCTCAAGTGTTGATCTTGAGCCTTAGCAGATTGTCTGTTTGCCCAATGAGTAGCTGTAGAGTTGGTAGCCTTCGAGGAGGTTGCTGAGACATCTTTGTTCTCTTATAAGCGTTGTTGTTTGCAGCCAGTAAGCCGAAACCCTGTAGTTAAGGGTGCAGCGAGCAGTGTTCCCATCGAACTTGATCCGTTGGCAGTTTCCTCAGTTGTTTTGTAGAGTTGAGCACTCTTCTTTTGGTGAGCCCCTAGAGTAGGGCTAGCTGCTGCATGTTGAGAGAGCTGGCCAGAGTTTTGTTGAGCATCATGTGGAGATGCAAGAGTAGGCAGTGAGACTTCGGTTTGATGAGATGCCTTAGGCATGGTTGTTTGAGTTGAGCTCTTGTATGCCTCGCCATAGTTTTTGTCACTTGAGGTTGTGACCTTGCTGGCCCCATTTGTAGTAAGATGTGGATTTGGTAGTAGTGGCACTTGAGGTGCAATGGTTGGTGTGCCGCTTTGGCTCTAAGTCTGGTTCAGACCTGAGTTTGGCATGGGTATAAGCAGATGGTTCTATGACCCATCCGGAGTTCAGCACACTCCTTTAGCCTTTGGTTCCGATTGTGGCAGTTGCACCTGTTTAGGTCGTGCAAGAGAGCTAGTTTAGAGGTAGTCGTAGGACTACAAGCTAAAGGATGTTCGAGAGGAGCCGGAGCCTCTTCCTGGTGTTACCAGGGGATGAGTTTGTCAACAGGTTGAAGGTTGATCAGTGTTAGTGTGTGTGAGTCTCACGCTAGTGTTAAGGCCAAGAGATCTTTGTGGTTGGTAGTGCGGTCCACTACCTTCGAGTGCCTAAACCTGAGTTGAGTGGGCATTGTAGATGCGAGTTCGGTCCAGCAGATGGACAACGAGTTGGATGCTCACGAGATGAGTTGGTTGTTCATGAGGTGAGTTGGATGCTCTCGAGATGAGTTGGATGCCCATGAGATGAGTTGGTTGTTCATGAGGTGAGTTGGATGGTCATGAGATGAGCTGGATGTCCAGGAGGTGTGTTGGATGCTCATGAGGTGAGTTGGACGCTCATGAGGTGAGTTGGACGCTCATGAGGTGAGTTGGATGCTTATGAGATGAGTGGGCTGCCTTGTGTGTAAGCCCCTTTGGTATGAGGTAAGTTCGGTTTGGCATTGTTATGCTTTAGTAGAGCAGGGTTGCCACAGCTTCGAGTATTGTGTGGGGGGGTTTGAACCCTTGGGTGTTCCTTTGATTGGTTGTATCCCTGCCGGAAGGTAGTTGTTGCTTTTCTTTTAGAAAGCGCATGTTAGCCTTGGATCCCTAAAAGGAAGGTTGGGAGTTGTGCACACAAGTGTGCTTTTGTGTAGTTCGATCTGGTGGCGAGAGTTTCTGAAGCATGAAGGGTTTGCATTGGAGAACTGGTGCTCAGGTCTTGGGGAAGGTGGACTCCAGGTGGATGTTGTAAGGCTTGTTGAGATTGTAAGGACATCGTGCTCGTAGTCGGGTTGTTGCTTAGGCATGTTTGTTTAGGTTGGACCTAAGCTTGGTTGGTGGAACCTCTTGTTGTTCATGGTTGGAGTTCAGATGGTACTGAACAAATGGTGGTTGTAGCAAAGCCGTGTAGTTCCTAATCGTTGTTGCTAAGAGTGTTGCTCGAAATCCTTACCCTGAGTGGAAGCTACGTTGTGGCTGATGCTTTGAGTAGGAGGATGACACATTCTGAAGCGTTTCTGGTCTTTTTGGTTTCGAGGTTCGGAGTAGGCCAGCATGGTTGTGATGTTGGGAAAAGGAGTTGTTTGTTCAGGCAGTTGGTTGTTGAATGGGATCGGGAATTTTGGTGAAGACATTTGGGCTTGGAAAAAGGTAAAAATAAATAGGGAATTAAATAGCGCATCGAGTGAGATTCGAGCCAAGGATGCGCTGCAAGCTAGACAAGGGGCACTGCCAGTCGAGCCACTGGGCGTGTTTGTTATCTTAATCGCGCGATCTAATACATATGCGTGTTTTCGAAGGCGGTTGGTATAAAAGCAGAGCTCGCCCGAAGCTTTCTTCTCCATTTCTCTCCTTCTTCTCTTCGCGATTTCTTTCATCAACCGACAGCGATTTCCGGCGATTTCTTCCTTCTCCAGCTCCGATTCGATCGAGTTCGTCTTCCCCAGTTCGAAGGTCGATCCTTTTCTGGGCAGCAGGTAAACTTTTCTTCTTTTTCTTCTTCTCTTCTTCGATCCGAGCCCCCGCTTCCGGGCTTCGTTTCCCTGCCGTGTTGAAGTGAATTTCTGGATGGGTTTTGTGCAACTTGCGTAGGAGAGTCCGACCAACAACAATCGGCCGTCGAATCTTCGCCAATCGCTTGGATTTGTTTCCTCTTCATCGCCCCTGTTTTCGTGCTCTGTCGCTGCGCAGTCCGCCGAGCCACGCTGCGCATCGCCTCGCACCCGCGCGCACGCCTCGCCCAGCTCCGTGTCACGCGGCGCACCCCTGCTTCGCCCCGCATCCTTCCGCGCCCCAACGCGCGCAGCCATCGCGCCCACGCGCCCATTCTTGCGCCCCAGAGCACCCAGCTAGCCCCGTTGCTGCCCCGTTCGTGCAATCGGCCCGTTCGTGCGTTCGTCGCGCCTCGTGAGTTGCTTCCGAGCTGAGCCTTGCTTATTTTATTATATTTAGGCCTATTGTGTGATTTTTGTTGTGATTGATAGGTTCTCGATAGCTAGTTCGGGTTCGTTCGCCACTTAGGTTTTCGTGTCAAATCGTCCCCGACCAAGGTAAGGATTTCTTACCGGAGTTGTGTGGACCCTGCGATATATTATGCGATTGCTGATTGATTGCTTGTTTGTGTTTATTGACATGTGTAGCTAGGTATTCTATTCTGAATTCCCGATTAGCATGATTTTCCTGATTTAATTCTCATGTTAATCCATGCTAGGTTGTTCCTTTCTAGCATGCTCGTATCTGTTCCTTGCTTCGTAGTATCATGCTAGGCTTGTTAAATTCTTATTGAGCACGTATTGGATTTTATGGATTTGTTTGCTGATTGCTAGGGCAGGTTAGAGTTGTAGGTAGATAGCATCATCCGGGCCTGATGCATAAAGTACCTTGCATCCATGGCGGGGGACGTCCGAGCGATCATTCCGTCCCTGGACCCGTGAGGATTAGCTAACCCTACCGGTAGGCCCTGCAATCTTGGGTGAGGGTGGCAGACTGTTAAATGTCCCAACGGTCGGGATGATGACTTGGCATTGCCTCGTCCCCGGCAGCCGGCATGTCCTCAGCATGTTTGGCAGTAGCCCCTGATTGCCACCTGTTAAGGCAAGGACGGCTTCCTGGTGTAAGCCTACCACGACCGTTCCTTGGTCCCAGATGCGGTGGTTCAGGCTGACATACTTTACGTGTCCAGGTCTCACACCCCTATGTTAGTGACACCGATCCAAAGATTTAGTTAGGCGTGGTGACTGGACATGGGCAGCTTGCCTCTAGACCCGGCACCCCCCATGGTCTGCAGTAGCACGCGGTGCATGTTTACGCTCATTACAGCGCCGACCGGAGAGCTCCTCGGGATCTTGAGCCAGTGTACCTTTCGTCGACAATAGACAGGCTGAGGCCGGGACTTGTTTCTCGTATAGGGCGACTTGTGTATTGGACTGTGTGGTGTTATTATTCCGGACTAAGACCCTAAATTGGCATCCGAGGCCCAAGTGTGGGCTAAGCTATGTGCTCTATTCTGTGTTTATATTCATAGCTTGCATACGCTCATCGAGATGACCATGTATATCGTATTGTACCCCAGTTGGGGATTCTTACTGAGTAATTCGTTACTCACCCTTATTGTGGTTTTTCCACAGGTAACCAAGTTGCGAGACAGGATGGCTGAAGGAGGAGCCGTGATCATGGGGCTCAATCATCAAACTCTGATTTTGTGTTATGACTCTTTATGTTTTATTTTCCCCTGAATGCATGTAGCCGGGCATGGAGCCCTAGGATATTTTCTGAATATTTTGTGGATTCCAGCATTATTGTATTTAGACATGTTTTGAATGATTTTAAGAAATCTCTGATCGGAGTATACTTTGGAAATGTATTTATCTTGGAACAGGTGCTTGGAAACAGGGACAGGTTCCGGGGGAAATTGTCTAGTTTTTAAAGGGGTTATTTTGAATGTTTTGTTTTAATTGGAATCCGAAATCATGTCTGTTTAAATGTCCTTTACTTTGAATGCATGCATTGGGGTAAGGGCCCATTTAGTGCCCCATTCGGGTCGGTCCCTTACAACCTGAGGCTAAGGAATCGGTCGTGGTAGGCTTACACCAGGAAGCCGTCCTTGCCCTAACAGGTGGCAATCAGGGGCTACTGCCGAACACGCTGAGGACGTGCCAGCTGCCAGGGACGAGGAAATGCCAAGTCATCATCCCGACCGTTGGGGCATCGCGCAGACTACCACCCTCACCCAAGATTGCAGGGCCTACCGGTCGGGTTAGCTAAACCCTCACTGGGTCCAGGGACGGAGTATTACCTCGTACGTCCCTGCCATGGATGCAAGATACTTTATGCATCAGGCCCGGATGATGCTACCTATCTACACTCTAACCTATCATAACAATAACATACAATCCAATACAATCCAAAACGTGCTCAACAGATACAACGAACCTAGCATGGTACTATGAAGCAAGAACAGATATGAGCATGCCAGAACGGAACAACCTAGCATGGACTAACATGAGAGAACAACGTACGAAGTCATGCTAGTCAGGAATTTAGAACAGAGCACCTAAACTATACATGCTGATAATCACAAACAAACACACAAACAACAATCACATAGAACATCGCAGGGTCCACACAACTCCGGTAAGAAATCCTTACATGGCTGGGAGGCAACTACACACAAAATCCTAAGCTGCGATCGAACCCGAGCTAGCAAACGAGAACCTAACAAACATAATAATAATCACAATCCATATGCCTAAATATAATAAAATAAACAAGGCTCGGCTCGGGAGCAACTCACGCGGCTCGGCTGACACGCGGGCGGGCGGGGAAGCACGGCGGGCTGCTCGCTTGGCGCGGCGCGGCGCAGATGGCGGCAGGCAGCTGCCGGCGCCTGTATGCGACGGCGGCCAATTGGCCAGCGTAGGCGCACGGGTGCGGACAAGCTTGGCGGCGACGGCGGGCGGCGGCGGCACGCTGGCGCTAAGCGCGCGACGCTTGGCTGGCGGACGGCGGCGACAGACGCTGCGCAGCGCCGCTGACGCTGCTCGCGGAGACCTTGCGGCGAGTCTTCTTGGCTTTGCGGCAACGGCGCGCGCGCGGACACTGGCGGCGCGGCGACGGTGGGCACACAGGCGGTCTGCGACGCGCTGGGCTGCTGCGTCTTTGTTGGGCGCTGGGGTTCTTTGCGATTGCGATTTGGCTGGCCGCTCGATTGAGCTGCTCGGTGGGTCGCTGGCTGGCGGAGCAGCGCTGGGCCGCAAGGGAAGAAAATCACGGCAAGGGGCTTGGGAGAGAAGAGGGTTGGGCGGCCATGGAGATTTGGAGAAGAAAACACAAAACCCTATTTCCTTTCATTTAATCAAATGCACCAAAATCCCAAAAATCAAGGCTAACCAAGATATGTTGCGAAAAGAGTAACAAAAACTCCTGGTGGCTCACTTGGCAAGGCTCTCCTTTAGCACACAAGGCCACCTTGGCTCGAACCCCAGCTGCAACACAATTTTCCTATATTTTTACTTTTGCATCTATCCATGCTCAAACCCATCCACAAAAGCCTAAAAACTTACATAAATCCATCCAATAATTTTAGCAATCGAAAAATATAAACGGCCCTGGACGGCCTGACCAAATTACCAAAATGCCCCTAGGGCACACCTGGAAGACCGGGATGAAAACCTGGGCCGTTACAATATTCCCTCCTTTTTATGACTTTCGTCCTCGAAAGTCCTTAAGACTAGAACAACACAGGATACTGCAATCTCATCCCGTCCTTCCCGCTCACGAGCGGCCTCCTCCGAACTCAGACTCCTCCACTAAACTTTTACCAACGGATCTCACTGCTACGCAACGTCTTCGACTCAAGACCAGAATATTCATAGGCTTCTCCTCGAAGCCCAAACCCTCAATCAGCTGCAAAGGCTCAAAGTCCACAATGAACAATGGGTCCGGCACATACTGCCCCAACATCGATACATAAAAACACTATGCACAGCTGACAATGACAGAAAAAGCTAACCAATATGCAACTCTGCCAATCCTCTCGAGAATCTCAAATGGTCCAACAACAGGAGGCTCCTCTTCTCCCGCTTACCAAACCTCAACACAACTCACAACGGTGCAACCTTAAAAGCACGCACTGTCCAACCTCAAACTCTAAAACTCGACGCCGAACATCGGCGAAACTTTCCTGCCTGCTCTGAGTTGACAACACGAGCTCTAAACTTTTGCACTGCACTGCTGACCAACCGCAGTAACTCAGGACCCAAAACAACACTGACGACCACCAACCTTTTCCCAGAACACTAGAATCCTGCAACACTTACAATACAACGCCACAACGAAACTATATGAATTAACAGCTGGGAACTACTACCCAAGGCAAACTCATAAAATCCAACACTGGTTTCCGTTGCCTAACCACTGGAACACCAACGCGCAACAAGCTCCAAAGGATCTGGATCACTCCTCCCAAAAACAACGGTCAAAGGGTGAAAACACTACAGATCGCACTCGGCCCATAAGCCTCTAAGAACGCTCTCCAGAACCACGGATCAACAACGTACTGCCTAGAACAAACCTTCGTTGCCACACCCTGGTGACAACAACTCCAGCCTGAAACTGACATGCCTCTACTCCATAGAAATGACATCTGCACACGAAACGAGGTGCAAGCTCTCACTACTGAAACCAATCCTCCAAGAATCTAATCTCACACAACAACCTCAACTAACTGACAGCTCCCACACGGAAAACTTACAATCCAACAACTTGAGTGCTACTGTAACGGCCCGGAAATTTCATCCCGATCTTCCCGGGAGGCCCAGGGGCATTTTGGTAATTTTGGTCGGGCCGGCGGGGCCGGTTATGTATTTGTTAATTGCTGGAAAAATTATGAGTCGATTTGAATGGGATCGGGAATTTTGGTGAAGACATTTGGGTTTGGAAAAAGGTAAAAATAAATAGGGAATTAAATAGCACGTCGAGTGAGATTCGAGCCAAGGACGCATTGGAAGCTAGGCAAGGGTCGCTGCCAGTCGAGCCACTGGGCGTGTTTGTTAAATTAATCGCCCGATCTTGTATATATGCCTGTCTTTGTGCGTTTTATTTAAAAGCAGAATTTCGCCGAGGTTCTCCTTTCTTCTTCCCCATTTCCTTCGCGATTCTTCTCCGACCGAACGATCTCTCCCTCGCGACTTCTCCCTCGTCGACCAGTCAATTTCGAGCTCCTCTTCTCCAATTCGAAGCCCATTCTCCCTTCGAGCAGCTGGTAAGTTCTTCCTCTTCTTCCTTTCCTTCGAAAATCCGATTTCTATCCCCCTGGTTCCGATTTCGTTCTGCCGGCCGTGGGAGAGAGGAGATTCGTGTGGTTTTTGTGCGGCTAGTGTAAGAGAAGTGGTCTAGTAACAAATTGCGCGTCGAATCTTCCCCAATCGCCCAGAATCGAGCTCGTTTTCTCCGATCCTCTGTTCGACCCTGTTCGCCGAGATCGCGTGCGCAGAAGCAGCCCAGCCGCCGAGCCTCGCCGCTCATCGTCTCGTGCCCGCGCGCGCGTCCTCTCCTCAGCGCCCAGCCGCATCGCGTTGCCCGAGCCCCTTCTCGCCGAGTCGTGCTGCATCGCCGAGTGCCGCTCGCGTCCGCGCGCCCGCGTTGGCGCCCATCGCCCAGCTCTGCCACCCATCTGCGCCCCAGCGCGCCCACGCGCCCATTCCTGCTCCCCAGCGCGCCCAGCTAGCCCCGTTGCTGCCCCGTTCGTGCAATCGGCTCGTTCGTGCGTTCGTCGCACCTCGTGAGTTGCCCCCGAGCTGAGCCTTGTTTACTTTATTATATTTAGGCCTATTGTGTGATTTTTGTTGTGATTGATAGGTTCTCGGTAGCTAGTTCGGGTTCGTTCGCAATTTAGGATTTCGTGTCAAATCGTCCCCGACCAAGGTAGGGATTTCTTACCAGAGTTGTGTGGACCCTGCGATATTATATGTGATTGCTGATTGATTGCTTGTTTGTGTTTATCAATATGTGTAGCTAGGTTCTCTATTCTGAATTCCCGATTAGCATGATTTTCCTGATTAATTCTCATGTTAATCCATGCTAGGTTGTTCTTTTCTGGCATGCTCTTATCTGTTCCTTGCTTCGTAGTATCATGCTAGGCTCGTTGTATTCTTATTGAGCACGTATTGGATTTTATGGGATTGTTTGCTGATTGCTAAGGCAGGTTAGAGTGGCAGGTAGATAGCATCATCTACGCCGGGTGCATAAAGTACCTTGCATCCACGACAGGGACGTATGAGATCGAGCTCCGCCCTGATCCCATTAGGGAATAGCTAACCCTAACGGCTGGCCCCGCAATCTTGGGTGAGGGTGGCAGACTGTTAAATGCCCCAACCGTCGGGATGATGACTTGGCATTGCCTCGTCCCCAGCAGTCGGCACGTCCTCAGCGTGTTCAGCCGTAGCCCCTGATTGCCACCTGTTAAGGTAAGGGCGGCTTTTTGGTGTAAGCCTACGACGACCCGTTTCCTTAGCCTCAGGTGCGGTGGTTCAGGCTGACATAGTTTACGTGTCCAGGTCTCACACCCCTATGTCAGTGACACCGATCCAAAGATTTAGTTAGGCGTGGTGACTGGACATGGGCAGCTTGCCTCTAGACCCGGCACCCCCCATGGTCTGCAGTAGCACGCGGTGCATGCTTACGCTCATTACAGCGCCGACCGAAGAGCTCCTCGGGATCTTGAGCCAGTGTACCTTTCTCGGCCGATGAGATGGCCGAGGCCGGGACTTGTTTCTCGTATAGGGCGACTTATGTATTGGACTGTGTGGTGATATTATTTCGGACTAAGACCCTAAATTGGCATCCGAGGCCCAAGTGTGGGCTAAGCTATGTGCTCTATTCTGTGTTTATATTCATAGCTTGCATACTCTCATCGAGATGACCATGTATATCGTATTGTACCCCGGTTGGGGATTCTTAATGAGTAATTCGTTACTCACCCTTATTATTGTGGTTTTCCACAGGTAACCAAGTTGCGAGACAGGATGGCTGAAGGAGGAGCTGTGATCATGGGGCTCAGTCATCAAACTCTGATTTTGTGTTATGACTCTTTATGTTTTATTTTCCCCTGAATGCATGTAGACGGGCATGGAGCCCTAGGATGTTTTCTGAATATTTTGAGGATTCCTGCATTATTGTATTTAGACATGTTTTGAATGATTTTTAAGAAATCTCTGATCGGAGTATACTTTGGAAATGTATTTATCTTGGAACAGGTGCTTGGAAATAGGGACAGGTTCCAGGGAAATTGTCTAGTTTTTAAAAGGGTTATTTTGAATGTTTTGTTTTAATTGGAATCCGAAATCATGTCTGTTTAAATGTCCTTTACTTTGAATGCATGCATTGGGGTAAGGGCCCATTTAGTGCCCCATTCGGGTCGGTCCCTTACAGTTGGTATCAGAGCTTAGAGTCATAAATTCTGTGGATTGACCTTTTGTTGTAGGTCGTTTTCCCATGATCACTAGCACTCCGACAGTCATCAGGTACGCCTAAGTTTGCTATTTGTTGTAGAAAAATGGTTAAGAATTTACAATACCTGTCATCTAGTGTATGCCTCGTGTAGTGTTGTGGAGCGGAGACGAGCAGGTTCTGACTCGTTATTGGTTTGGGTTTAGAGCGCCATCATGCCAACTTCCCGCAGTGTGTGATGTATGTTGTGGCTTGTTGTGGTATCCAGATAGTTTCGGATGCCCTGGGACATCGTTCTAGAGGGAGGTAGAGATTGGACTCCCATATGCCAACTGTGGCCCAGTTGATGGTTTTCCCCTAGTGAGAGGGTGGAGGTGCTTTGCCTTGGAATGCCACTCCAAGAGAGGAGTTAGCTGTGGCTGTGCTGATGTGGATGTTTGTGGAGCAGGTCCCCGTGTGGACTAGCCTGGGTAGCTCAAGTGTTGATCTTGAGCCTTGTTAGATTATTTGGTTGCCCAGAGAGTGGTTGCAAAGTTGGTAGCCTTCGAGGAAGTTGATGAGGCATCTTTGTGCTTCTGTGAAGTGTTGTTGTTTGCAGCCAGTAAGCCAGAACCCTGTGGTTAAGGGTGCAGCAAGCTGTGTTCCCTTAGGACTGGATCCGTTGGTGGTGTCCTCAGTTGTTTGGTAGAGTGGAACACTCTTCTTTTGGTAAGCCCCTAGAGTAGGGCTAGCTGCTGCATAATGAGAGAGCCGGCCAGAATTTGTTGAGCATCATGTGGAGATGCAAGAGTAGGCTGTGAGCCTTCAGCTTGATGAGATGCCTTAGGCATGGTTGTTAAAGATGAGCCCTTGTATGCCTAGCTAGAGTTCGTGTCACTTGAGGTTGTGACCTTGTTGGCTCCGTTTGTAGTAAGATGTGGATTTGGTAGTAGTGGCACTTGAGGTGCATTGGTTGGTGTGCCGCTTTGGCACTAAGTCTGGTTTAGGCCTGAGTTTGGTATGGGCATAGCAGATGGTTCTATGTCGTTCGGAGTTTAGCGCACTCCTTTAGCCTTGGCTCCGTTTATGGTAGTTGCACCTGTGTAGGTCGTGCAAAAGGGCTAGTTCAGTTGTAATCGAAGGACTTCAAGCGAAAGGATGTTCGAGAGGAGCCGGAGCCTTTTCCCAGTGTTACTGGAGGTTGGGTAAGTCAAGCAGGTTGACGGTTGGGAAGTGTTAGAGCGCGTGCATCTCACGCTAGTGTTAAGGCCAAGAGATCTTTGTGGTTGGTAGTGCGGTCAACTACCTTCGAGTGCCTAAATCTCAGAAGAGTTGAGCATCGTAGAAGCAAGTTTGGGTCCAGTTGAGGGACCATGAGTTGGATGCCTATGAAGTGATGTAGGATGCCTTGTGAGAGGAGTTGGATGCCTTATGGGTAAGCACCCTTGGTAGAGGCTTGGTATAAAGTAAGTTTGGTTTGGCATGGTTATGCTTTGGTAGAGCAAGGTTGCCACAGCTTCGAGCATCGTGTGGAGATGGAACTTTGGGTGTTCCGTTGATTGGTTGTATCTCTGCCAGGAGCTAGTGTGGCTTTTGGGAAAAGCATTTGTTAGTCTTGGACCTCTAAATGAAGGTTGGGAGTTGTGCACACAAGTGTGTTTTGTGTGGTTCGTTCTGTGGCGAGAGTTTCAGATCCATGTAGGGTTTGCTTTGGGGATCTGGTGCTCAGTTCTTGGAAAAATTGGACTCCAGGTGGATGTTGTAAGGCTTTAGCGAGGTGGTAAGGGTACCATGCTCGTGGTATCAGGTTGTTGCTTAGGTAAGACTTGTTAAGTGGACCTAAGCTTGGTTGGCGGATCTTCTTGTTGATCGTCATGACTGAGAGAGTTGTTCGGATCCCTCCTTGGGTAGGAGTTATGTTGTGGTTGATGTCTGAGTAGGAGGATGACGCATTCGGTAGCGTTTCGGGTCCTCTTGGTTTCCAAGGAGTTGGAGTTGGCCAGCATGGTTGTGTTGCTGGAAAAAAAGGAGTTGTTGTAGTTCAGGCAGTTGGCTGTTAGTTCGTTAGTTGGCAGTGGGTGTCGAGGGTTGTCGGAGAACCCTAGGTTGTGAAGAACCTCTCTAGAGCTCAATCAGGCCCAGATAGTGAGTTTCAGTTGGCAAGTTGAAGCCGTGTAGTTTGTAGCCTCGGGTGAGTTGTTGGCAGTCTTGGTAGCCTAGCAAGTTAGTATTTGTTTGGAGTAGAGTCCGGATTGGTTCCGGTATGGTGACAAGTTGATGCTTGGTGTTGACCAAGGTGTGGATTGGGATTGCTAGAAGTTAGGTTGCTCATGGGGCGAATGGTTCGTGCCCTGTTGGTTGTCTTCCTGTTTCCAGGAAAGTTGAGAGTTGCCCCGTTGGTATTTGGAGGTCTAGTCCGTGGTGGACCCCTGTTGCTACCCCGTGAGATTTTGATCTTGTTGCTTGGTGGAGCAAGACAGTGAGTGTAAGTGGAGCTCTCTGTCCTTCGGTTGTCTGCTAGTGGGAGCCGTTTCTTTCTGGGTTTGGCAGGTTACTACTGTCGATCTGTTAAGGACTTTTCCGCCATAGCCTCGCCCCTCACTCGTCTGACGAGGAAGGGTGTCGAGTTTGTTTGGGACGGTAGGTGTGATGAGAGCTTTGCCAGGCTCAAGCGCAGTTTGACTTCAAAGACTGATGTTGGCGATCCGAGGGGACAGTGGTTTCATTTTTACAAATGATGCTTCCAAGTTCGGGTTGGGCTGTGTGTTGATGCAGCACGAGAAGGTCATTGCTTATGTTTCCCGTCAGCTGAAGCCATATAAGCAGAACTATCTGTAAAGACCCGACCCAAAAGGGGCTCTAAATGGGCCTTTACCCCAATGCATGTGTTGAAAATAAAAGACATTATGAAAAATATATTTGGATCCCAAGTAAAAACAGAAACATTCAACAACCAAAACATACATTTCTAAAAGCATACTACGATCGAGATTTATTTAAACCATTTAAACAATCCACAAGTACAAATATGCTGGAATCCATAAAACGTAAGAAAACATCCTAGGGCTCCGTGCCCGTCTACATGCATTCGGGGAAATAACAAAAGTCAAGAGTCATGATATAATAAAATGGTCGAGATGACAAAGGATTCCATGATCACAGCTTCTCCTTCACCATCCTGTCTCCCGCTGATTACCTGTGGAAAACCACGAATAAGGGTGAGTAACGAATTACCAGTAAGAATCCCCAACCGGGTACAATACGATATACATGATCATCTAGAAGAATGTATGCAAGCTATGAGTATAAACACGAATAGAGCACATAGCTTAAATCCACACTTGGACCTCGGATGCCAACTCGTGGTCTTAGTCCGAAATAAATCCACCACACAATACGCCCTATACGAGAAACGAGTCCCGCCCTCACCCATCTCTATCGTCGATACGAAAGGTGCACTAGCTCAAGATCCCGAGGAGCTCTCCGGTCGGCGCGCCGTAATGAGCGTAAGCGCGCATCGCGTGCTCTCTGCAGAACTATGGGGGGTGCCGGGTCTAGTGGCAAGTCGCCCATGTCCATCCACCACGCCTAACTAAATCTCTGCGGATCGGTGTCACCGACATAGGGGTGTGAGACTGGACACGTGAACTATGTCACCTGAACCACCGCACTGAGAGGCTAAGGAATCGGGTCGTGGTAGGCTTACACCGAGAAGCCGTCCTTGCCCTATCGGTGGCAATCAAGGGCTACGGCCGAACACGCGAGGACGTGTCGATCGCCGGGATGAGGCAATGCCAAGTCATCATCCCGACCGTTGGGGCATTTAATATCGCCACCCTCACCCAAGATTGCGGGGCGGCCGTTAGGGTTAGCTAAACCCTAACGGGATCGAGGGACTGAGTACCATCTCGTGCGTCCTCCGCTCGGGGATGCAAGTTACGTTATGCATCCGGCCGGATGATGCTACCTACCTACGAACTCTAAACCAAAGCAATAATAACAATTCAATCAATGCACCCAATACGTGCTCAATGGATACAAGGAACCTAGCATGGTACTACGAAGCAAGAACAGATATGAGCATGCCGAGCGGAACAACCTAGCATGGACTAACATGAGAGAACAACATACGAAGTCATGATAGTCGAATTCGAATGCAGAGCACCTAAACTATACATGCGATAATCACAAACAAACATACAAACAACAATCACATAGAACATCGCAGGTCCACACAACCCCTGTAAGAAATCCTTACCTTGGCCGGGAGGCAACTACACACAAAAATCTACGCTGCGATCGATCCCGAGCTAGCTAACGAGAACCTAACAAACACAATAGAAATCACAATCATAGCCCTAAAAATATAATAAAACAAGCGAGGCTCGGCTCTCAAGGCACTCACACGGCACGACGACACGGGTGATGTCTTCTTTGAAACGCCGCCTGGCAGCAGGCGGCGGGCTGGCGCTGGCGCTGGCAGCGCTGGGAGCGGCCGCATGGGGCGCGGACATTTGGCTGAGCACGGCACGGGCGAAGGCGCGCGGGCGCGCTAGGCGAAGCGGCCGAGCACGAAGCGTCGAGCGTCTGGGCGGCGGCGCGAAGCGCGCGCGGAGCAAGGCGCGCGCGGAACGGCGCGCTGCTTCTTGCGCGAATCGGGTGCGACGGGCGGGCTCGCGAGAATCGGGCGTCACGATGGACGGATCTGGGCGCACTGCTGGTGCGCGGCGGCGGCAGGCTGACCGACGCGCTCGGGCGTCTTTGCCGGGCAGATCTGAATGGCTGCTGGCGCGCGACGGCTCTCATCGTGCGATCGGGCGATGGCTTCCCTCGGCGCGACTGGCGTCGCGACAAGCGATCTGCGATCCTCGGCGGATCTCGTGCAACTTTGGTCGAGGGCGTCTCGCGGCGGCAAGGCGGGCGCGACGAGCCGTTCGTGCGGGTTGGGCGTGCCGCTTTCGGCCGGTTGGGCGACGGTGGATCTCTTTGGTGCCGGGCGGATCTGCATTGGGAGGGAGGCCGGCTTGTGCGGCAAAGTGAGGTGTTGGAGAAGAAATGCAAACCTAGCTTCCTTTCTCTTTTAACCAAATACAACAAAACTCCAAAACCCAAGGCTAACCATAAAATGACCGGAAGGAGCAACAAGAGCTCTCAATAGCTCAACTGCACGCATCCCCACAAGCTTTCCTGGAGACCTGGTTCAAACCCCACTGCAAAGACAATTCCCTTTTAATTTTACTTTTGCATCAAACCTTGCTCAACCCTTCCACAAAGCCTCACAAACCTACATAAATTCATCCAATAATTTTAGCAACTAGAAAAGACATAAACGGCCCTCGACGGCCCGACTTAAATTACCAAAATACCCCTAGGGCATACCGGAAGACCGGGAAGAAAACTCGGGCCGTTACAATATTCCTCCTTTTTATGACTTTCGTCCTCGAAAGTCCTTAAGATTGGAACAAATTTCGATAATGCAATCTCATCTCGTCTTCCCGCTCCCAAGTGGCTTCCTCGAACTCGACTCCTCCACCGAACTTTTACCAACCGAATCTCGCGATTACGCAATGTCTTAGTCTCGAATGCAAGGATCCCCACCGCTTCTTCTCAAGCTCAAATCCTCATTCAGTGCAGGGGCCCAAAGTCCACAATGAGCGATGGGTCCGACACATACCGCTTCTCACACCGATACATGAGAACACCGCACACTACCGACACAATGACAGAAAGAGCTAACCAATATGCAACTCTGCCAATCCTTTCGAGAATCTCAAATGGCCCAACAACCGGAGGCTCCACTTCTCCCGCTTACCAAACCTCAACACAACTCACAACGGCACAACTTTAAAACTACGCATTGCCGAACCTCAAACTCTAAAACTCGACGCCGAACATCGGCGTAAACTTTTCTCGCCTGCTCCGAGCTAACAACACTAGCTCTAAACTCCTGCACATCACCTCTGGTCAAATGCAACGACTCGGGACCCAAAACAAAATTGATGGCCACCAACCTTTTCCCAGAACACCGAAGCCTCGCAATACTTACCTTGCAATGCCTCAATGGAACTACAAGAATCGACCACGAGAACTGCAACCAAAGGCAACCTCATAAAACCACTCTAGTCTTCCGCACGCCTAATCACGGAAACACCAACTCGCAACAAGCTCCAAAGGTTCTCGATCACTCTCCCCAAAGACCACCGGTCGAGGGTGAAAACACTACAGAAATCGCACCCGGCTCATAAGCCTCTTAACAACGCTCTCCAAACCACGGTTCATCACGCACTACCTAGAAAAATCTTTGTTGCCACACTGGAGCCAACAACTCCACTGGCCGACATGCCACTACTCCACGAAAGACATCTCCACTGGGCGAGGTGCGAGTTCTAGCTACGTAAACCAGTCACCAAAAATCCGAACTCACACAACAACCTCGACAAACCGCCAGCCTTCCACACGAACTCCTTCAAACCAACAACTTGAGTGCTACGATCTCTAAGCCCAAACAACTACAAACTACATAGCTATGCCAATCCACTCAACTCTAGCTTGGCTCAAATCACTGGCCGGACAAGTCACCTGCCAACAACCGACCTAAATGGGCTCCCTCCACCAAGCCTACCTCCATGCAAGCAACAGAACGAAGCTTGCCTCAAATATGAAGCACATCTCACAAGTCCAAACGATAACACATACAGGCTTAACCCTCTAGCTTAGGCTTATTGCACCTTCCCACCGAAACTTCATAAACGGAACTCCACTACTCGGTCAACACCAACTACCAGGAACCAGACACCAATAATGGTCGGGCAGAGCACAAACCACACTAACCAAAGAAAAGATCCTCAAAATGTCAAGACCCTAATCCATCCACAATGGTGCAACCTCAACCCACAACTGATACAAAGGAGTTCTTCCACTACAAAGGTGCAACATCTTCCATGCCAACACACAAAAATCTTAACCAACTAGGCCAAACACTCATAAGAGGCATAACAACCTTTACTGCAGCCTCTAGAACACCATCCAAGAATCCGCTTAACTGGACAAACGACTACTTCCAAACAGCCAACAAACTTTTCCTTCAAGCTAGCGCTTCCACCATTAACTCCAAGACCAAGGGAGTAACCTGACAACTCCCCGAAGGAAACGGCTCATACAAGCAGACAACCAACGGACAGAGAACTCCACATACGTTCACTGTCTTGCTCCACCAGAGCAACAACATCTAATCTCACGGGGCACAACATGGGTCCATCTCGCATCAACCTCCAAATGCCAAACGGGGCAACTCAACATCCTGGAAACAGGAAAAACAACCAACATGGCACAAACCACTCGCCCCCACGAGCAAAACTAAACTCTAGCAACTCCAATCCACACCTTGGTCAACACCAAGCATCAACTTGCCACCACACCGAAACCACTCCGGACTTTACTCCAAATAAACACTAGCTTGCTAGTCTACCAAGACTGCTAGCAACTCCACTGAGGCTACAAACTACACGCCTCCAAATAGCCAACCCCAAACTCACTAGCTGGGCTCTGACCGAGCTCTGGAGAGGCTCTCCACAACCTAGGGTTCTTCGGCAACCCTCGACACACACACTGCCAGATACGATCTAACAGACAACCGCTGAACAAACAACTCCAATTTCCAAAGATCCCAACCATGTTTGCCAACTCCAACTCCTTGGGAACCTAGAGGACCCAAACGCTACTGAGAATGAGTCATCCTCCTACTCAAAGCATCGGCCACAACATAACTTCTACCCAAGGAAGGATCCGAACAACTCTCTTAGCCATGTCGATCGAAACCCACGCGGCTTAGCTACCATCAGCTCTTGTTCGGTTTCCAACCGAACTCCAACCAACGATCAACAAGAAGATCCGCCAACCAAGCTTAGGCCCAACTTAACAAATCTTGCCTAAGCAACAACTTGATACCACGAGCACGGTATCCTTACCACCTCAACCAAAGCCTTACAACATCCATCCGAGTCCAACTTCTCCGTGAACCCGAGCACTAGATCTCCAAAGCAAACCCTACATGGATCTCAAACTCTCGCCACTTTACGAACCACACAAAACACACTTGTGTGCACAACTCTCAACCTTCCTTTAGAGATCCAAGACCAACAAGCGTTTTTCCCAAAAGCAACGCTAACTCCTAGCAGAGATACAAACAATCCAAGGAACACCAAAAGTTCCATCTCCACACGATACTGAAAGTGAGGCAACCTTGCTCTACCAAAGCATAACCATGCCAAACCAAACTTACTTTGTACCAAGCCTCAACCAAGGGTGCTTACCTCTAAGGCATCCAAAACCTTTCGCAAGGCATCACTCATCTCGCCTCATAGGCATCCAAATCATCTCATGAGCATCCAACTCGGGTCCCTCTGCTGGACCAAACTCGCATCTACAATGCTCAACTCTCCTCGATTTAGGCACTCGAAGGAAGGTAGTTGACAAAGACTACCAACCACAAAGAAAATCTCTTGGCCTTAACACTAGCGCGAGACTCACGCGCACCAACATTTACCAACCGGCAACTCCGCGACTTACTCAACCTCCGAAACACCGAAGAAGAGGCTCGGCTCCTCTCGAGCATCCTTTCGCTTGTAGTCCATCGACTACCACCGAACTAGTCCTCTGCACGACCTAAACGGGTGCAATCGCGATAAATGTATCCAAGGCTAAAGGAGTACGCTGAACTCCGAACGGCATAGAACCATCTCGCTATGCCCAAGCCAAACTCAAGCTCAACCAGGACTTAGTGCCAAAGTGGCACACCAACCAATGCACCTCAAGTGCTACTACTACCAAATCCACATCTCGAGGGAAGTCGGGTGTTAAACAACAAAGAGCTCGCAAGGGGCAAAGATGACCCTTCATCCGCCTCAAGCCACTAACACGGCAACTTGCCAAACAATCGGGCGATCGGTGGAGACTCGCTAGTCCACCTCTCACAAGGGACTTCCACCACCATCTAATGAACCAAACAAAGACAGAACGGCACACCTCGGCCTCGAATGCAGGGGGCATCCCACACACGGATGCTAAACTCAAACTCAGCCAACTACTTTACTACTAGCAGTAGGGACTTACTAAAACATCGAGCTCTACAGCATCCATTTGCCAACCCAGGCGTCTCCATCAACGCCAACAAACTCATCTGAATAAACTCACTGATCATGCCCTCCCGAGAACCTCCGGGGCTACAAGAGCTACCGAGGGAAAAAATGTCAAAAACAAACTCACACCGGGCTATCTGTGCCGGACTCCTCACTACGCGCTACAAATCGCGCCTAGGTCTCCGCTCTCGATAGCTAAAGACACGCCATCAAATCTCTCATGGTGGAGCACACTCGCTCAAGGAGTCTCACTGAGGCGCCGCTAGCCTCTACCCCCTCCTCTAGGCAACTCAACTACGGGGCCAAATCCGGCATGCGGGCCTAACAACCCCGGACGCGGCCTCAACATCAACACGATCGGTCCAACTCCACGGTCGGACATGCCAAGCGCCACTGCTCCTCCAGGTGCGATCAACATACTTGGCGATCCGCACGAAGCACCACCACCCTCTCACTAGGGAAAAGACAAAGAATCGGGCTACAAATGGCCGACGGAGTCTAAGCTCGCCTCCCTCGAACGATGTCCTGTGGGCATCCGAATCTATCTGGATACCTCAACAAGCCGCTAAACAAATCGCTCGCCTCAAGCGAAAGTTGGCATGATGGCTCACTAAGCCCAAACCAACAACGAGTCGAACACCGCTCGTCTCGCTCCACAACACTACACAAGGCATACACAAGATGACAGTATTGTAAATTCTTAACCCTTTTTCAACAACAAATAGTAAACTTAGGCGTACACTGATGACCGTCGGAGTCTTGATGATCATGGAAAAACGACCTACAACAAAAGGTCGATCTCTGAGAATCTATGACTCGAGCTCGATACCAAATCAGAAAGACCCGACCCAAAAGGGGCTCTAAATGGGCCTTTACCCCAATGCATGTGTTGAAAATAAAAGACATTATGAAAAATATATTTCGGATCCCAAGTAAAAAGAAACATTCAACAACCAAAACATACATTTCTAAAAGCATACTCGATCGAGAGATTTATTTAAACCATTTAAACAATCCACAAGTACAAATATGCTTTGGAATCCATAAAACGTAAGAAAACATCCTAGGGCTCCGTGCCCGCCTACATGCATTCGGGGAAATAACAAAAGTCAAGAGTCATGATATAATAAAATGGTCGAGATGACAGCAGGATTCCATGATCACGCCTTCTTCTTCACCATCCTGTCTCCGCTTGATTACCCGTGGAAAACCACGTAATAAGGGTGAGTAACGAATTACCCAAAGAAGAATCCCCAACCGGGGTACAATACGATATACATGATCATCTAGAAGAATGTATGCAAGCTATGAGTATAAACACGAAATAGAGCACATAGCTTAAATCCACACTTGGACCTCGGATGCCAACTCGTGGTCTTAGTCCGAAATAAATCCACCACACAATACGCCCTATACGAAAACGAGTCCCGGCCTCGGCACATCATCGCCGATCGAAAGGTGCACTAGCTCAAGATCCCGAGGAGCTCTCCTGGTCGGCGTTGTAATGAGCGTAAGCGCGCCTTTGCGTGCTCTCGCAGAACTATGGGGTGCCGGGTCTAGTGGCAAGCCGCCCATGTCCATCCACCACGCCTAACTAAATCTCGGATCGGTGTCACCGACATAGGGGTGTGAGACTGGACACGTGAACTATGTCACCTGAACCACCGCACTTTGAGGCTAAGGAATCGGTCGTGGTAGGCTTACACCGAAGCCGCCCTTGCCCTATCGTGGCAATCAAGGGCTACGGCCGAACACGCCGAGGACGTGTCGATCGCCGGGGATGAGGCAATGCCAAGTCATCATCCCGACCGTTGGGGCATTTAACGATCGCCACCCTCACCCAAGATTGCGGGGCCACCGTTAGGGTTAGCTAAACCCTAACGGGATCGTGACTCGAGTACCATCTCGCACGCCCCCGCTCGGGGATGCAAGTTACGTTATGCATCCGGCCCGATGATGCTACCTACGAACTCTAAACCAAAGCAATAATAACAATTCAATCAATGCGGTCAATACGTGCTCAACAGATACAAGGAACCTAGCATGGTACTACGAAGCAAGAACAGATATGAGCATGCCGAACGGAACAACCTAGCATGGACTAACATGAGAGAACAACATACGAAGTCATGATAGTCGAATTGAGCGAGCACCTAAACTATACATGCTTGATAATCACAAACAAACATACAAACAACAATCACATAGAACATCGCAGGTCCACACAACCCCTGTAAGAAATCCTTACCTTGGCCGGAGGCAACTACACACAAAATCCTACGCTGCGATCGATCCCGAGCTAGCTAACGAGAACCTAACAAACACAATAGAAATCACAATCATAGCCCTAAAAATATAATAAAACAAGCAGGCTCGGCTCGGGCACTCACACGGCACGACGACACGGCTGAAAAGTCTTCTTTGTTGCCGGTGCGGCTGCGCTTGTGGCTGGCCGGCGCTGGCGTGCGCTGGGAGCGGCCACAAGGACACGCGGCTGGAGCACGGCAGACGGGCGGCGCGCGCGGGCGCTAGGCGAGCGGCTGAGCACGAGCGAGCGTCTGGGCGTGCGGGCGAGCGGCTCGGAGCAAGGCGCGCGGACACGGGCGATCTGCTGCTGCTGCGCGAATCGGTGCGGCAGCAGGCCGGCTGCGCGCGAAGCTGGGCGTCGATGGGCGGATCTGGATTTCGGCTGGTGTGCGACGGCGATGGCAGGCCGACCGACGCGTTCTCGGGCGTCTTGCTCGGCGATTCTGAATGGCTGCTGGCGCGCGACGAGGCTCATCGTGCGATCGGGCGATGGCTTCCTCGGCCGCGACTGGCGTCGCGACAAGCGATCTGCGATCCTCGGCCGGATCCGTGCACCGCTGGTCGAGGGCGTCTCGCGGCGGCAAGGCGTGGTCGCGACAGCCGCTCGTGCGGGGTTGGCGTCTGCCGCCGGCCGGTTGGGCGACGGTGGATCTCTTTGGTGCCGGGCGGATCTCGGCTGGGAGAGGTCGGCTTGTGCGGCAAAGTGAGGTGTTGGAGAAGAAATGCAAACCTAGCTTCCTTTCTCTTTTAACCAAATACAACAAAACTCCAAAACCCAAGGCTAACCATAAAATGACCGGAAGGAGCAACAAGAGCTCTCAATAGCTCAATCGCACGCATCCCCACAAGCTTTCCTGGAGACCTGGTTCAAACCCCACCAAAGACAATTCCCTTTTAATTTTACTTTTGCATCAAACCTTGCTCAACCCTTCCACAAAGCCTCACAAACCTACATAAATTCATCCAATAATTTTAGCAACTAGAAAAGACATAAACGGCCCTGACGGCCCGACCAAATTACCAAAATACCCCTAGGGCATACCTGGAAGACCGGGAAGAAAAACCTGGGCCGTTACACTATCCGACTCATGATATGGAGTTGGCAGCAGTGGTGTTTGCACTGAAGATTTGGAGGCATTACCTGTATGGTGAGCGGATTCAGATATTTACCGATCACCAGAGCCTCAAGTATCTGCTTACTCGAAGGAGCTGAATATGAGGCAGAGGAGATGGTTAGAGTTGGTAAAAGAATTATGACTGCGAGATTTTGTACCATCCGGGTAAAGCCAATGTTGTAGCCGATGCTCTGAGTAGGAAGACGTCGCACTCCGCGGTGTTGTTGAGTTCCCAGCAAAGATTACGGAGAGAGTTCGAGCGGGCTGAGATTGCAGTGTTGTTTGGTGAGGTTACTGCCAGAGTAGCTCAGTTGACAGTCCAGCCATTGATTAGACAGCGGATTATTGATAGTCAGCTGAGGGACCCCGCACTTAAGAGATTGGGTGACAGAGTTAGTGCTGATGGAGATTTTGACTTTGTATATTCACAGACAGTGGGCTGACTTACAGAGGCCGGTTGTGTGTTCCGGATGTTGCAGGATTGCTAGCAGAGTTGCTCTCAGAGGCCCACAGTTCTCCGTTTGCTTGGCACCCCGGGGGTACCAAGATGTATCAGGATCTTAAGCAAACATTCTGGTGGATGGGTATGAAATGAGATGTTGCGGAGTTTGTCAGTCGATGTCTCACTTGTCAGCAAGTGAAGGCACCCAGGCAGAGACCAGCCGGTTTGTTGCAAACCGAAAGTGTACCTCAGTGGAAATGGGAAGAGATCTCCATGGACTTTATTTCTGGGTTGCCGAGGATTCCGAGGAAGTTCTCTCAGATTTGGGTGATAGTCGATCGATTGTCTAAGAGCGCACACTTCATTCCCGGTAGAGACACTTATACCGTGGAACAGTGGGCGCAGTTGTTTTTGGAGCAGATCATTTGTTATCACGGTGTGCCTGTGAGGATTGTGTCGGACCGTGATTCGAGGGCTTGTGTGTTGGACTTCCCGCGATTGGGACCAAAGACAGATATCGATGGAGTTTGCATATAACAACAGTTATCAGTCGACGATTCAGATGGCTCCATTCGAGGCTTTGTATGGTAAACGTTGCCGATCTCCGGTGTTCTGGGAAGAGGTTGGTGACACGGAGGTTTTGGGTCCAGAGTTGCTGCAGTTGACTAATGGTGCCGTGCAGCAGATTTGAGCTCGTATGTTGACAGCTCAGAGCAGAGAGAAGAGTTACGCCGATGTTCGGCGTCGGGATTTGAAGTTTGAGGTTGGTCGACATGTATTCCTAAAGGTCGCACCGATGCGAGGTGTTTTGAGGTTTGGCAAGCGTGGAAAGCTGAGACCCCGTTTTGTTGGTCCGTTTGAGATTCTGGAGAGGATCGGCAAGGTTGCTTATCGATTAAGCCTTGCCTCCGTCATTGTCGGCAGTGCACAGTGTTTTTCATGTTTCGATGTTGAGGCAGTAAGTGCCGGACCCGTCGCACATTGTTGATTTTGAGCCTTTGCAACTGAATGAGGATTTGAGCTTCGAGGAGAAGCCAGTGGGGATTCTTGCTTTTGAGACAAAGGCACTGCGTAATCGTGAAAGCCGGTTGGTAAAAGTTCAGTGGAGGAGTCAGAGTTCGAGAGGAAGCCACTTGGGAGCGGGAGGATGAGATGAGATTGCGAGATCCCGAGCTGTTCCAATCTTAAGTGACTTTCGAGGACGAAAGTCTTATAAGGGGGAATTGTTGTAACCCAAAAATTTCATCCCGGTCTTCCCGGAGGCCCAGGGGCATTTTGGTAATTTTAATCAGTACAGCGGGCGGTTATGTATTTGTTAATTGCCGGAAAAATTATGAGTCGATTTGAATGGGATCGGGAATTTTGGTGAAGACATTTGGGCTTGGAAAAAGGTAAAAATAAATAGGGAATTAAATAGCGCGTCGAGTGAGATTCGAGCTAAGGACGCATTGGAAGCTAGGCAAGGGTCGCTGCCAGCCGAGCCACTGGGCGTGTTTGTTAACTTAATCGCGCGATCTTGTATATATGTCTGTCTTTGTGCGTTTTTATTTAAAAGCAGAATTTCGCCGAGCTTCTCCTTTCTTCATCCCCATTTCCTTCGCGATTCTTCTCCGACCGAACGATCTCTCCCTCGCGACTTCTCCTCGTCGACCGACCAATTACGAGCTCCTCTTCTCCAATTCGAAGCCCATTCTCCCTCCGAGCAGCTGGTAAGTTCTTCCTCTTTTTCCTTTCCTTCGAAAATCCGATTTCTTTCCCCCTGGTTTCGATTTCGTTCTGCTGGCCGTGGAAGTGAGGAGATTCGTGTGGTTTTTGTGCAGCTAGTGTAGGGGAAGTGGTCCAGCAACAAATCGCGCGTCGAATCTTCCCCAATCGCCGGGAATCGAGCTCGTTTTCTCCGATCCTCTGTTCGCCCCTGTTCGCCGAGATGGCGTGCGCAGAAGCACCCCAGCCGCCGAGCCTCGCCGCTCATCGTCCCGTGCCCGCACGCGCGTCCTTGCCTCAGCGCCCAGCCGCATCGCGTCGCCCGAGCCCCTGCTCGCCGAGTCGTGCCGCATCGCCCAGTGCCGCTCGCGTCCGCGCGCCTGCGTTCGCGCCCAGCGCCCAGCTCTGCCGCCCATCTGTGCCTCAGTGCGCACAGCCAGCGCGCCCAGCCTAGCCCCGTTGCTGCCCCGTTCGTGCAATCGGCTCGTTCGTGCATTCGTCGCGCCTCGTGAGTTGCTCCCGAGCTGAGCCTCGTTTATTTTATTATATTTAGGCCTGTTGTGTGATTTTTGTTGCGATTGATAGGTTCTAGGTAGCTAGTTCATGTTCGTTCGCCATTTAGGTTTTCGTGTCAATTCGTCCCTGATTAAGGTAAGGATTTCTTACCGGAGTTGTGTGGACCCTGCGATATATTATGCGATTGCTGATTGATTGCTTGTTTGTGTTTATTGACATATTTAGTAATAGGTGCTCATTTCTGAATTCTCGGTTAGCATGATCTTCCTGATTTATTCTCATGTTAATCCATGCTAGGTTTTTCCTTTCTGGCATGCTCGTATCTGTTCCT
Source organism: Sicyos edulis (assembly GCA_036507275.1). Lineage (NCBI taxonomy): Eukaryota > Viridiplantae > Streptophyta > Magnoliopsida > Cucurbitales > Cucurbitaceae > Sicyos > Sicyos edulis. The sequence goes on along the minus strand of CM071846.1, from coordinate 37,273,687 downwards.
TGCTTCGTAGTATCATGCTAGGCTCGTTGTATTCTTATTGAGCACGTATTGGATATTATAGAATTGTTTGCTGATTGCTAAGGCAGGTTAGAGTGGCAGGTAGATAGCATCATCTGGGCCGGGTGCATAAAGTACCTTGCATCCACGACAGGGACGTAGGAGATGGAGCTCCGCCCTGATCCCGTTAGGGAATAGCTAACCCTAACGGCTGGCCCTGCAATCTTGGGTGAGGGTGGCAGACTGTTAAATGGCCCAACCGTCGGGATGATGACTTGGCATCGCCTCGTCCCCGGTAGTCGGCACGTCCTCAGCGTGTTCGGCCGTAGCCCCTGATTGCCACCTGTTAAGGTAAGGGCGGCTTCCTAGTGTAAGCCTACCACGACCCGTTTCCTTAGCCTCAGGTGCGGTGGTTCAGGCTGACATAGTTTACGTGTCCAGGTCTCACACCCCTATGTCAGTGACACCGATCCAAAGATTTAGTTAGGCGTGGTGATGGACATGGGCGGCTTGCCTCTGGACCCGCACCCCCTTGGTCACATGAGCACGCGATGCATTTTTACGCTCATTACAAATAGCCGACGGAGAGCTCCTTGGGATCTTGAGCGATGTACCTTTCGTCGACAGAGACAGCAGTGAGGCCGGGACTTGTTTCTCGTATAGGCGCGACTTATGTATTGGATCGTGTGGTGATATTATTCCCACTAAGACCTTAAATTGGCATCCGAGGCCCAAGTGTGGGCTAAGCTATGTGCTCTATTCTGTGTTTATATTCATAGCTTGCATACGCTCATCGAGATGACCATGTATACCGTATTGTACCCCGGTTGGGGATTCTTACTGAGTAATTCGTTACTCACCCTTATTATTGTGGTTTTTCCATAGGTAACCAATTGCGAGACAGGATGGCTGAAGGAGGAGTTGTGATCATGGGGCCCAGTCTTCCAACTCTGATTTTGTGTTATGACTCTTTATGTTTTATTTTCCTCTGAATGCATGTAGCCGGGCACGGAGCCCTAGGATGTTTTGTAAATGTTTTGTGGATTCCAGCATTTTGTATCTCAACAGGTTTTGAATGGTTTTTAGTAAATCTCTGATCCGAGTAAACTTTGGAAATGTATTTATCTTGGAACAGGTGCTTGGAAACAGGGACAGGTTCCAGGGAAATTGTCTAGTTTTTAAAGGGGTTATTTTGAATGTTTTGTTTTAATTGGAATCCGAAATCATGTCTGTTTAAATGTCTTTTACTTTGAATGCATGCATTGGGGTAAGGGCCCATTTAGTGCCCCATTCGGGTCGGTCCCTTACCCAAGATTACCACCCTCACCCAAGATTGCAGGGCCTACCGGTCGGGTTAGCTAAACCCTCACGGGGTCCAGGGACGGAGTATTACCTCGTACGTCCCTGCCATGGATGCAAGATACTTTATGCATCAGGCCCGGATGATGCTACCTATCTACACTCTAACCTATCATAACAATAACATACAATCCAATACAATCCAAAACGTGCTCAATAGATACAACGAACCTAGCATGGTACTATGAAGCAATAACAGATATGAGCATGCCAGAATGGAACAACCTAGCATGGACTAACATGAGAGAACAACTGTAAGGGACCGACCCGAATGGGGCACTAAATGGGCTCTTACCCCAATGCATGCATTCAAAGTAAAGGACATTAAACAGACATGATTTCGGATTCCAAATAAAACAAAACATTCAAAATAACCCCTTTAAAAACTAGACAATTTCCCTGGAACCTGTCCCTGTTTCCAAGCACATGTTCCAAGATAAATACATTTCCAAACTTTACTCTGATCAGAGATTTACTAAAAACCATTCAAAACCTGTTCAGATACAAAATGCTGGAATCCACAAAACATTTACAAAACATCCTAGGGCTCCATGCCCGGCTACATGCATTCAGGGGAAACAAAACATGAAGAGTCATAATACAAAAATCCGAGCTGGAAGACTGGGCCCCATGATCACAACTCCTCCTTCAGCCATCCTGTCTCGCAACTTGGTTACCTGTGGAAAAACCACAGTAATAACGGTGAGTAACGAATTACTCAGTAAGAATCCCCAACCGGGGTACAATACGATATACATGGTCATCTCGATGAATGTATGCAAGCTATGAGTATAAACACAGAATAGAGCACATAGCTTAGCCCACACTTGGGCCTCAGATGCCAATTTAGGGTCTTAGTCCGGAATAATATCACCACACAAGTCGCCCTATACGAGAAACAAGTCCCGGCCTCAGCCTGTCTACTATCGACGAAAGGTACACTAGCTCAAGATCCCGATGAGCTCTCCGGTCGGCGCTGTAATGAGCGTAAGCATGTACCGCGTGCTACTACAGACTATGGGGGGTGCCGGGTCTAGAGGCAAGCTGCCCATGTCCAGTCACCACGCCTAACTAAATCTCTGGATCGGTGTCACTGACATAGGGGTGTAAAACCTGGACACGTAAACTATGTCAGCCTGAACCACCGCACCTGAGGCTAAGGAAACGGGTCGTGGTAGGCTTACACCAGGAAACCGCCCTTACCTTAACAGGTGGCAATCAGGGGCTACTGCCAAACATGCTGAGGACATGCCGGCTGCCGGGGACGAGGCAATGCCAAGTCATCATCCCGACCGTGGGGCATTTAACAGTCTGCCACCCTCACCCAAGATTGCAGGGCCTACCGCTTGGGTTAGCTAATCCCTCACGGGGTCCAGGGACGGAGCACTGTCTCGACGTTCCAGCCATGGATGCAAGGTACTTTATGCATCAGGCCCGGATGATGCTATCTACCTGCAACTCTAACCTGCCCTATCAATCAGCAAACAATTCCATAAAATCCAATACGTGCTCAATAAGAATACAAAGAGCCTAGCATGGTACTACGAAGCAAGGAACAGATACGAGCATGCTAGAAATGAACAACCTAGCATGGATTAACATGAGAATTAATCAGGAAAATCATGCTAATCGGGAATTCAGAATAGAATACCTAGCTACACATGTCAATAAACACAAACAAGCAATCAATCAGCAATCACATATAATATCGCAGGGTCCACACAACTCCGGTAAGAAATCCTTACCTTGGTCGGGGACGATTTGACACGAAATTCTAAATTGCGAACGAACCCGAACTAGCTACCGTGAACCTATCAATCACAACAAAAATCACACAATAGGCCTAAATATAGTAAATAAACAAGGCTCAGCTCGGGAGCAACTCACGAGGCGCGACGAACGCATGAACGGGCCGATTGCACGAACGGGGCAGCAACGAGGCTAGCTGGGACGGCGCGCGGCGTGACACGGAGCTGGGCGAGGCGTGCGCGCGGGCGCGAGGCGATGCGCGGCGTGGCTCGGCGGGCTGCGCATCGACAGAGCACGAAAACAGGGGCGAACAGGGGCGATGAAGAGGAAACGAATTCGAGCGATCTGAGAGGATTTGACGAGCGATTCTTTAATGGCAAACTCCCCTAAACTAGCTGCACAAAACCCATACCTCAAATCACCTCGACTCGGCCAGAAAACGAAGCCCAAAAGCAGGGGACTCGGATCGAAGAAGAGAGGAAGAGAACCTTACCTGCTGCCCGGAATTGGAACTCAACTTCGAAAATGGAGGGAGAAATCGGTCGAACTGGAGCTGGAGAAGGACGGAATTGTAAGGAAAAGCTCGGTCGGTTGGGGAGAAAGGGAGAAGGAAAATCGCGAGGAAGAAGAAGGAGGAAGAAGCTTCGGGCGAAAATTTCCTTTTAAACCAAAACTCGCATCGTACAGGTTCAAATAGAAGATCGTGTGTTTAGAAGCACAAGAGCGCTTAGTGGCTCGATTGGCAGCGACTCTTGCCTAGCATGCAGCGCGTCCTTGGCTCGAATCTCACTCGATGCGCTATTTAATTCCTTATTTATTTTTACCTTTTTCCAAGCCCAAATGTCTTCACCAAAATTCCCGATCCCATTCAAATCGACTCATAATTTTTCCGGCAATTTAGCAAATACAAAACCGGCCCTGCCGGCCAGACCAAAATTACCAAAATGCCCCTGGGCCTCCCGGGAAGACCGGGATGAAATTTCCGTGCCGTTACAATATTTCCCCCTTATAAGACTTTCGTCCTCGAAAGTCACTAAAGATTGGAACAGCTCGGGATACTGCAATCTCATCTCATCCTCCTGCTCCCAAGTGGCTTCCTCTGAACTCTAACTCTTCCACTGAACTTTTACCAACCGGATTTCACGATTACGCAGTGTCTTTGTCTCAAAAGCAAGAATCCCCACTGGCTTCTCCTCGAAGCTCAAATCCTCATTCAGCTGCAAAGGCTCAAAATCAACAATGTGCGACGGTCCAAGCACGCATCGCCTCAACATTGAAACATGAAAAACACAGTACCTTGCCGACAATGACGGAGGCAAGGCTAATCGATAAGCAACCTTGCCGATCCTCTCCAGAATCTCAAACGGACCAAAAAAACGGGGACTCAGCTTTCCACGCTTGCCAAACCTCAAAACACCTCGCATCAGTGCGATCTTTAGGAATACATGTCGACCAACCTCAAACTCCAAATCCCGACGCCGAACATCGGCTTAACTCTTCTCATGCGCTCCGAAATGTCAACATACGAGCTCTAATCTTCTCGCACGGCACCATTGGTCAATCGCAGCAACTCGGGACCCAAAACCTGCCTATCACCAACCTCTTCCCAAAACACGGGAGATCGGCAACGCTTACCATACAAAGCCTCGAATGGAGCCATCTGAATCGTCGACTGATAAATGTTGTTATATGCAAACTCCATCGAATCTGAGATCTCGTCCCAACCGCCCGGAAATCCAACACACAAGCCCTCAACATATCTTCGAGAATCTAGTTCACCCTCTCGGTCGATCCATCGATGCGAGGGTGAAAAGTTGTCTTGAAATCGCACTCGATGCCTAAACCCTTCGGGCGCTCTCCGAAACGAGAAGTGAACCTCGAATCACGGTCGAATCGATCCTCACAGCACACCGTGATAACGAATGATCTGCTCCAAAAACAATCGCCTTTTGCTTCCACGGTATAAGTGTCTCTACCGGGAATGAAGTGTGCGCTCTTAGTCAATCGGTAGACTATCACCCAAATCTAAGAGAACTTCCTCGGAGTCCTCGGCAAACCAGAAATAAAGTCCATGGAGATCTCTTCCCATTTCCACTGAGGCACACTCAGTGGTACGCAACAAACAAACCTACTGGTCTCTACAGGTGCCTTCACTTGGCGACAAGTGAGACATCGACTGACAAACTCCGCAACATCTCTTTTCATACCCATCCACCAGAATGTCTGCTTATGATCCTGATACATCTTGGTACCCCCGGGGTGCCAAGCAAACGGAGAATTGTGGGCCTCTGAGAGTAACTCTGCTCACAATCCTGCAACATCCGGAACACACAACCGGCATCTGTACGTCAGCCCACTGTCTGGTGAAAATAAGAAATCAAAATCTCCATCAGCACTAACTCTGTCACCCAATTTGTTAAGTGCGGGGTCACTCAGCTGACTATCAATAATCCACTGTCTAATAGATGGCTGGACTATCAACCCAGCTACTCTGGCTGTAACCTCACCCAACAACACTGCAATCTCAGCCCGCTCGAACTTTCTCCGTAATCTGGGCTGGGAACTCAACAACACCGCGGAGTGCGATGTCTTCCTACTCAAAGCATCAGCTACAACATTTGCTTTGCCCGGATGGTACAAAATCTCGCAGTCATAATTCTTTTACCAACTCTAACCATCTCCTCTGCCTCATATTCAACTCCTTCTGAGTAAACAGATACTTGAGGCTCTGGTGATCGGTAAATATCTGAATCCGCTCACCATACAGGTAATGCCTCCAAATCTTCAGTGCAAACACCACTGCTTTGCCACTCCATATCATGAGTCGGATAGTTACGCTCATATGGCTTCAAATGACGGGAAGCATAAGCAATGACCTTCCCGTCTTGCATCAACACACAACCCAACCCGAACTTGGAAGCATCGGCCAGAAACCACGAAACCACTGTCCCCTCCGGATCGCCAACATCGTCTTTGAAGTCAAGTCAAATCGCGCATGAGCCTGGCAAAGCTCTCATCACACTTACCGTCCCAAATAAACTCGACGCCATTCCTCGTCCGACGGCAGCAAACTGCCAAACCCAGAAAGAAACGGCTCCTACGAGCAGACCACAGAAGGACAGAGAGCTTCACATGCACTCACTGTCTTTGTATGGGACCGACCCGAATGCGGCACTAAATGGGCCCTTACCCCAATGCATGCATTCAAAGTAAAGGACATTTAAACAGACATGATTTCGGATTCCAATTAAAACAAAACATTCAAAATAACCCCTTTAAAAACTAGACAATTTCCCTGGAACCTGTCCCTGTTTCCAAGCACCTGTTCCAAGATAAATAAATTTCCAAAGTTTACTCTGATCAGAGATTTACTAAAAACCATTCAAAACCTGTTCAGATACAAAATGCTGGAATCCACAAAACATTTACAAAACATCATAGGGCTCCGTGCCCGGCTACATGCATTCAGGGGAAACAAAACATAAAGAGTCATAAGACAAAACTCAGAGTTGGAAGACTGGGCCCCATGATCACAGCTCCTTCTTCAGCCATCCTGTCTCGCAACTTGGTTACCTGTGGAAAAACCACAGTAATAAGGGTGAGTAACGAATTACTCAGTAAGAATCCCCAACCGGGGTACAATACGATATACATGGTCATCTCGATGAGCGTATGCAAGCTATGAATATAAACACAGAATAGAGCACATAGCTTAGCCCACACTTGGGCCTCGGATGCCAATTTAGGGTCTTAGTCCGGAATAATATCACCACGCAAGTCGCCCTATACGAGAAACAAGTCCCGGCCTCAGCCTGTCTACTGTCGACGAAAGGTACACTGGCTCACAATCCCGAGGAGCTCTTCGGTCGGCGCTGTAATGAGCGTAAGCATGCACCGCGTGCTAGTGCAGACTATGGGGGGTGCCGGGTCTAGAGGCAAGCTGCCCATGTCCAGTCACCACGCTTAACTAAATCTTTGGATCGGTGTCACTGACATAGGGGTGTGAGACCTGGACACGTAAACTATGTCAGCCTGAACCACCGCACCTGGGCCCAAGGAACGGTCGTGGTAGGCTTACACCAGGAAGTCGTCCCTGCCTTAACAGGTGGCAATCAAGGGCTACGGCCAAACACGCTGAGGACGTGCCGACTGCCGGGGACGAGGCAATGCCAAGTCATCATCCCGACCGTTGGGGCATTAACAACTGCCACCCTCACCCAAGATTGCAGGGCCTACCGCTTGGGTTAGCTAATCCCTCACGGGGTCCAGGGACGGTTATAAGGATCATGGAGTTCCACAAGTTGCACTTGGACCTATTACACGATCCAAAGCAAAGAAGATTCAACAAGCATTCATTCTTCACCTTCGACAGTGGATAGCTTCAATTCAAAATTCATTTCATGTGCTAGAGACCATTTCAAGGGAAGAGGAACCATTTGATGCTTTGGAAGTCAATGTATGCAAGATTGAAGTTGTCCATGGAATTAATGACATTTGACTTGATTTAAATGTCTTAATCATTCGACAAGGGGAAATACAAATGTTAGAGTTGGCAACACAAACATCAATTTTCAGATTTTAGGAGATTTTATGCAAGTCTATGTTTAAAATCTTCTTTTTAATGTTTTAGGTTATATTTTGCAACAATGGCATTATGGTAATTATGTTGGTTTTCTTTATTTTAGGTTTAACTTTCATAGGCTATAAATAGCCATGAAGTAAGTTGTAAAACTCAGATTTTGATTGAATGAAAATTAGCTCTCTACAAGAGATCATTTTCTTAGAATTTTTGGGCATGTTCTTTGTCTCTTTTTTTCTAAGTTTCCCTTGCAATCTTGTGATAGAATGCATTTGAGCCATTCAATCCAACCTTGATCGAGCTTGATTGTGGAGTGACTCAATCTAGAACAAGATCTTCCATATCTTGCTTCTAGATCATTGATCTTAAGGGGTAATCAAATTCTAGCCTTTTCTCTTGGTTGTTCCCAAATCTATAAGGAGGTGTTAATCTCTTAATTCAAGGGTTCTTGCTTCATCATAAGCTTGGATCTTTGGGCTGAGAATTAGGGTTGCCTTATCAGACGGAATGACTTGCTCGACGTCCCTGCCATGGATGCAAGGTACTTTATGCATCAGGCCCGGATGATGCTATCTACCTGCAATTCTAACCTGCCCTAGCAAACAGCAAACAATTCCATAAAATCCAATACGTGCTCAATAAGAATACAACGAGCCTAGCATGGTACTATGAAGCAAGGAGCAGATACGAGCATGCTAAAAGGGAACAACCTAGCATGGATTAACATGAGAATTAATCAGGAACAACATGCTAATCGGGAATTCAGAGTTGAGTACCTAGCTATACATGTCAATAAACACAAACAAGCAAATCAATGAGCAATCACATATAATATCGCAGGGTCCACACAACTCCGGTAAGAAATCCTTACCTTGGCCGGGGACAATTTGACATGAAATCCTAAGCGGCGAACGAACCCGAACTAGCTATCGAGAACCTATCAATCACAACAAAAATCACACAATAGGCCTAAATATAATAAAATAAATGAGGCTCAGCTCGGGAGCAACTCACGAGGCGCGACGAACGCATTTAACGGGCCGATTATGCGAACGGGCAAAGAACGGGCTGGGCTGGGCGCTACGGCGCGCGGACGGGCGCTAAAAGCGCTAACGCTGGCGCCAGCAGACAGAGCGGCGGAGACTCGGCGAGCGGGGCTCTCGCGCGCGACGATGCGGTGAGTCTTTGGCGAGGACGCGCGCGCGAGCACGGGTCGATGTGTGGATGTAAAGACCCGACCCAAAAGGGGCTCTAAATGGGCCTTTACCCAAATGCATGTATTGAAAATAAAAGACATTATGAAAAATATATTTCGGATCCCAAGTAAAAACAGAAACATTCAACAACCAAAACATACATTTCTAAAAGCATACTCGATCGTGAGATTTATTTAAACCATTTAAACAATCCACAAGTACAAATATGCTGGAATCCATAAAACATAAGAAAACATCCTAGGGCTCCGTGCCCGTCTACATGCATTCGGGAAATAACAAAAGTCAAGAGTCATGATATAATAAAATGGTCGAGAGATGACAGCGAGATTCCATGATCACGCCTTCTCCTTCACCCATCCTGTCTCCCGCCTTGATTACCGTGGAAAACCACGTAATAAGGGTGAGTAACGAATTACCCAGTAAGAATCCCCAACCGGGTACAATACGATATACATGATCATCTAGAAGAATGTATGCAAGCTATGAGTACAAACACGAGCGGAGCACATAGCTAAGTCCACACTTGGACCTCGGATGCCAACTCGGGGTCTTAGTCCGGAAAATACCACAACACACTATACGCGCTATACGGGGAACAAGTCCCGGCCACCCGGCCCATCATCGATCACGAAAGGTGCACGCTCAAGATCCCGAGGAGCTCTCCGATGGCGCCGTAATGAGCGTAAGCGCGCACCGCATGCTCCGCAAACTCGGGGGTGCCGGTCTAGTGGCAAGCCGCCCGAGTTCATCCACCATGCCTAACTAAATCTCTCGGATCGGTGTCACCGACATAGGGTGTGAGACTCGGACACGTGAACTATGTCGGCATGTACCACCGCACTGAGGCTAAGGAACCGGCCGTGGTAGGCTTACACCGAAGCGGTCCTTGCCCTAACAGTGGCAATCAAGGGCTACGGCCGAACACGCCGAGGACGTGCCGATCGCCGGGGGACGAGGCAATGCCAAGTCATCATCCCGACCGTTGGGTCATTTAACATCCCTGCCACCCTCACCCAAGATTGCGGGGCCACCGTTAGGGTTAGCTAAACCCTAACGGGATCGAGACTGAGTACCATCTCGTACTCCTCCCCGGGGGGATGCAAGTTACGTTATGCATCCGGCCGGATGATGCTACCTACGAACTCTAAACCATAGCAATAATAATAATTCAATCAATGCGGTCCAATACGTGCTCAACAGATACAAGGAACCTAGCATGATACTACGAAGCAAGAACAGATATCGAACATGCCGAATGGAACAACCTAGCATGGGCTAACATGAGAAACAATACAAGAGTTCATGCCATCGAGAATTCAAAGCAGAGCACCTAGGGCTAAACATGCTAGTAATCATACACAGGCATACAAAACAACAATCACAAATATACCGCAGGCCCACACAACTCCGGTAAGAAATCCTTAACTTGGTCTGGAGGCTTCTACACACAAATCCTAAGTCATGGAACAATCCCGAGCTAGCGAGCGGGAACCTAGCAAACCAATAATAATCAGCATCTAAAATGTCTAAACAACAAAAGAACAAAGCAAGCTCGGCTCGGGGAACTCACGCGCACGGCGACACGAGCTTGGAGGCTGGCAGCAAGCCGCACGCAGCAGGCTGGGCGCAGCCGCGCTAGCTGCACGGCACGGCAGGCGGCGGCGCTGCGCTGCGCTGGCCAACACGCAGCACGCAACACGCATGCACGCGATGGAGGCAGCGCGCGCGCGGGCGAAGCGCTCTGGCGTGCGGGTGAGCAGCTTCGGCGCGGCGGCGCGCGGGCGCTGGCGGCGGCAGCGACGCGCGCGACGCGCGCGCGCGCCGGCGCGCGGCGGCGGCGAGGCGAAAGCGCGGCGCCGCGGCGTCGGCGTCTGGCGCTCTGCTGCGCGCGCGATCTCGCACGACGACGCAGCGATGGCGTGTGGGAGGGCTGCGACGGTGGATCTGCGCGCGACTGGCGAGCGATAAGGCGTCTTTGGCGATCCGCGGCGATGGCGTCGCGGCGGTAGCTGCTTCAACAGACCGGGCGACTCGGTGAGCGATGGCGTCGCGGCGGGCCGCCAACGGATCTGGCGATCAGTGCGACGGCAGCGGCGAAGCGATCGTGCGACGGCAGGGCGATCTGTCTTCTTGGTGGCGCGATCCGCGTCGCGATCCGGCCGGTGGGCGTCGCGACGATGGATGGTCACTGGCCGGGCTTCTCGGTGTTTGCAATCAACACAAACACACACAACACACCTCTTTTCACTTGGCCAAAAGCACACCAAACGGATGAGAAGAAGAAGAGGAAGATCGATACCTACCTGAATGATGATGAACGATCCAAGGGAGCTGCAAGGATGAAGAATCGGCAAGGAGAGCTTGGGAGAAAGCTTGGGCGGCCACAACTCTTTTGGAGAAGAAAACACAACAAACCTAATTTCTATTTCATTTAACCAAATGCACCAAACACCAAAGATCCAAGGTTAACTAAGATGTGATGCAGAAAGAGCAACAAGAGCACCTAATGGCTCAATTGGCACACATCTCCACAAGCTTCCCAGAGACCCGGGTTCAAACCCCAGTTGCAAAGACAATTTCCTTTATTTTTACTTTTGCAACAAACCTTGCTCAAACCAAACCACAAACCCCTCTAAAAACCTACAAAAACCATCCAATAATTTTAGTAATCGAAAAAGACACAAACGACCACGACGGCCCGACCAAATTACCAAATTACCCCTAGGGCATACACGGAAGACCGGGAAGAAAAACTCGTGTCGTTACAATATTCCTCCTTTTTATGACTTTCGTCCTCGAAAGTCCTTAAGACAGTAAAATGTACTCGTGGTAATGCAATCTCATCTCGCCTTCTCGCTCCCAAGTGGCTTCCTCGAACCCCGACTCTTCCATCAACCTTTACCAAACGAATCTCGCGATTACGCAACGCCTTGGTCTCAAAGGCAAGGATCCTCACCGGCTTCTCCTCGAAGTTCAAATCCTCATTCACCGCAAAGGCTCAAAGTCCACAATGTGCGACGGTCCGGCACATCTTGCCTCAACATCGATACATGAAAAACACTATGCACCGCCGATAGTGACGGAGGTAGGGCTAACCGGTAAGCAACTCTGCCAATCCTCTCTAGGATCTCAAATGGACCAACAAAACGGGACTCAACTTCCCACGCTTACAAACCTCGTAACACCTCGCATCGGAGCAACCTTAAGGAACACATGCCGACCAACCTCAAACTCCAAATCTCGACGCCGAACATCGGCGTAACTCTTCTCCTGCTCTGCTACTTGTCAACATACGAGCTCTAATCTTCTCGCACTGCACCATTGGTCAATCTGCAGTAACTCGACCCAAAGCCTGTCTATCACCAACCTCTTCCCGAACACGGGGGACCGACAAACGCTTACCATACAAAGCCTCGAATGGAGCCATCTGAATTGTCGATCGGTAACCGTTGTTATAGGCAAACTCCATCAAGTGCTGAATCTGGTCCCAACCGCACGGGAAATCCAACACACAAGCCCTCAACATATCCTCGAGAATCGATTCACTCTCTCGATCGACCATCCGTCTGAGGGTGAAAAGTCAGTCTTTGAATCGCACTCTGTGCCCAAACCCTTCGGAGCGCTCTCGAAACGAGAAGTGAACCATGAGTCACGATCGGACACAATCCTCACCGGCACACCATGATAACGGATGATCTGCTCCAAAAACAATCTGCGCCCCATCGCTCCACGGTATAAGTGTCTCTACCGGGAATGAAGTGTGCGCTCTTGGTCAAACGGTCGACTATCACCCAAATCTGAGGGAACCTCCTCGGAGTCCTTGGCAAACCAGAGATAAAGTCCATGGAGATCTCTTCCCATTTCCACTGGGGCACACTCGGTGCATAATGCAACAAACCAGGTGGCCTCTGCTGGGGTGCCTTCACTTGGCGACAAGTGAGACACCTACCGACAAACTCTGCCACATCTCTCTTCATTCCCATCCACCGAAAGGTCCGCTTAAGGTCTCGATACATCTTGGTACCCCTGGGGTGCCAAGCAAAAGGGGAACTGTGGGCCTCCGAGAGCAACTCTGCTCGCAAACCTGCAATGTCCGGAACACACAACTGCCTCTATAAGTCAACCCACTGTCTGGTGAATATTGTAAAGACCCGACCCAAAAGGGGCTCTAAATGGGCCCTTACCCCAATGCATGTATTCAAAATAAAAGACATTATGAAAAATAAGTTTCGGATCCCAAGTAAAAACAGAAACATTCAACAATCAAAACATACATTTCTAAAAGCATACTCTGATCAGAGATTTATTTAAACCATTTAAACATTCCACAAGTACAAATATGCTGGAATCCATAAAACGTAAGAAAACATCCTAGGGCTCCGTGCCCGTCTACATGCATTCAGGGGAAATAACAAAAGTCAAGAGTCATGATATAATAAAATGGTCAGAGATGACAAAGCAGATTCCATGATCACGCTCCTCCTTCACCATCCTGTCTCGCGCCTTGGTTACCTCGTGGAAAACCCACGAGAATAAGGGTGAGTAACGAATTACTCAAGAAGAATCCCCAACCGGGTACAATACGATATACATGATCATCTAGAAGAATGTATGCAAGCTATGAGTATAAACACAAAATAGAGCACATAGCTTAAGTCCACACTTGGACCTCGGATGCCAACTCAGGGTCTTAGTCCGGAAATAAATCCACCACACAATACGCCCTATACGAGAAACGAGTCCCGGCCTCAGCCTGTCTACTGTCGATACGAAAGGTGCACTAGCTCAAGATCCCGAGGAGCTCTCCGGTCGGCGCTGTAATGAGCGTAAGCGCGCCTCTGCGTGCTCTTCGCGACTATGGGGTGCCGGGTCTAGTGGCAAGCCGCCCATGTCCATCCACCACGCCTAACTAAATCTCTCGGATCGGTGTCACCGACATAGGGTGTGAGACTGACACGTGAACTATGGCGGCTGAACCACCGCACTTTGAGGCTAAGGAATCGGTCGTGGTAGGCTTACACCGAGAAGCCGTCCTTGCCCTATCGTGTGGCAATCAAGGGCTACGGCCGAACACGCGAGGACGTGTCGATCGCCGGGGATGAGGCAATGCCAAGTCATCATCCCGACCGTTGGGGCATTTAACGATCCGCCACCCTCACCCAAGATTGCGGGGCGGCCCCGTTAGGGTTAGCTAAACCCTAACGGGATCGGGACGAGTACCATCTCGTGCGTCCTTGTCGGGGATGCAAGTTACGTTATGCATCCGGCCGGATGATGCTACCTACCGAACTCTAAACCATAGCAATAATAACAATTCAATCAATGCACCCAATACGTGCTCAATAGATACAAGGAACCTAGCATGGTACTACGAAGCAAGAATGTATATGAGCATGCCGAACGGAACAACCTAGCATGGACTAACATGAGAGAACAACATACGAAGTCATGATAGTCGAGAATTGAAGAGCAGCACCTAAACTATACATGCTTGATAATCACAAACAAACATACAAACAACAATCACATAGAACATCGCAGGTCCACACAACTCCTGGTAAGAAATCCTTACCTTGGTCGGAGAGGCTTCTACACACAAATCCTAAGTGCGCAAACAATCCCGAGCTAGCGAGCGGGAACCTAGCAATCCAATAATAATCAGCATCTAAAACGTCTAAACAACAATAGAACGACAAGCTCGGCTCGGGAACTCACGCGCACGGCGACACGAGCTTGGAGCTGGCTGCAGCCGGCACGGCAGGTGGTGGGCGCAGCGGGCGCCGCACGGCAGGGTGGGCGATGGCTGCGCTACCGCACATGTGACGGCACGGATGCATGGCAGGGACGCGGGCGCGCGCGCGCGCGCGTCTGGCGTGGCGAGCGGCGGCGGGCGAAGCGCCCAGCGCGGCGGCGTCGCGGCGCGACGCGACGCGGGCTGGCGCGCGCGGCGAGCAGCCTAGGCGAAGGCGCGCGCGCGCTTAGCGTCGCGCGCTCGCTGCTGCGCGCGATCCGCACGACGACGAGCGATGGCGTCGCGGGAGGGCTGCGACGGTGGATCTGGCGCGACCGCGAGCGAGCGATGGCGTCTTTGGCGATCCGCGAGCGATGGCGTCGGCGGGTACGCTTCAACAGATCTGGGCGACCGGTGAGCGATGGCGTCTTTGGCGATCCGCGAGCGATGGCGCGTGCGCGGGGTGTGCTTCAACAGATCTGGGCGAGGGGCTGGCCGGCGACGATGGCTGCTGCTGGCTTCTCTCGGCTAGCTGCAATCTACACAAACACACACAACACTCTACTTCTTACCTTCGGCCAACATCAAAAACCAAATGAGGAGATGACGAGGATGAAGACTTACCCGGAATGATGATGATCGAACCCAAGGAGATGCAAGGGAAAGAAGAATCGGCAAGGGCTATGGAGAGGGAGAGCTTGTGCGGCCAAGAGGTGATTTGGAGAAGAAGATGGAATAAACCTAATTTCTATTTCATTTAACCAAATGCACCAAAACTCCAAAATCCAAGGCTAACCATAAAATGATGCAGGAAGAGCAACAAGAGCACCTAATGGCTCAATTGGCACACATCTCCACAAGCTTCTCAGGAGACCCGGGTTCAAACCCCAGTTGTAGCACAGTTTCCGTTATTTTTACTTTTGCACCAAACCTTGCTCAAACCAAACCACAAATCCTTCCAAAAACCTACATAAATTCATCCAATAATTTTAGCAACTGGAAAAAGACATAAACGGTCCTGACGGCCCGACCAAATTACTAAAATACCCCTAGGGCATACCTGGAAGACCGGGATGAAAACCTGGGTCGTTACAAATATACAAAGTCAAAGTCACCGTCAGCACTAACTCTGTCAACCAATCTCTTAAGTGCGGGGTCACCCAACTGGCTGTCTATAATCCGCTGCCTAATCGACGGCCGAGCAGTCAATCGAGCTACCACAGCGGTAACCTCACCCAACAACACTGCTGCAACCTCGGCCGCTCGAACTCTCTCCGCAAACCGGGCTGGGAACTCAACAATGCCGCAGAGTGCGACGTCTTTCTACTCAAAGCATCGGCCACTACATTGGCTTTACCCGACGGTACAAAATCTCGCAGTCATAATCCTTTACCAACTCTAACCATCTCCTCTGCCTCATATTCAACTCCTTCGAGTAAATGAGATACTTGAGGCTCGGTGATCGGTAAACATCTAATCCGCTCACCATACAGGTAATGCCTCCAAATCTTGATTGCAAACACCACTGCTTTGCCAACTCCATATCACGAGTCGGGTAGTTCTGCTCATACGGCTTCAAATGACGAGAAGCATAGGCAATGACCTTCCCGTCTTTGCATCAACACACAACCTAATCCAAACTTGGAAGCATCATCAGAGACCACGAAACCACTGTCCCCTCCGGATCGCCAACAGTCGTGCCGGTCAAACTACGCTTGAGCTCGCAAAGCTCTCATCACACTGTTGTCCCAAACAAACTCGACACCCTTCCTCGTCGACGGCGAGTGAGGGGCGAGGCTAAAGCAAAAAGTCCTTGACGACCGACGGTAGTAACTCGCCAAACCCGTAAAGTCGCGAATCTCGCAGAATCGGAGTCGGCTTGGTCCATGAACTCACGGCCTCAATCTTCGCGGGGTCCACGGCTATACCATCTCTCGAAACCACGTGGCCTAGGAAGGCCACCGCTCCAACCAAATCACATTTGGAAAACTTCGCATAAAAGTGGTTTTCCTCAAAGCCGCCAATACTGCGTCTCGGATGCTCCGCATGGTCTTCTTTAGACCTCGAATAAATCGAATATCATCAATGAACACGATGACGGCCGCTCAAAAACGATTTGAACACCCTATCCATCATGTCCATGAACGCACGGTGGGGCATTGGTCAATCCAAACGACATGACCACAAACTCATAGTGACCATATCTAGACACGAAAGTCTGTCTTAGGAATGTCGGCATCACCCCGATCCGCAATCGATGGTAACCGGATCTCGGATCTATCTTGGAGAACACGAAGCTCCTGAAGCCGATCGAACAAATCATCGATACGGGGCAACGGATACTTATTCTTCACTCACACCTTATTAAGCTCGCGGTAATCAATACATAAGCGCATAGAACCATCCTTCTTTTTCACAAATGAATCGGTGCTCCCCACGGGACACACTCGAGCGGATGAACCCTCGATCTAACATCTCCTGGCCAATCTTGATTCCTTTAACTCACTGGTGCCATACGATACGGAGCCTTCGAGATAGGGAGGGTCCTCGCTCGAGCTCAATTGTGAAGTCAACCTCTCTCTTGGGGCAACCCCAGTAACTCCTCGTGAAACACGTCCGCAAACTCCCGCACGACCGGTGCAATCAGCAGACAAGAGAGGCGGCTCTTCCCGGCACAACTTGGCTAGATAGCCCCAAGCTCCATGAGCTAGCAAACGACGAGCTTTCACACCGGTGACACCATCGGCGGGCAAACTCCACCTGGACTCCACGAAACTTAAAGTCGGGCCGACTGGCGGCCTGAACACTACTTCTTTCCGGTGGCGGTCAATCAACGCGTGGTTAGCGACTAACCACTCCATACCAAGAATCACATCAAAACCGCTCATAGGCGGAACTATGAGCGTAGCCACAAGCAACTCTCGGGATATCTTGATCCGGCCATCCCTAATCTTATCTCTAGCCAACATATTAACTCCCGAAGGAGTTGCAACAGATAACTCGAAACCTAGAGGCTCTAGTCTTAACTTAGCATGCTCAAAGAAACAACACGATACAAATGAATGCGTAGAACTGAATCAAACAAGACAAATGCGCAGTGATCTAAAACAAGAAGCGTACACGCCACACGGCATCCGTAAGCTCGGCCTCCGACGACGGTCGTAGCAAACACTCGACCTGCCGCTGCTGCATTGGCCGAGCCGCCATAGCCGGGTGATCACAAAAACGGGCCATGTGCCCCTCTCTACCACAACGGAAGCACAATCTAGGTCCATCCGACAAGCTCCGGCGTGGACTTTCCCACAAGTAGCACAAGCGGGAACTCTGCTCGGGTCCTCCCGCCGCTGTCGGGCTGAAACGGACTGGAGCTCTCATGATCTCTGTTGCAATCGCCCTTTGGCGGCGCCGCCGCCTCGAAAAATCAAACTTCCTCTTACGCCCCACAACCGCTGGGACAGACGCCAACAGAGCGACAACAACCCGCCAGCGGGATACTTCCCATTATAGATCGTGGCTAATCGGGACGCCCTAGCATAAGTGTCGGGGCTGAGCCACGACATCTCGAGAAACACCACGCCTCAATCCGGATATGAACTTCCGAATCTTGACTCCGGGTGGCAATCAATCGAGGAGCAAAATATCCATACTCGAGAACTTGCGCTCATATTCCTCAATGGAATCGAGAACCCGGCTTTTCAGTTTCGAAAGAGCTCCACCATCTTCTCTTGAGCCTCATCACCGATGAACTTTACCTTGAACTCACCTTGAAGAACTCCCAAGTAGCGGGTGGAGACCACTGGTCTCTCGCTCAAGGTGGACTCCCACCACCATCTCATTGTGCCTCCCAAAGACATGAGCCGCACACCTCGGCCTCTGAATATCGGGGCACACCATGATCGGGAAGGTGTACTCCAAATGGGCAATCCACTGGCCGCCGCTAACGCATCACCGGTGGCATCAAACTTCTCGAGCTTCCACTTCACAAAATCCTTCTTCACCACCTACCCAACTCCTCGGCATCCTCTCGCCATATCCGCCTCTGGGGCTACTTGCTCTGTGGAGCCGGAGGTGCTACTCGAGCTCTGCTTTGAACCAATCGAGTCACCGCTCGATCTGGGCTCGGGACTCTTCCTCACTGCACGCCAACAAGGCTCGGGTCTCTACGCCCTCTGGTCACTCAACATGCGACCATAAAAGCCCTCATAGACTCGGCCAAACTCTGCTCCAGGAGCGATCTCACGGTGCTCGATCGCCTCAACGCCCGCTCTAGGAGTAACAGGAGGAGCTGCTGGTGGAATGCCATCGGTCTCGGCTTGGGACGATGTCCTCTGCAGATCGATCCGATCCTGATACCTCGACTGCTCTCGAACCTCCTCTCCCGATGCGGGTGGTAGCATCTTTGGCGATCTACATCCAAACCAACAACGAATCAAAACTCGCTCATCACCACTCCACAACACCAAACAAGGCATACACTAGATGATAGGTATTGTAAATTCTTAACCCTTTTTCAACAACAAATAGTAAACTTAGGCGCACTGATGACTGTATCGTCAGATCTTGATGATCATGGAAAAAACGACCTACAACAAATGGTCACCTCTCTGAGAATCTATGACTCTGAGCTTTGATACCAATCAGAAAGACCCGACCCAAAAGGGGCTCTAAATGGGCCTTTACCCCAATGCATGTATTGAAAATAAAAGACATTATGAAAAATATATTTCGGATCCCAAGTAAAAATGAAACATTCAACAACCAAAACATACATTTCTAAAAGCATACTCGATCGAGATTTATTTAAACCATTTAAACAATCCACAAGTACAAATATGCCGGAATCCATAAAACGTAAGAAAACATCCTAGGGCTCCGTGCCTGTCTAAATGCATTCAGGGAAATAACAAAAGTCAAGAGTCATGATATAATAAAATGGTCGAGATGACAAAGAGATTCCATGATCACAACTTCTCCTTCACCATCCTGTCTCCCGCGCCTTGATTACCCGTGGAAAACCACGAGAATAAGGGTGAGTAACGAATTACCCAAAGAAGAATCCCCAACCGGGTACAATACGATATACATGATCATCTAGAAGAATGTATGCAAGCTATGAGTATAAACACAAAATAGAGCACATAGCTTAAATCCACACTTGGACCTCGGATGCCAACTCGGGGTCTTAGTCCGAAAATACCACAACACACTATACGCTATATACGGAACAAGTCCCGGCCTCACCATCTCTCTCTCATCGATACGAAAGGTGCACGCTCAAGATCCCGAGGAGCTCTCCATCCGGGCGCAGTAATGAGCGTAAGCTCGCACCGCATGCTACCGCAAACTCGGGGTGCTGGGTCTAGTGGCAAGTCGCCCGTGTTCGATCACCATGCCTAACTAAATCTCTGGATCGGTGTCACCGACATAGAGGTGTGAGACTGACACGTGAACTATGTCGGCTGTACCACCGCACTGAGGCTAAGGAACCGGTCGTGGTAGGCTTACACCAGAAGCGGTCCTTGCCCTAACAGTGGCAATCAAGGGCTACGGCCGAACGCAGCGAGGACGTGCCGATCGCCGGACGAGGCAATGCCAAGTCATCATCCCGACCGTTGGGGCATTTAACATCGCCACCCTCACCCAAGATTGCGGGGCGGTAGTTAGGGTTAGCTAAACCCTAACGGGATCGAGGACGAGTACCATCTCGTACTCGATCGGGGATGCAAGTTACGTTATGCATCCGCCCGGATGATGCTACCTACGAACTCTAAACCATAGCAATAATAACAATTCAATCAATGCGACCCAATACGTGCTCAATGAAGATACAAGGAACCTAGCATGATACTACGAAGCAAGAATACAGATATCGAACATGCCGAATGGAACAACCTAGCATGGGCTAACATGAGAAACAATACAAGAGTTCATGCCATCAGAATTGAGCAATGTGAGCACCTAGGGCTAAACATGCTAGTAATCATACACAGCATACAAAACAACAATCACAAATATACCGCAGGCCCACACAACTCCAGTAAGAAATCCTTACCTTGGTCGAGAGGCTTCTACACACAAATCCTAAGTCATGGAACAATCCCGAACTAGCGAGCGGGAACCTAGAAAACCAATAATAATCAGCATCTAAAACGTCTAAACAACAAAAGAACAAACAAGCTCGGCTCGGGAACTCACGCGCACGCGCGACACGAGCTTGGAGCTGGCAGCAAGCCGGGCACGGCAGGTTGGGCGCAGCCCGCACGCCGCACGGCAGGGCCGGCGCTGGCCGCTGGCCGCACGGCACGGCACGCACGATGCACGGCGAGGACGCGTCTGCGCGGCGAGCATTTGGGCGTGCGAGTGGCGGCTTCGAGGCGGCGCGGCGCGGCGCTGGCGCGGCGTCGCGCGACGCGACTTGGCTGGTCGCGAGGCGAGCGGCTTCGGGCGGCGGCGCGCGGCGCGGCGTATAAGCGTCTCTGCTGCTGCGCGCGATCCGCAGACGACGAGCGATGGCGTGCGGGAGGGCTGCGACGATGGATCAGCGCGACGACGCTAGCGATGGCGTGCTAGCGATCGGCGAGCGATGGCGTGCGGCGGCCGCCGCTTCAACAGATCTAGGCGACACGAGAGCGATGGCGTCGCGGCGGGGCTGCTCAACGGATCTGGGCGATCCGTGCGACGGCGAGCGATCTGGTGCGACGGCAGGGGCGATCTGTCTTCTTGGTGGCGCGATCCGTCGTCGCGATCTGGCCGGTGGGCGTGCGACGATGGTCTTGGCCGGGCTCTCTCGGTGGCCGCAATCAACACAAACACACACAACACACCTCTTTTCACTTGGCCAAAAGCACACCAAACGGATGAGAAGAAGAAGAGGAAGATCGATACCTACCCGGAATGATGATGAACGATCCAAGGGAGCCGCAAGGATGAAGAATCGGCAAGGAGAGCTTGGGAGAAAGCTTGGGCGCCCACAACTCTTTTGGAGAAGAAAACACAACAAACCTAATTTCTATTTCATTTAACCAAATGCACCAAACACCAAAGATCCAAGGTTAACTAAGATGTGATGCGAAAAGAGCAACAAGAGCACCTAATGGCTCAATTGGCACACATCTCCACAAGCTTCCCAGGAGACCCGGGTTCAAACCCCACTCTGACACAATTTCCTTTATTTTTACTTTTGCATCAAACCTTGCTCAAACCAAACCACAAACCCCTCCAAAAAACCTACAAAAACCATCCAATAATTTTAGTAATCGGAAAAGACACAAAACGACCACGACGGCCCGACCAAATTACCAAATTACCCCTAGGGCATACCTGGAAGACCGGGACGAAAAACACTGGTCGTTCGAAGGAGTGGCTCGACGGTGGTCGGTTTCATACACAGCGCGTCGCGACGGACGAACAGGCGAAATGCAGAGCGATCCGGGCGATGGAGAATAACGAACTCGAATTCGAGCGATTGGAGAGGATTCGACGAACGATTTGTTGATGGATGAGTTCCTCTATACCTGCTGAACAGAAACCACACGATTTTCCTCACTCCCTCGGCCGGCAGGAACGAAATCGAAAACAGGGGAAAAATGAAGGAGAAGAATAAGAAAAACTTACCAACTGCTTGAGGATGGAACGCCTTCGAATTTGGGGAAGGGAACTCGGTTGAATTGAAGCTGGAGAAGGAAGAAATCGCGAGAATGGCTGTCGGTCGGGGGAAATTTGCGAGGAAGAAGAAGAAGAAATGGGAGAAGACTCAGCGGTGGCCTTTTAACCAAAACTGGGGACGATCAGACATAAATAAAAGATGGCGCGTCTAAAGCAACAAGAGCGTTTGATAGCTCAAGTGGCAATGCCACCCGCCTAGCTTACCACACCGCCCTGGTTCGATTCCCGCTTGACGCACTATTTAATTCCCTATTTATTTTTACTCTTTTCCAAGCCCAAATGCCTTCACCAAAATACCCGATCCTTTTCAAATTGACTCATAATTATTCCGCCAATTTTCAATTTTAAAACCAGCCCTGTCGGCCTGACCCAAAATTACTAAAATGCCCCTGGGCCTCCAGGGAAGACCGGGATGAAATTTCCGGGCCGTTACAATACTCCCCCCTTACAAGACTTTCGTCCTCAAAAGTCACTTAAGATTGGAACAGCTCGGGATACTGCAATCTCATCTCATCCTCCCGCTCCCAAGAGGCTTCCTCCGAACTCGACTCCTCCATCCGAACCTTTACCACCGGATTTCACGACATACGCAGTGTCTTTGTCTCAAAAGCAAGAATCCCCACCGGCTTTTCCTCGAAGCTCAAATCCTCATTCACCGCAAAGGCTCAAAATCAACAATGTGCGACGGGTCCAAGCATACTTCCTCAACATCGAAACATGAAAAACACTGTGCACTGCCGACAATGACGGAGGCAAGGCTAATCTATAAGCAACCTTGCCGATCCTCTCCAGAATCTCAAACGGGCCAACAAAACGGGGACTCAGCTTTCCACGCTTGCCAAACCTCAAAACACCTCGCATCGGTGCGACCTTCAAGAAAGCATGTTGACCAACCTCAAACTCCAAATCCCGACGCCGAACATCGGCATAACTCTTATGTCTGCTCTGAGCTGTCAACATACGAGCTCTAATCTTACGCGGGCACCATTGGTCAATCATGCGACCTTTCTCGGGACCCAAAACTCGCATATCTCATAACGACCCGTGTTTTCATCCCGGCTTCCCAGTATGCCCTAGGGGTATTTTAGTAATTTGGTCGGGCCGTCAGGGACCGTTTATGTCTTTTTCCGGTTGCTAAAATTATTGGATGGATTTATGTAGGTTTTGGAAGGATTTGTGGTTTGGTTTGAGCAAGGTTTGGTGCAAAAGTAAAAATAAAGGAAATTGTGCCGCACTGGGGTTTGAACCTGGTCTCCGGGAAGCTTGTGGGGATGTGTACCAATTGAGCAATTAGGTGCTCTTGTTGCTCTCCCTGCATCATTTTATGGTTAGCCTTGCATTTAGGGAGTTTTGGAGCATTTGGTTAAATGAAATAGAAATTAGGTTTGTCTCATCTTCTTCTCCAAAGTGTGTGGCCGCCAAGCTTTTCTCTCCATTGCCTTGCCGAGTTCTTCATCCTTGCAGCTCCCTTGGTTCAATCATCATTCCGGTAAGTCTTCATCCTCTTCATCTTCTCGATTGGGTGTTCTTGTTGGCGAAGGTAAGAAGAAGAGCTTGTGTGTGTGTGTGTTTGTTGCAGTCGCCCAAAGATGCCCGAGATCTGCCAAAGAAGAAGCCCGAGCGCGCCAGATCGCCTAGCAAAGAAGCCCAGTCGCCCGGATCGCGCGCAGCCAGCGAGCACCAGCCGCCCGTGATCGCCGCCGTCGCGTGCGTCGCACAGACTGCCGAGCGGCCGCTCGCTCGCTGCGCCCGTCGCGCGCCATCGCGTCGCTCGCCTCGCGCCAAATAAGCGCTGCTCGTCCCGTCCGCTTGCCGCGCCCGTGCGCTGCGCCCGGCCAGCCAGCCGTCAGCAGCGCGTCGCGCGCAGCCTGCCGCCCGCCTCCTCGCGCCCGTCAGCGCCCGGTGTGCGGTCCTCGCCGCCATCAGCCCCGCCTGCGCCGTCAGCGCCCAGCGCAGGCCAGCCGTCTTTGCGCCGTCAGCGTGTCGGCCGAGCGCGTGAGTTGCTCCCAGCCGAGCCTTGTTTATTTTATTATATTTAGGCTTATGGATTATGATTATCATTGTTTTGTTAGGTTCTCGGTAGCTAGCTCTGGTTCGTTCGCACTTAGGTTTTGTGTGTAGTTGCCCTGGCAGTAAGGATTTCTTACCGGAGTTGTGTGGACCTGCGATGTTCTATGTGATTGTTGTTTGTATGTTTGTTTGTGATTATCAGCATGTATAGTTTAGGTGCTCTATTCTCAATTCCCTCGACTATCATGACTTCGTATGTTGTTCTCTCATGTTAGTCCATGCTAGGTTGTTCCGCTTACGCATGCTCATATCTCTTCTTGCTTAGTCGTAGTACCATGCTAGGTTCCTTGTATCTCGCTTGAGCACGTCTTGGACCGCATTGATTGAATTGTTATTATTGCTATGGTTTAGAGTTCGTGTAGGTAGCATCATCCGGCCGGATGCATAACGTAACTTGCATCCCCGACGGGGGCGTGCGAGATGGTACTCGTCCCGATCCCGTTAGGGTTTAGCTAACCCTAACGGTGGCCCCGCAATCTTGGGTGAGGGTGGCGGTCGTTAAATGCCCCAACGGTCGGGATGATGACTTGGCATTGCCTCATCCCCGGAAGTCGACACGCCCTCGCCGTGTTCGGCCGTAGCCCTTGATTGCCACCGATAGGGCAAGGACGGCTTCTGGTGTAAGCCTACCACGACCGATTCCTTAGCCTCGGTGCGGTGGTTCAGCCGACATAGTTCACGTGTCCGTGTCTCACACCCCTATGTCGCTGACACCGATCCGTAGATTTAGTTAGGCGTGGTGGATCGGACATGGGCGACTTGCCACTAGACCCGGCACTTCATAGTTCGCGCAGTAGCACGCAGCGCGCGCGCTTACGCTCATTACACGCCGGCCGGAGAGCTCCTCGGGATCTTGAGCTAGTGCACCTTTCGTGATCGGCGATGAGACAAAGCCGAGGCCGGGACTCGTTTCTCGTATAGGGCGTATTGTGTGGTGGATTTATTTCCGGACTAAGACCCTTAGTTGGCATCCGAGGTCCAAGTGTGGACTTAAGCTATGTGCTCTATTCGTGTTTATACTCATAGCTTGCATACATTCTTCTAGATGATCATGTATATCGTATTGTACCCCTGCTGGGGATTCTTCTTGAGTAATTCGTTACTCACCCTTATTCTGTGGTTTTCCACAGTAACCAAGGCGCGAGACAGGATGGTCAAGGAGGAGCCGTGATCATGGAATCCTGCTTTCATCTCGACCATTTTATTATATCTTGACTCTTGACTTTTGTTATTTCCCTGAATGCATGTAGACGGGCACGAGCCCTAGGATGTTTTCTTACGTTTTATGGATTCCAAAGATATTTGTACTTGTGGAATGTTTAAATGGTTTAAATAAATCTCTGATCGTCGAGTATGCTTTTAGAAATGTATGTTTTGATTGTTGAATGTTTCTGCTTTTTACTTGGGATCCAAACTTATTTTTCATAATGTCTTTTATTTTGAATACATGCATTGGGGTAAAGGCCCATTTAGAGCCCCTTTTTGGGTCGGGTCTTTATGATTGGTATCGAGCTCGTGAGTCATAGATTCTCAGAGACCGACCTTTTGTTGTAGGTCGTTTTTCCATGATCATCAAGACTCCGGCGGTCATCAGTGCACGCCTAAGTTTACTATTAGTTGTTGAAAAAGGGTTAAGAATTTACAATACCGTCATCTTGTGTATGCCTTGTGTAGTGTTGTGGAGCGGAGACGAGCGGTGTTCTCTCTGTTGTTGGTTTGGGCTTAGTGAGCTATCATGCCAACTTTCCCATGATCGCGAGCGGTTTGTTTAGCGACTTGTTGAGGTATCCAGATAGATTCGGATGCCCCAGGACATCGTTTCAGAGGGAGGCGAGCTTAGACTCCCATTGGCCATTTGTGGCCCAGCTCTTCGCTTTCCCCCTAGTGAGAGGGTGGTGGTGCTTCGTGCGGTCGCCAAGATGTTGATCGCACCCGCAGGAGCAGTGGCGCTTGGCATGTCCGACCGAGGAGTTGGACCGATCGTGTTGATGTTGAGGCCGCGTCCGTGGTTGTCGAGCCCGCATGCCGAATTGGCCCCTGCAGCTTGAGTTGCCTAGAGGAGGGGGTAGAGGCTAGCAAATACCTCAGTGAGACTCCTTGAGCAGAGTGTGCTCCAAACACATGAGAGATTTGATGGCGTGTCTTTAGCTATCGAGAGCGGAGACCCAGCGCGCTTTGTAGCGCGTAGTGAGGAGTCCCGGCACAGATAGCCCAAATGACAGAGTTTGTTTCAACATTTTTCCCCAAAGAGCTCTTGTAGCCCCCGGAGGTTCCCGGGAGGGCATGATCAGCAGAGTTTATTCAGGATGAGTTTGTTGGCATTGATGGAGACGCCTGTGTTGGCAAATGGATGCCCAGTAGAGCTCGATGTTTTAGTAAGTCCTACTGCTAGTAGTAAAGTAGTTGGCCAGTTTGAGTTTAGCATCCGTGTGTGGGATGCCCCGCTGCTCGAGAGGCCGAGGTGTGCCGCCTCTGTCTTTGCTTTGGTTCATCGGATGGTGGTGGAAGTCCCTTGTGAGAGGTGGACTAGCGAGTCTCCACCATCGCCCGATTGTTTGGCAAGTTGCCGTGTTAGTGGCTTGAGGCGGATGAAGGGTCATCTTTGCCCCCTTGCGAGCCTCCTTTGTTGTTTAATGTTCCCACTTCCTCGCATGTGGATTTGGTAGTAGTAGCACTTGAGGTGCATTGGTTGGTGTGCCACTTTGGCACTAAGTCCGCAGTTCGAGCTTGAGTTTGGCTTGGGCATAGCAGATGGTTCTATGCCGTCGGAGTTCAGCGTACTCCTTTAGCCTTGGATCTGTTTATGGCGGTTGCACCCGCTTAGGTCGTGCCGCAGGGCTAGTTCGGTGGTAGTCGATGGACTACAAGCGAAAGGATGCTCGAGAGGAGCGGAGCCTCTTCCCAAAGTTTTCGGAGGTTGAGTAGGTCGCCAGTTGCTTGCCGGTTGGTAAATGTTGGTGCGCGTGAGTCTCGCGCTAGTGTTAAGGCCAAGAGATTTTCTTTGTGGTTGGTAGTGCGGTCAACTACCTTCGAGTGCCTAAATCGAGGAGAGTTGAGCATTGTAGATGCGAATTTGGTCCAAATTGAGGGACCATGAGTTGGATGCTTATCGATGAGCCGGATGCCTATGAGGCGAGTTGGATGCTTTTGAGGCGAGATGAGCCGATGCCTTGCGAGAGGTTTTGGATGCCTTAGGGGTAAGCACCCTTGGTAGAGGCTTGGTACAAAGTAAGTTTGGTTTGGCATGATTATGCTTTGGTAGAGCAAGGTTGCCTCACTTCAGTATCGTGTGGAGATGGAACTTTTGGTGTTCCTTGGATTGTTTGTATCGCGCCAGAGTTATCGTTGCTTTGTGGAAAAGCGCTTGTTAGTCTTGGATCTCTAAAGGAAGGTCGGGAGTTGTGCACACAAGTGTGTTTTGTGTGGTTCGCTCCGTGGCGAGAGTTTCAGATCCATGTAGGGTTTGCTTTGGAGATCTCGTGCTCGCCTCCTTGAGAAGTTGGACTCTGTGGTTGTTGTAAGGCTTTGGTTGAGGTGGTAAGGATACCGTGCTCGTGGTATCAAGTTGTTGCTTATGCAAGATTTGTTAAGTTGGGCCTAAGCTTGGTTGGCGGATCTTCTTGTTGATCGTTGGTTGGAGTTCATTGGAAACCCGAACAAGAGCGATGGTAGCTAAGCCGCGTGGTTTTCGATCGTCATGGCTAAGAGAGTTGTTCTGGATCCTTCCTTGGGTAGAAGTTATGTTGTGGCCGATGCTTTGAGTAGGAGGATGACGATTCTCGTAGCGCTTTTGGGTCCTCTAGGTTCCCAAGGAGTTGGAGTTGGCCAAACATGGTTGGGATGCCGGAAATTGGAGTTGTTTGTTCAGCAGCTTGTCTGCTTAGATCGTATGCCTGGCAGCAGTGTGTGTCGAGGGTTGCCGAAGAAGCCTAGGTTGTGGAGAGCCTCTCCAGAGCTCACCGAGCCCAAATAGTGAGTTTCAGATTGGCTAGCCGGAGGCGTGTAGTTTGTAGCCTCGGTGGAGTTGCTAGTCAGAACGACCTGTGTTTTTCTTCCTGTCTTCCGTGTATGCCCTAGGGGTAATTTGGTAATTTGGTCTGGGCCATCATGGTCGTTTGTGTCTTTTCCAGCTACTAAAATTATTGGATGGTTTTTGTAGGTTTTGGAGGGGTTTGTGGTTTGGTTTGAGCAAGGTTTGTTGCAAAAGTAAAAATAAAGGAAATTGTGCTTTGCAATGGGGTTTGAACCCGGGTCTCTGGGAAGCTTGTAGAGAGGTGTGCCAATTGAGCCATTAGGTGCTCTTGTTGCTCTTTCTACATCACATCTTAGTTAACCTTGGATTTTGGAGTTTTGGTGCATTTGGTTAAATGAAATAGAATTAGGTTATTCCATCTTATTCTCCAAAAACACCTCTTGGCCGCCCAAGCTCTCCATCTCCATAGCCTTGCCGAGTTCTTCATCCTTGCATCCCCTTGGGTTCGATCATCATCATTCCGGGTAAGTCTTCGTCTTCTTCATCTTCTCATTTGGGTGTTTGTTGGCCGAATGTAAGAAAAAGGGGTTGTGTGTGTGTGTGTGTTGTGCAACAAATGAGGAGAGCAAACATCATCCCGGCCAGCACCAGACGCCCGTCGATCGGTCGAGCCGCCCGCCGCGACGCCCAGATCGGTCGAGCCACCCTGTCGCACGCCCAAATCGGTCGAGCCACCCCTCGCCGCGCACGCCCAGACGGTCGAACCAGCCCTGCCAGACGCCCGGACTGTCCCCAAAGCCTCTCGCCGTTCGCCCGGCGCGAAAGATCGCCCGATCGCCGCGACGCCAGAGGTCTCGCCAGCGCGCCAGCGTCCACGATCGCTCGCCGCGACGCTCGCCGTGTCCGCTTGCCGAAGCCGCTTGCCCGCGCGCTTTCGCTCGAGACATTCGCCCGCGCGCGCCCTCCTGCTGAAGTTGCTCGCCGTGTCCGCGATCGCGACGCCAGCGCGCGCTTCGCCGCTCGACGCGCGCTCGCCTGCTCTTCGCCAGAGCGCGCCGCGCAGCTGTCCTCGCGTGCTTGCGCGTGCATACAGCGCGCGGCGGTAGCGTGTCCGTCCGTGCCAGGTGCAAATAGCAGCAGCCAGCGCCACCCTTTGCCGAGCCAGCTTGCCGCGGCCAATTTCCAAGCTCGTGTCGTCGCGCGCGCGTGAGTTCCCCGAGCCGAGCTTGTCATTTCTATTGTTGTTTAGATATTTTAGATGCCGATTATTGTTGGTTTGCTAGGTTCCCGCCGCTAGCTCGGGATTGTTCCGCAGACTTAGGATTTGTGTGTAAAAGTCTTCCGACCAAGGTAAGGATTTCTTACCGAGGTTGTGTGGACCTCGGTATATTTGTGATTGTTGTTTTGTATGCCTGTGTATGTTTACTAGCATGTTTAGCCTAGGTGCTCGCTTACAATTCTCGATGGCATGAACTCTTGTATTGTTTCTCATGTTAGCCCATGCTAGGTTGTTCTATTCTAGCATGTTCGATATCTGTTTCTTGCTTCGTAGTATCATGCTAGGTTCTTTGTATCCGATGAGCACGTATTGGACCGCATTGATTGAATCGTTATTATTGTTAAGGTTTAGAATTGAGGTAGATAGAATCATCCGGCCCGATGCATAAAGTATCTTGCATCTATGGCAAGGACGTTCGAGACAGTTCTCCGTCCCTTGGACCCCGTGAGGGATTAGCTATCCCAACCGGTAGGCCCCGCAATCTTGGGTGAGGGTGGCGGATCGTTAAATGCCCCAACGGTCGGGATGATGACTTGGCATTGCCTCGTCCCCTGGCGATCGACACGCCCTCGCGTGTTCGCCGTAGCCCTTGATTGCCACTGTTAGGGCAAGGACCGCTTCTGGTGTAAGCCTACCACGACCGGTTCCTTAGCCTCAAAGTGCGGTGGTACAGTGACATAGTTCACGTGTCCAGTCTCACACCCCTATGTCGGTGACACCGATCCGTAGATTTAGTTAGGCATGGTGGATCGAACACAGGCGCGGCTGCCACTAGACCCGCACTTCCCGAGTTTGCGTGAGCATGCGGTGCGCGCTTACGCTCATTACGGCGCCCGATCGAGAGCTCCTCGGGATCTTGAGCGATGCACCTTTCGTATCGACGATGTAGGCAGGCTGAGGCCGGGACTTGTTCCCGTATAGTGCGTTTAGTGTGTTGTGGTATTTTCCTGACTAAGACCACGAGATGGCATCCGAGGTCCAAGTGTGGACTTAGCTATGTGCTCCGCCTCTGTGTTTGTACTCATAGCTTGCATACATTCTTCTAGATGATCATGTATATCGTATTGTACCCGGTTGGGGATTCTTCTTTGGGTAATTCGTTACTCACCCTTATTCTGTGGTTTTCCACGAGGTAATCAAGGCGGGAGACAGGATGGTCAAGGAGGAGCTATGATCATGGAACCTCTTTGTCTTCTCCGATTGTTTTATTTTAATTATCATGACTCTTCACTTTTTATTACTTCCCCGAATGCATGTAGACGCACACAGAGCCCCGTGATGTTTTCTTACGTTTTATGGATTCCAAAGATATTGGTACTTGTGGATTGTTTTAATGGTTTAAATAAATCTCTCGATCGTGAGTGTGCTTTTAGAAATGTATGTTTTGGTTGTTGAATGTTTCTGCTTTTTACTTGGAATCCGAAATGTATTTTTCTTAATGTCTTTTATTTTCACTACATGCATTGGGGTAAAGGCCCATTTAGAGCCCCTTTGGGTCTGGTCTTTGATTGGTATCGTGAGCTCAGAGTCATAGATTCTGTGACCGACCTTTTTGTTGTAGGTCGTTTTCCATGATCATCAAGACTCGGCACCATCAGTACGCCTAGATTTATTGTTTTAGAAAGGAAAAGGGTTAAGAATTTACAATACCTATCATCTAGTGTATGCCTTGTTTGGTGTTGTGGAATGGTGACAGTGTGTTTTGATTCGTTGTTGGTTTGGATGTAGATCGCCAAAGATGCTGCCACCCGCATCGAGAGGAGGTTCGAGAGCGGTCGAGGTATCGGGATCGGATCTCGACATCGCAGGACATCGCCCCAAGCCGACATCGATGGCATTCCACCAGCAGCTCCTCCCGTTACGCCTAGAGCGGGCGT
This sequence comes from Sicyos edulis, assembly GCA_036507275.1. Taxonomy (NCBI): domain Eukaryota; kingdom Viridiplantae; phylum Streptophyta; class Magnoliopsida; order Cucurbitales; family Cucurbitaceae; genus Sicyos; species Sicyos edulis. Next base: position 37,242,191 of record CM071846.1, on the reverse strand, counting down.
TGAGGCGATCGAAGCGCCGTGAGATCGCTTCCCCGGAGCGAGTTTGGCCGAGTCTATGAGGGCTTTTATGGTCAGCATGTTGAGTGACCAGAGGGCGAGACCTGTGCCTTGTTGGCGTGCCAAGGCGAGGAAGAGTCCCGAGCCCAGATCGAGCAAAATGACTCGATTGGTTCAAAGAGAGCTCAAGAGCACCTCCACTCCACAGGAGCAAGTAGCCCCAGAGGCGTATATGGCGGAGAGGTGCCGAGGAATTGGGTAGGTGGTGAAGGATTTTGTGAAGTGGAAGCTCGAGAAGTTTGATGCCACCGGTGATGCGTTAGCGGCAGCCTGTGGATTGCCCATTTGGAGTACACCTTCCCGATCATGGTGTGCCCCGATATTCAGAGGCCGAGATGTGCGGCTCATGTGCTAGGAGGCACAATGAGAGATGGTGGTGGGAGTCCACCTTGAGCGAGAGACCACCGGGTCTCCACCCGCTACTTGGGAGTTCTTCAAGGCCGAGTTCAAGGTAAAGTTCATCGGTGATGAGGCTCGGGGAGAAGATGGTGGAGCTCTTCCGTAACCCGGCGTGGTTCCGATTCCATTGAGGAATATGAGCGCAAGTTCTCGGAGTATGGATATTTTGCTCCTCGCTTGATTGCCACCCCGAGCCAAGATTCGAAGTTCATATCCGATTGAGGCGTGGTGTTTCCCAGATGTCGTGGCTCGTGCCCACGACACTTATGCTAGGGTCGTTCGATTAGCCACGATCTATAATGGGAAGTATCCTGCCGAGCGGGTTGTTGCCGCTCTGCTCAGCGCCCCGTCCCAGCAAAACTGGGGGGCGAGAGGAAGTTTGACTTTTCGGGAGGCGGCAGCGCGCCAAGGCGCTTTCGAGCGAGATCACGGAGAGCTCCACCGCTTTCACTCGACAAAGCAGCGGGAGGACCTGAGCGCTTCCGCTTGTGCTACTTGTGGGAAAGTCCACGCGAGCTTGTCACTGGACCTAGATTGTGCTTCCGCTGTGGTAGAGAGGGGCACATGGCCCGTTTTTGTGATCACCCGGCTATGGCAAACGGCCAACAACCACAGCAGGCGGGTCGAGTGTTTGCTACGACCGTCAGAGGCCGAGCGCACGATGATGCCGCCGTGGCGCGTACGCTTCTTGTTTTAGATCACCGCGCATTTGTCTTGTTTGATTCTCGTTCCACGCATTCATTTGTATCCGTGTTGTTTGGCTTGAGTATGTTAAGTTAAGACTAGAGCCTCTAGGGTTCGAGTTATTCTGTTGCAACTCCTTCGGGAGTTAGTATGTTGGCTAGAGATAAGATTAAGGATGGCCGGATCGAGATATCCGAGAGTTGCTTGTGGCTACGCTCATAGTTCCGCCTATGAGCGGTTTTGATGTGATTCTTGGTATGGAGTGGTTAGTCGCTAACCACGCGTTGATTGACCGCCACCGGAAGAAGTAGTGTTCAGCCGCGCCAGTCGGCCTAGCTTTAAGTTTCGTGGAGTCCAGGGTGGAGTTTGCCCGCCGATGGTGTCACCGTGGAAAGCTCGTCGTTTGCTAGCTCATGGAGCTTGGGGCTATCTAGCCAAGTTGTGCGGGAAGAGCCGCCCCTCGCCCTCTGTTGATCGTGCCGGCCGTGCGGGGAGTTTGCGGGCGTGTTTCCCGAGGAGTTACCGGGTTGCCCCAAAGAGAGAGGTTGACTTCATTATTGAGCTCGAGCCGTGGACCCTCCCTATCTCGAAGGCTCCGTGATCGCATGGCGCCACGTGAGTTAAAGGAATCAAGATTGGGCCAGGGAGATGTTAGACCGAGGGTTCATCCGCCCAAGTGTGTCCCCGTGGGAGCACCGCCTGCTTTGTGAAAAAGAAGGATGGTTCGATGCGCTTTATGTATTGATTACCGCGAGCTTAATAAGGTGACAAAGTGAAGAATAAGTATCCGCTGCCCCGTATCGATGATTTGTTCGATCGGCTTCAGGGAGCTTCGTGTTCTCCAAGATAGATCTCGAGATCCGGTTACCATCGATTGCGGATCGGGGATGCCGACATTCCTAAGACAGACTTTCAGTCCAGATATGGTCACTATGAGTTCGTGGTTATGTCGTTTGGATTGACCAATGCCCCACCGCGTTCATGGACATGATGGATAGGGTGTTCAAATCATTTTTGGATGGCTTCGTCATCGTGTTCATTGACGATATTCGATTTATTCGAGGTCTAAAGAAGACCATGCAGAGCATTTGAGACGAGTATTGGCGGCTTTGAGGGAAAACCACTTTTATGCGAAGTTTTCCAAATGTGATTTCTGGTTGGAGCAGTGGCCTTCCTAGGCCACGTGGTTTCGAGAGATGGTATAGCCGTGGACCCCGCGAAGATTGAGGCCGTGAGTTCATGGGCCAAGCCGACTTCGATTCTTGCCGAGATTCGCAGCTTTCTCTGGTTTGGCGGTGTTACTACCGTCGGTTCGTCAAGGACTTTTCGCTTTAGCCTCGCCTCACTCGTCGACGAGGAAGGGTGTCGAGTTTGTTTGGGACAAAGGTGTGATGAGAGCTTTGCTGTGCTCAAGCGTAGTTTGACTTCAAAGACTGTGTTGGCAATCCGGAGGGGACAGTGGTTTCGTGGTCTATGATGATGCTTCCAAGTATGGATTAGGTTGTGTGTTGATGCAAAGACGGGAAGGTCATTGCCTATGCTTCCCGTCACCGGCCGTATGAGCAGTAACTACCCGACTCATGATATGGAGTTGGCGGCAGTGGTGTTTGCAATCAAGATTTGGAGGCATTACCCGTATGGTGAGCGGATTCGGATGTTTACCGATCACCGTGAGCCTCAAGTATCTGCTTACTCGTAAGGAGTTGAATATGAGGCGAGGAGATGGTTAGAGTTGGTAAAGGATTATGATCGCGAGATTTTGTACCATCCGGCAAAGCCAACGTAGTGGCCGATGCTTTGAGCAGAAAGACGCCGCACTCTGCGGCGTTGTTGAGTTCCCACCCCGGTTTGCGAGAGAGTTCGAGCGGGCCGAGGTTGCAGATGTTGTTGGGAGAGGTTACCGCCAGTGGTAGCTCGATTGACTGCTCACCGTCGATTCGGCAATGGATTATAGATGTACCAGGTTGGGTGACCCCGCACTTAAGAGATTGGTTGACAGAGTCGATCTTGGCGGTGACTTTGACTTTGTATATTCACCGATGCATGGGTTGACTTATAGAGGCCGGTTGTGTGTTCCGGACATTGCGGGTTTGCGAGCGAGTTGCTCTCTGAGGCCCACTGTTCCCTTTTGCTTGGCACCCCTGGGGTACCAAGATGTATCGAGACCTTAAGCGCACCTTCCGGTGGATGGGAATGAAGAGAGATGTGGCAGTTTGTCACCGGTGTCTCACTTGTCGCCAAGTGAAGGCACCCAGCAGAGGCCAAAGAGTTTGTTGCGACCATCGAGTGTACCCCAGTGGAAATGGGAAGAGATCTCTATGGACTTTATATCCGGTTTGCCAAGGACTCAGGAAGTTCTCTCAGATTTGGGTGATAGTCGACCGCTTGACCAAGAGCGCACACTTCATTCCGGTAGGGGACACTTATACCGTGGAACAAAGGGGCGCGGTGCTTTTGGAGCGAGATCATCCGTTATCATGGTGTGCCGGTGAGGATTGTGTCGATCGTGACTCGCGGTTCACTTCTCGCTTCGAGAGCGCCCGTAAGGGTTTGGGCACAGAGTGCGCCAAAGATGTTTTTTCACCCTCGAGACGGATGGTCGATCGAGAGAGTGAATCGATTCTCGAGGATATGTTGAGGGCTTGTGTGTTGGATTTCCCGAGCATTGGGACCAAAGATTCAGATTTCTGATGGAGTTTGCCTATAACAATAGTTACCACGACGATCTGGGATGGCTCCATTCGAGGCATTGTATGGTAAGCGTTGTCGGTCCCTCGTGTTCGGGAAGAGGTTGGTGATAGACAGTTTTGGGTCCCGAGTTACTGCGCAGCTTGACCAATGGTGCAATCACGTAAGATTAGAGCTCGTATGTTGACAAACTCGTGCGAGCGAGAAGAGTTACGCCGATGTTCGGCGCCGAGATTTGGAGTTTGAGGTTGGTCAAATGTGTTCCTTAAGGTTGCTCCGATGCGAGGTGTTTTGAGGTTTGCAAGCGAGGGAAGTTGAGTCCCCGCTTTGTTGGTCCGCTCGAGATCCTAGAGAGGATTGGCGAGTTGCTTACCGGTTAGCCCTACCTCCGTCACTATCGGGTGCATAGTGTTTTCCATGTATCGATGTTGAGGCAAGATGTGCCGGACCCGTCGCACATTGTGGACTTTGAGCCTTTGCGCAAATGAATGAGGATTTGAACTTCGAGGAGAAGCCGTGAGGATCCTTGCCTTTGAGACCAAGACGCTGCGTGTCGCGAGATTCGCTTAGTAAAGGTTCGATGGAAGAATCGGGTTCCGAGGAAGCCACTTGGGAGCGGGAAGACGAGATGAGGTTGCATTACCACGAAGTCATTTGTCTTAAGGACTTTCGAGGACGAAAGTCGTAAAAGGAGGGAATATTGTAACGACCCGTGTTTTTCTTCCCGGTCTTCCGGTATGCCCTAGGGGTAATTTGGTAATTTGGTCGGGCCGTCATGGTCGTTTGTGTCTTTTCCACTACTAAAATTATTGGATGGTTTTTGTAGGTTTTTGAGGGGGTTTGTGGTTTGGTTTGAGCAAGGTTTGTTGCAAAAGTAAAAATAAAGGAAATTGTCTTTGTAAATGGGTTTGAACCCGGTCTCTGGAAGCTTGTAGAGAGGTGTGCCAATTGAGCCATTAGGTGCTCTTGTTGCTCTTTTTCATCACATCTTAGTTAACCTTGGATTTTGGAGTTTTGGTGCATTTGGTTAAATGAAATAGAATTAGGTTATTCCATCTTATTCTCCAAAAACACCTCTTGGCCGCCCAAGCTCTCCATCTCCATAGCCTTGCCGAGTTCTTCATCCTTGCATCCCCTTGGGTTCGATCATCATCATTCCGGGTAAGTCTTCGCCTTCTTCATCTTCTCATTTGGGTGTTTGTTGGCCGAATGTAAGAAAAAGGGGTTGTGTGTGTGTGTGTGTTGTGCAACCAAATAGAGGAGCACCATCATCCCCACCCGGCTCAGACGCCCAGATCGGTCGAGCCACCGCCGCCGCGCGCCCAGATCGGTCGAGCCACCGCCGCGACGCCCAGATCGGTCGAGCCACCATGCCGCGACGCCTAGATCGGTCGAACCGCCACCGCCGCCGCGCCCGTCTGTCCCAAAGCCTCGCTGCTCGCCCGCCAGAAGATCGCCACGATCGCCGCGCGCGCCAGAGGTCTCGCCAGCGCCAAGCCGTCCGACGCGCTCGCACGCCCTCGCCGTGTCCGCTTGCCGAAGCCGCTTGCCCGCGCGCCGCCGCTCGAGCGTTCGCGCGCGCGCGCCCTCGCTGAAGTTGCTCGCCGTGTCCGCATCGCGACGCCAGCGCCGCGCCCTTCGCTCGAGACGCCGCCGCGCGCCTTAGCGCCCGACGCCAGCGCCAGCGCGCCTTCGTCGAGACGCTCGCCAGCGCGCGCGCGCCTGTGTCCAACTGCCGTGCAGCCTAAGCAGCCAGCGTCGTGTCCGTGCAGTGCCGTGCCAGCGCAGCAGCGCCAAATTTTTGCCGAGCCAGCTTTGCCAAAGGCCTTTCAAGCTCGTGGTCGTCGCGCCGCGTGAGTTCCCGAGCCGAGCTTGCTCGTTCTATTGTTGTTTAGATATTTTAGATGCCGATTATTGTTGGTTTGCTAGGTTCCCGCCGCTAGCTCGGGATTGTTCCGCACTTAGGATTTGTGTGTAAAAGTCTTCCGACAAAGGTAAGGATTTCTTACCGAGGTTGTGTGGACCACTGCGGTATATTTGTGATTGTTGTTTTGTATGCCTGTGTATGTTTACTAGCATGTTTAGCCTAGGTGCTCTGCTCAATTCCTCGATCGCATGAACTCTTGTATTGTTTCTCATGTTAGCCCATGCTAGGTTGTTCTATTCTAGCATGTTCGATATCTGCTCTTGCTTCGTAGTATCATGCTAGGTTCTTTGTATCCGATGAGCACGTATTGGACCGCATTGATTGAATCGTTATTATTGTTAAGGTTTAGAATTGAGGTAGATAGAATCATCCGCCCGATGCATAAAGTATCTTGCATCTATGGCAAGGACGTTCGAGACAGTTCTCCGCCCTTGGACCCCGTGAGGGATTAGCTATCCCAACCGGTAGGCCCCGCAATCTTGGGTGAGGGTGGCGGATCGTTAAATGCCCCAACGGTCGGGATGATGACTTGGCATTGCCTCGTCCCCGGCAGATCGACACGCCCTCGGCGTGTTCGGCCGTAGCCCTTGATTGCCACTGTTAGGGCAAGGACCGCTTCTGGTGTAAGCCTACCACGACCGGTTCCTTAGCCTCAAAAAGCGGTGGTACAGTGACATAGTTCACGTGTCCGTGTCTCACACCCCTATGTCGGTGACACCGATCCGGAGATTTAGTTAGGCATGGTGATCGAACTCGCAGCGACTTGCCACTAGACCCGCACACTTCGCAGTTTGCGGAGCATGCGGTGCGCGCTTACGCTCATTACAAATACGATCGAGAGCTCCTCGGGATCTTGAGCCAGTGCACCTTTCGTGACGGCGCAGGCAGCGGAGGCCGGACTTGTTCCCGTATAGTGCGTTTAGTGTGTTGTGGTATTTTCCCGACTAAGACCACGAGATGGCATCCGAGGTCCAAGTGTGGACTTAGCTATGTGCTCCGCTCTGTGTTTGTACTCATAGCTTGCATACATTCTTCTAGATGATCATGTATATCGTATTGTACCCCGGTTGGGGATTCTTCTTGGGTAATTCGTTACTCACCCTTATTCTGTGGTTTTCCACAGTAATCAAGGCGGAGACAGGATGGTGAAGGAGGAGCTATGATCATGGAACCTGCTGTCTTCTCTCGATTGTTTTATTTTAATTATCATGACTCTTCACTTTTTATTACTTCCCGAATGCATGTAGACGGGCACAGAGCCCCGTGATGTTTTCTTACGTTTTATGGATTCCAAAGATATTGGTACTTGTGGATTGTTTTAATGGTTTAAATAAATCTCGATCGTGTGTGCTTTTAGAAATGTATGTTTTGGTTGTTGAATGTTTCTGCTTTTTACTTGGAATCCGAAATGTATTTTTCTTTAATGTCTTTTATTTTCACTACATGCATTGGGGTAAAGGCCCATTTAGAGCCCCTTTTTTCGGTCGGGTCTTTACACTAGCAGTCTTAGTAGACTAGCAAGCTAGTGTTTGTTTGGAGTAAAGTCCGAGTGGTTTCGGTGTGGTGGCAAGTTGATGCTTGGTGTTGACCAAGGTGTGGATTGGAGTTGCTAGAGTTTAGTTTTGCTCGTGGGGCGAGTGATTTGTGCCATGTTGGTTGTTTTTCCTGTTTCCGTGGATGTTGAGTTGCCCCGCTTGGCATTTGGAGGTTCACTCAGATGGACCCTTGTTGTGCCCCGTGAGATTAGATGTTGTTGCTCGGTGGAGCAAGACAGGTGGCGTATGTGGAGTTCTCTCGTCCGTTGGTTGTCCGCTTGTATGAGCCGCTTTCCTTCTGGGAGTTGTCGTTACTCCCTTGGTCTTGGAGTTAATGGTGGAAGCGCTAGCTTGAAGGAAAAGTTTGTTGGCCGCTTGGAAGTAGTCGTTTGTCCAGCTTAAGCGGATTCTTGGATGGTGTTCTAGAGGCCGCAGTAAAGGTTGTTCTCGCCTCTTGTGAGTGTTTGGCCAAGATTTGGTTCGTTTGTTGTTTCGAGAGCTAGTTCGGTTCTAGCCGGAGGGCGTTGCCCCGAGGTCTTGTTCCTAGTCGATGAAGTTTTGGGAGTTGACCCTCCTCGGCAGATTGAGCAAGTCTTTGTTTGTTTCGGTTTGGTGGTCCGATTGGTTGAGTTTTCTCTTGGGTGTTGCTTCCAAGAGAGTTGGTTGTCGCTGCCTTGGGTTTGAGCAAGTCAATGCGTGTGTGGAGTTCACGCCCTTACCGAGTTTGCTTGCCGGGAAGTCGTTTCCCGCTTGGCGTGAGTCGCCTTAGCTCCCGAGTTGTGTAGTCGATCGAGTAGCGCAGCGGTCACCAAATGAGAGGGTCCTCGCTTTGTGTTGTTAGCAAGCAAGAGTTGTTTGTTCCCGCAAGGGCGGAGGCCACCCATGAAGAGTTGAGTTGTTCGGCAAGTTGTTGGTTCTTTGAGGATTGAAGATTTCCTTTCCCTCTAGCCTCTGTGGTGGTTGAGTTGCTCCTTGGATGCCACCTCGAGTGATAGCTTGCGAGGTAGTAGTCTTGCGGATTCGTGTGGCTCGTGATCCGTAAGCTTTGAGGTTGTCGTTATCCGTTTTCCTTGTGAGGTTTTGGGAGTGGAGCTTACGGTTGGAAGATGAGTTAGGCTTAGGCTTAAAGGGGAAGTCCTTTGAGTAGCCGCTTGGATTTTAAGAGTTGAGTAGTAGCTTGAGGCGGCGTTGCTCGTTATAAGTTTGGGTTGAGTTCTGGCGAGCAAGCCCTTCTCGGGCTTTGTTCCTAGTTGTTGTGAGTTCCCAGTTGGCGTTAGCGAGCCGCGTTTGAGTGAGTTGGCACAGAGGTGCCGTGGCATTGGTTGGTAAGTCGTTGAGCCGCTTTCCTCAAGGTGTTGTGTCGCAGATAGTCAGCGTGATGGTTTAGTCCTTGCTTCCCAAGTTTTCCTTGAGAGGAATGTTGGATGTTCCTTGCCTGGCGATGTTCTCCTTGGTCGGTTGCTGGTAGGTGTTCGTTGGAAAGTTGCGTTCGGCCGATGAGGAGTTCTAGTTTGTTGGCTTGGCCGAGTGGAGTCTGTGCTTGGCCCTTGTTTTTTTTTTTTTTTTTTTTTTTTTTTTTTTTTTTTTTTTTGGCCGTGCTGAAGTTTCACCGGTGTGAGTGTTGTTAGCCGTGCGTGTACCAGGATGGTGCCCCTTGCCTTTGGTTCGGCGATTTCTCCTTAAGATGGTTGCTTAAGTGTTGTGGACGTGTTCTAGTTGGAGAAGTTTGTCTTTTTGGATCAGTCGCCAGTTGGTGGTTCGTTTGTATCTCGTTAAGGCTGTAGTCAAGGTTTGAGGTTTGTTGGTCTCTTGTGAAGTAAGAGTAGGCCGTTTAGTTTTGGAATCTGGAAGGTTCAGATTGTTTGGCCGATTTGTTGTAGGGTTGAGTTTGTTTGTTGACAAATTGTGCACGTTGTTTTTATGTATCGATGTTGGGGCGGCATGTGCCTGACCCATTGCTCATTGTGGACTTTGAGCCCTTGCACTGATTGAGGGTTTAGGGCTTCGAGGAGAAGCCTATGAGTATTCGTCTTGAGTCGAAGACGTTGCGTGAAGTGAGATCCGTTGGTAAAAGTTTAGTGAAGGAGTCTGAGTTCGGAGGAGGCCGCTCGTGAGCGGGAAGGACGGGATGAGAATGCAGTATCCTGTGTTGTTTCAGTCTTAAGGACTTTCGAGGACGAAAGTCATAAAAAGGAGGGAATATTGTAACGACCCAGGTTTTCATCCCGGTCTTCCAGGTATGCCCTAGGGGTATTTTAGTAATTTGGTCGGGCCGTCAGGACCGTTTATGTCTTTTTCCAGATTGCTAAAATTATTGGATGGATTTATGTAGGTTTTTGGAAGGATTTGTGGTTTGGTTTGAGCAAGGTTTGGTGCAAAAGTAAAAATAAAGGAAATTGTGCTGCAGCTGGGTTTGAACCCGGGTCTCCTGGGAAGCTTGTGGGGATGTGTACCAATTGAGCCATTAGGTGCTCTTGTTGCTCTCCCTGCATCATTTTATGGTTAGCCTTGCATTTTGGGAGTTTTGGAGCATTTGGTTAAATGAAATAGAAATTAGGTTTGTCTCATCTTCTTCTCCAAAGTGTGTGGCCGCCCAAGCTTTTCTCTCCATTGCCTTGCCGAGTTCTTCATCCTTGCAGCTCCTTTGGTTCAATCATCATTCCGGTAAGTCTTCATCCTCTTCATCTTCTCGATTGGGTGTTCTTGTTGGCCAAGGTAAGGAGAAGAGCTTGTGTGTGTGTGTGTTTGTTGCGTTGCAGCCGCCATGCCCAGATCTGCTCAAAGAAGAAGCCCGAAGCCGCCCGTGATCGCTTAGCAAAGAAGCCCAGCCGCCCAGATCGCAAGCAGCAGCGAGCACCAGCCGCCTGGATCGCCAGCCCCATCGCGGCCCGTCGCGCACCCGCTTGAGCAGCCCGCGCGCGCGCTCCTCGCTGAGCCTGTGGCGGCGCGCATCGCGCGCTCGCCGCGCCGCGCCAGCGCTGTCCCCGTCCGCTTGCTCGCGCCGTGCGCGCCGCGCCAGCCAACACGGCCTGTCGCAGCGCGCGCGCCGCCTCGCGCCTCCTGCGCCCGTCAGCGCCCGGTGTGCGGTCCCCCGCCCATCGGCCCCCTTCGCGCCCGTCGCGCCCAACAGCCCGCGCCCGCTTTGCTGCCCGTCCACGTGTCACCGAGCCGCGTGAGTTGCTCCTTTGCGCAGCCTTGTTTATTTTATTATATTTAGGCTTATGGATTATGATTATCATTGTTTTGTTAGGTTCTCGGTAGCTAGCTCGGGTTCGTTCGCAGCTTAGGTTTTGTGTGTAGTTGCCCCGGCAGTAAGGATTTCTTACCGGAGTTGTGTGGACCTGCGATGTTCTATGTGATTGTTGTTTGTATGTTTGTTTGTGATTATCAGCATGTATAGTTTAGATGCTCTGTTTCAATTCACGACTATCATGACTTCGTATGTTGTTCTCTCATGTTAGTCCATGCTAGGTTGTTCCGCTTACGGCATGCTCATATCTCTGTTCTTGCTTCGTAGTACCATGCTAGGTTCCTTGTATCTCATGAGCACGTATTGGACCGCATTGATTGAATTGTTATTATTGCTATGGTTTAGAGTTCGTAGGTAGCATCATCCGGCCGGATGCATAACGTAACTTGCATCCCCGATGGGACGTGCGAGATGGTACTCGTCCCGATCCCGTTAGGGTTTAGCTAACCCCTAACGGTGGCCGCCCCGCAATCTTGGGTGAGGGTGGCGGTCGTTAAATGCCCCAACGGTCGGGATGATGACTTGGCATTGCCTCATCCCCGGCAATGACACGTCCTCGGCGTGTTCGGCCGTAGCCCTTGATTGCCACCGATAGGGCAAGGACGGCTTCGGGTGTAAGCCTACCACGACCGATTCCTTAGCCTCGGTGCGGTGGTTCAGCCGACATAGTTCACGTGTCCGTGTCTCACACCCCTATGTCGCTGACACCGATCCGGAGATTTAGTTAGGCGTGGTGATCGGACATGGGCGGCTTGCCCACTAGACCCGGCACTTCTATAGTTCGCAGTGAGCACGCAGCGGCGCGCTTACGCTCATTACAAACGCCGACCGCAGAGCTCCTCGGGATCTTGAGCTAGTGCACCTTTCGTGTCGACGATGAGACGTGGCCGAGGCCGACTCGTTTCGTATAGGGCGTATTGTGTGGTGGATTTATTTCCGGACTAAGACCCCGAGTTGGCATCCGAGGTCCAAGTGTGGACTTAAGCTATGTGCTCTATTCTCGTGTGTTTATACTCATAGCTTGCATACATTCTTCTAGATGATCATGTATATCGTATTGTACCCCGGTTGGGGATTCTTACTGTGTAATTCGTTACTCACCCTTATTCTGTGGTTTTCCACAGGTAACCAAGGCGCGAGACAGGATGGCTGAAGGAGGAGCTGTGATCATGGAATCCTGCTGTCATCTCTGACCATTTTATTATATCTTGACTCTTGACTTTTGTTATTTCCCCGAATGCATGTAGACGGGCACGGAGCCCTAGGATGTTTTCTTACGTTTTATGGATTCCAAAGATATTTGTACTTGTGGAATGTTTAAATGGTTTAAATAAATCTCGATCGTCAGTATGCTTTTAGAAATGTATGTTTTGATTGTTGAATGTTTCTGTTTTTACTTGGGATCCGAAACTTATTTTTCATAATGTCTTTTATTTTGAATACATGCATTGGGGTAAAGGCCCATTTAGAGCCCCTTTTGGGTCGGGTCTTTACACTATCACCAACCTCTTCCCAAAACACAGGAGATCGGCAACACTTACCATACAAAGGCTCGAATGGAGCCATCTGAATCGTCGACTGATAACTGTTGTTATATGCAAACTCCATCGATCAGTCATCGGTCCCAACCGCCCGAAATCCAACACACAAGCCCTCGAATCATGGCCAGACACAATCCTCACAGGCACACCGTGATAACGAATGATCTGCTCCAAAAACAACTGCGCCCACTGTTCCACGGTATAAGTGTCTCTACCCGGAATGAAGTGTGCGCTCTTAGTCAATCGATCGACTATCACCCAAATCTGAGAGAACTTCCTGGAATCCTCAAAGAAACTGTAAATAAAGTCCAAGGAGATCTCTTCCCATTTCCACCGAGGTACACTCACGTGGTGCAAACAAACCGGTTGGTCTCTGCTGCAGGTGCCTTCACTTGGCGACAAGTGAGACATCGATCGACAAACTCCGCAACATCTCTTTTCATACCCATCCACCAGAATTTCTGCTTAAGATCCCGATACATCTTGGTACCTCCGGGGTGCCAAGCAAACAGAAACTGTGGGCCTCTGAGAGCAACTCGCTTCGCAATCCCGCAACATTCGGAACACACAACCGCCTCTCAGACGTCACCCATGCAGTGAATACACAAAGTCAAAATCTCCATCAAGCACTAACCTGTGAAACAATCTCTTAAGTGCGGGGTCACTCACCGACTATCAATAATCCATTGTCTAATCGATGGTCGGATCACAATCGAGCTACTCTGGCGAGAACCACACCTAACAACACTGCAATCTCACCCGCTCGAACTCTCCGTAATCTGGCCGAGAACTCAACAACGCCATGAGTGCGACGTCTTCCTACTCAAGCATCGGCTACAACATTTTCTTTACCCGATGGTACAAACTCTCGCAGATCATAATCTTTCACCAACTCTAACCATCTCCTCTCGCCTCATATTCACTCTCCTTCGAGCAAACAGATACTTGAGGCTCGGTGATCGGTAAACATCCGAATCCGCTCACCATACAGGTGTAATGCCTCCAAATCTTCAAAGGCGAACACCACTGCTTTGCCATTTCCATATCATGAGTCGGATAGTTCTGCTCATATGGCTTCAGCTGACGGGAAGCATAAGCAATGACCTTCCCGTGCTGCATCAACACACAACCCAACCCGAACTTGGAAGCATCGGCGTAAATCACGAAACCACCGTCCCCTCCGGATCGCCAATACTCGTGCTTTGAGTCAAATCTGCGCTTGAGCACGCAAAGCTCTCATCACACTTACTCGTTCCAAATAAACTCGACACCCTTCCTCGTCAGACGAGTGAGGGGCGAGGCTATGGCGGAAAGATCCTTAACAAACCGACGGTAGTAACCTGCCAAACCCAGAAAGAAACGGCTCCTACGAGCAGACAACCGAAAGACAGAGAGCTCCACATACACTCACTGTCTTGCTCCACTAAAGCAACAATCAAAATCTCACGGCGTACCAACAGGGGTCCACCACGAACTGAACCTCCAAATACCAACGAGCAACTCTCAACTTTCCTGGAAACAGGAAGACAACCAACAGGGCACGAACCATTCGCCCCACGAGCAAATTGACTTCTAGCAATTCCAAACCACACCTTGGTCAACACCAAGCATCAACTTGTTCCCACACCGGAACCAATCCGGACTCCACTCCAAACAAATACCAGCTTGCTAGGCTACCAAGACTGCCAACAACTCACCCGAGGCTACAAACTACACGGCTCCAGCTTGCCAACTGAAATTCCCTACCTGGGCCTGACTGAGCTCTAGAGAGGCTCTTCACAACCTAGGGTTCTCCGACAACCTTCGACATCCACTGCCAACTAACGGCCTATAGCCAACTGCCTGAACAAACAACACCTCCATTTTCCAAAGAACACAACCATGTTGCCCCAACTCCAACTCCTTGGAAACCAAGAGGACCCGAAACGCTACCGAATGCGTCATCCTCCTACTCAGACGTCAATCACAACATAACTTCTACCCAAGGAAGGATCTGAACTACTCTCTCAGTCATGACGATCAACAAGAAGATCTGCCAACCAAGCTTAGGTCCACTTAACAAATCTTACCCAAGCAACAACTTGATACCACGAGCATGGTATCCTTACCACCTCACTAAAGCCTTACCACATCCTCTTGAAGTCCAACTTTTTCAAGAACTGAGCTTCAGATCCCCAAAGCAAATCCTACATGGATCTGAAACTCTCGCCACTGAACGACCCACACAAAACACACTTGTGTGCACAACTCCCAACCTTCATTTAGCGATCCAGGACTAACAAATGCTTTTCCCAAAAGCAACACTAGCTCCTGGCAGAGATACAACCAATCAACGGAACACTCAAAGTTCCATCTCCACACGATGCTCGAAGCTGTGGCAACCTTGCTCTACCAAAGCATAACCATGCCAAACCAAACTTACTTTATACCAAGCCTCTACCAAGGGTGCTTACCCATAAGGCATCCAACTCCTCTCACAAGGCATCCTACTCACCTCATAGGAATCCATCTCATGGTCCCTCAACTGGACCCAACTTGCTTCTACGATGCTCAACTTTCCTGAGATTTAGGCACTCGAAGGTAGTTGACCGCACTACCTACCACAAGGATCTCTTGGCCTTAACACTAGCGTGAGATGCACGCGCACTAACACTTACCAACCGTCAACCTGCTTGACTTACTCAACCTCCAAAGAACACCGAAAAGGCTCCTTCGAACATCCCTTCGCTTGAAATCTTTCGATTACCACTGAATTAGCCCTTTTGCACGACTTACACAGGTGCAACTACCATAACGGATCCAAGGCTAAAGGAGTACGCTGAACTCCGAACGGCATAGAACCATCTGCTATGCCCACGCCAAACTCAGGCCTGAACCAGATCTAGTGCCAAAGCGGCACACCTACCAATGCACCTCAAGTGCCACTACTACCAAATCCACTTCTTACTACAACGGGGCCAACAAGGTCACAACCTCAAGTGACACGAACTCTGGCTCGGCATACAAGGGCTCAACTCCAACAACTATGCCTAAGGCATCTCATCAAGCTAAATGTTCATGACCAACTCTTGCATCTCCACATGATGCTCAACAAACTCTGGCCGGCTCTATCAACATGCAGCAACTAGCCCTACTCTAGGGCTTACCAAAAGAAGAGTGTTCAATTCTATCACACAACCGAGGAAACCACCAACGGATCCAAATCGTAGGGGAACACTACTTGCTTTGCACCCTTTAACTACGGGGGTTCCGCCATCGGGCTGCAAACAACCACACTTCACAGAAGCACAAAGATGCCTCATCAACCTCCTCGAGGCTACCAACATTGCAACCACTCTTTGGGCCTCCAAATAATCTAACAAGGCTCAAGATCAGCACTTGAGCTACCTAGGCTAGTCCACACGGGGACCTGCTCCACAAACATCCACATGAGCACAACCACAGCTAACTCCTCTCTTGGACTGGCATTCCAAGGCAAAGCACTTCCACCCTCTCACTAGGGGAAAACCAACGACTGGGCCACAGTTGGCTTATGGGAGTCCAATCTCTACCTCCCTCTGGAACGATGTCCCAGGGCATCCGAATCTACTGGATACCACAACAAGCCACAAAGATACATCACACACCTCGCGGGAAGTTGGCATGATGACGCTCTAAACCCAAACCAATAACGAGTCGAACACGCTGCGTCTCTCCCTCCACAACACTACACAAGGCATACACTCGATGACAGGTATTGTAAATTCTTAACCCTTTTTCTACAACAAATAGTAAACTTAGGCGTACCTGATGACTGTCGAAGTGCTAGTGATCATGGGAAAACGACCTACAACAAAAGGTCAATCTACAGAATTTATGACTCTAAGCTCTGATGCCAACTGTAAGGGACCGACCCGAATGGGGCACTAAATGGGCCCTTACCCCAATGCATGCATTCAAAGTAAAGGACATTTAAACAGACATGATTTCGGATTCCAATTAAAACAAAACATTCAAAATAACCCCTTTAAAAACTAGACAATTTCCCTGGAACCTGTCCCTGTTTCCAAGCACCTATTCCAAGATAAATACATTTCCAAAGTTTACTCTTATCAGAGATTTACTAAAAACCATTCAAAACCTGTTCAGATACAAAATGCTGGAATCCACAAAACATTTACAAAACATCCTAGGGCTCAGTGCCTCTCACATGCATTCAGGGGAAACAAAACATAAAGAGTCATAATACAAAAATCAGAGTTGGAAGACTGGGCCCCATGATCACAGCTCCTTCTTCAGCCATCCTGTCTCGCAACTTGGTTACCTGTGGAAAAACCACAGTAATAAGGGTGAGTAACAAATTACTCAGTAAGAATCCCCAACCGGGGTACAATACGATATACATGGTCATCTCGATGAGCGTATGCAAGCTATGAATATAAACATAGAATAGAGCACATAGCTTAGCCCACACTTGGGCCTCAGATGCCAATTTAGGGTCTTAGTCCTGAATAATATCACGACGCAAGTCGCCCTATACGAGAAACAAGTCCCAACCTCAGCCTGTCTACTGTCGACGAAAGGTACACTGGCTCACAATCCCGAGGAGCTCTCCAGTCGGCGCTGTAATGAGCGTAAGCATTCACCGCGTGCTACTGCAGACTATGGGGGGTGCCGGGTCTAGAGGCAAGCTGCCCATGTCCAGTCACCACGCTTAACTAAATCTTTGGATCGGTGTCACTGACATAGGGGTGTGAGACCTGGACACCAAAACTATGTCAGCCTGAACCACCGCACTGGGGCCAAGGAACGGCGGTGCGTGGTAGGCTTACACCGAAGCCGTCCACGCCTTAACAGTGGCAATCGTGGCTACGGCCGAACACGCCGAGGACGTCTTTGATCGCCGGGGACGAGGCAATGCCAAGTCATCATCCCGACCGTTGGGGCATTAACAACTTCCACCCTCACCCAAGATTGCAGGGCCTACCGCTTGGGTTAGCTAATCCCTCACGGGGTCCAGGGACGGAATGACTTGCTCGACGTCCCTGCCATGTATGCAAGGTACTTTATGCATCAGGCCCGGATGATGCTATCTACCTGCAATTCTAACCTGCCCTAGCAAACAGCAAACAATTCCATAAAATCCAATACGTGCTCAATAAGAATACAACGAGCCTAGCATGGTACTATGAAGCAAGGAGCGGAATCTGAGCATGCTAGAAGGGAACAACTTAGCATGGATTAACATGAGAATTAATCAGGAACAACATGCTAATCGGGAATTCAGAGTTGAGTACCTAGCTATACATGTCAATATACACAAACAAGCAAATCAATCAGCAATCACATATAATATCGCAGGGTCCACACAACTCCGGTAAGAAATCCTTACCTTGGCCGGGGACAATTTGACATTAAATCCTAAGCGGCGAACGAACCTGAACTAGCTATCGAGAACCTATCAATCACAACAAAAATCACACAATAGGCCTAAATATAATAAAATAAACGAGGCTCGGCTACTCGAGCAACTCACGAGGCGTGATTTAACGCACGAACGGCAGCAACGGTCGGTTGGGGCGCTACCGGCGCAGTGAGGCTCGTGGGCGCGCGGACGGGCCCTGGAGCGCGAACGCAGGCGCGCGGACGCGAGCGGCACTGGGCGATGCGGCACGACTCGACGAGCAGAGGCTCGGGCGACGCGATGCCGCTGGGTGCTGAGGCGAGGACGCGCGCGCGAGCACGGGTCGATGTGTGGCGTTTCTCGACGGGTGGGTGGTTGCTCGCTACAGCGTGCGCGAGGCGAGCGAGGCGAACAGAGCGATCTGGGCGATGGAGAATAACGAACTCGAATTCGAGCGATTGGAGAGGATTCGACGAACGATTTGTTGATGGATGAGTTCCTCTATACCTGCTGAACAGAAACCACACGATTTTCCTCACTCCCTCGGCCAGCAGGAACGAAATCGAAAACAGGGGAAAAACGAAGGAGAAGAAGAAGAAGAACTTACCAGCTGCTTGAGGATGGAACGCCTTCGAATTTGGGGAAGGGAACTCGGTTGAATTGAAGCTGGAGAAGGAAGAAATCGCGAGAGAATGGTTGTCGGTCGGGGGAAATTTGCGAGGAAGAAGAAGAAGAAATGGGGAGAAGACTCGGGCTAGCTGGCCTTTTAACCAAAACAGGGGACGATCAGACATAAATAAAAGATGGCGCGTCTAAAGCAATAAGAGCGTTTGATAGCTCAAGTGGCAATGCCACCCGCCTTGCTTACCACACGGCCCTGGTTCGATTCCCGGTTGACGTACTATTTAATTCCCTATTTATTTTTACTCTTTCCCAAGCCTAAATGCCTTCACCAAAAATCCCGATCCTTTTCAAATTGACTCATAATTATTCCGGCAATTTTCAATTTCAAAACCGGCCCTGTCGTCCCGACCCAAAATTACCAAAATGCCCCTGGACCTCCCGGGAAGACCAGGATGAAATTTCTTGGCCGTTACAGTCTTGCTCCACTAAAGCAACAAGATCAAAATCTCACGGGGTAGCAACAGGGGTCCACCACAAACTGGACCTCCAAATACCAACGGGGCAACTCTCAACTTTCCTGGAAACAGGAAGACAATCAACAGGGCACGAACCATTCGCCCCACGAGCAAACTGACTTTTAGCAATTCCAATCAACACCATGGTCAACACCAAGCATCCACTTGTCACCACACCGTAACCAATCCGGACCCTACTCCAACAACACTAGCTTGCTTGGCTATCAGGACTGCCAACAACTCACCAGAGGCTACAAACTACACGGCTTCAACTTGCCAACTGAAACTCACTACCTGGGCCTGACTGAGCTCTAGAGAGGCTCTCCACAACCTAGGGTTCTTCGACAACCCTCGACACCCACTGCCAACTAACGGACTAACAGCCAACTGCCTGAACAACCACAACTAATTTTTTTTCCAACAACACAACCATGCTTGCCAACTCCGACTCCTTGGTAGCCAAAAGGACCCGAAACGCTACCGAATGCGTCATCCTCCTACTCAGACGTCAACCCCAACATAACTCCTATCCAAGGAAGGATCCGAACAACTCTCTCAGCCATGACGATCAACAAGAAGATCCGCCAACCAAGCTTAGGTCCAACTTAACAAATCTTACCTAAGCAACAACCTGATACCACGAGCATGGTACCCTTACCACCTCGCTAAAGCCTTACCACATCCACCTGGAGTCCAACTTTTCCAAGAAGTCAGCACCAAATCCCCAAAACAAACCCTACATGGATCTGAGACTCTTGCCACAGAACAAACCACACAAAACACACTTGTGTGCACAACTCCCAACCTTCATTTAGCGATCCAAGACTAACCAATGCTTTTCCCAAAAGCAACACTAGCTCCTGGCAGAGATACAACCAATCAACGGAACACCCAAAGTTCCATCTCCACACGATGCTCGAAGCTGTGGCAACCTTGCTCTACCAAAGCATAACCATGCCAAACCGAACTTACTTTATACCAAGCCTCTACCAAGGGTGCTTACCCATAAGGCATCCAACTTCTCTCACAAGGCATCCTACTCACCTCATAGGCATCCAACTCATGGTCCCTCAACTAGACCCAAACTTGCTTCTACGATGCTCAACTCTCCTGAGATTTAGGCACTCGAAGGTAGTTGACCGCACTACCAACCACAAGGATCTCTTGGCCTTAACACTAGCGTGAGATGCACGCGCACTAACACTTACCAACCGTCAACCTGCTTGACTTACTCAACCTCCAGTAACACTGGGAAAAGGCTCCGGCTCCTCTCGAACCTCCTTTCGCTTGAAGTCCTTCGATTACCACTAAACTAGCCCTTTTTGCACGACCTAAACAGGTGCAACTGCCACAAACGTATCCAAAGGCTAAAGAAGTGTGCTGAACTCCGGACGGGTCATAGAACCATCTGCTATACCCATGCCAAACTCAGGCCTGAACCAAACTTAGTGCCAAAGCGGCACACCAACCAAAGCACCTCAAGTGCCACTACTACCAAATCCACATCTTACTACCAACGGGGCCACAAGGTCACAACCTCAAGTGACACGAACTCTGGCTCGACATATAAAGGCTCAACTCCAACAACCATGCCTAAGGCATCTCATCAAGCTAAAGGCTCACGGCCTACTCTTGCATCCCCACATGATGCTCAACAAACTCTGGCTGGCTCTCTCAACATGCAGCAGCTAGCCCAACTCTAGGGCTTACCAAAAGAAAGAGTGTTCAATTCTACCAAACAACTGAGGAAACCACCAACGGATCCAGTCCGAAGGGAACACTGCTTGCTGCACCCTTAACTAAAGGGTTCCGGCTTACTGGCTGCAAACAACCACACTTTACGGAAGCACAAAAATGCCTCATCAATCTCCTCGAAGGCTACCAACTTTGCAACCACTCTCTGGGCAACCAATTAATCTAACAAGGCTCAAGATCAACACTTGAGCTACCCAGGCTATTCCACACGAGGACCTGCTCCACAAACATCCACATCAGCACAACCACAGCTAACTCCTCTCTTGGAGTGGCATTCCAAGGCAAAGCACCTCCACCCTCTCACTAGGGGAAAACCATCAACTGGGCCACAGTTGGCCTATGGGAGTCCAATCTCTACCTCCCTCTGGAACGATGTCCCAGGGCATCCGAATCTATCTGGATACCACAACAATTCACAACAAACATCACACACTGCGGGAAGTTGGCATGATGGCGCTCTATACCCAAACCAATAACAAGTCAGAACCTGCTCGTCTCCGCTCCACAACACTACACAAGGCATACACTCGATGACAGGTATTGTAAATTCTTAACCCTTTTTCTACAACAAATAGTAAACTTAGGCGTACCTGATGACTGTCGGAGTGCTAGTGATCATGGGAAAACGACCTACAACAAAAGGTCAATCTACAGAATTTATGACTCTGAGCTCTGATACCAACTGTAAGGGGACAACCCGAATGGGGCACTAAATGGGCCCTTACCCCAATGCATGCATACAAAGTAAAGGACATTAAACAGACATTATTTCGGATTCCAAATAAAACAAAACATTCAAAATAACCCCTTTAAAAACTAGACAATTTCCCTAGAACCTGTCCTTGTTTCCAAGCACCTGTTCCAAGATAAATACATTTCCAAAGTTTACTCTGATCAGAGATTTACTAAAAACCATTCAAAACCTGTTCAGATACAAAATGCTGGAATCCACAAAACATTTACAAAACATCCTAGGGCTCCATGCCCGGCTACATGCATTCAGGGGAAACAAAACATAAAGAGTCATAATACAAAAATCCGAGTTGGAAGACTGGGCCCCATGATCACAACTCCTCCTTCAGCCATCCTGTCTCGCAACTTGGTTACATGTGGAAAAACCACAGTAATAAGGGTGAGTAACGAATTAGTCAGTAAGAATCCCCAACCGGGGTACAATACGATATACATGGTCATCTCGATGAATGTATGCAAGCTATGAGTATAAACACAGAATAGAGCACATAGCTTAGCCCACACATGGCCTCGGATGCCAATTTAGGGTCTTAGTCCGGAATAATATCACCACACAAGTCGCCCTATACGAGAAACAAGTCCCGGCCTCAGCCTGTCTACTGTCGACGAAAGGTACACTGGCTCAAGATCCCGATGAGCTCTCCGGTCGGTGCTGTAATGAGCGTAAGCATGTACCGCGTGCTACTGCAGACTATGGGGGGTGCCGGGTCTAGAGGCAAGCGCCCATGTCCGATCCACCACGCCTAACTAAATCTCGGATCGGTGTCACCGACATAGGGGTGTGAGACTAACACGTAAACTATGTCAGCCTGAACCACCGCACCTGAGGCTAAGGAAACGGGTCGTGGTAGGCTTACACCAGGAAACCGCCCTTACCTTAACAGGTGGCAATCAGGGGCTACTGCCAAACATGCTGAGGACATGCCGGCTGCCGGGGACGAGGCAATGCCAAGTCATCATCCCGACCGTGGGGCATTTAACAGTCTGCCACCCTCACCCAAGATTGCAGGGCCTATCGCTTGGGTTAGCTAATCCCTCACGGGTCCAGTGGGCGGAGCACTTTGTCGACGTCCCCGCCATGGATGCATGGTACTTTATGCATCGGGCCCGGATGATGCTATTACTACACCGCAACTCTAACTCGCCTAGCAATCAGCAAACAATTCCATAAAATCCAATACGTGCTCAATAAGAATACAAAGAGCCTAGCATGATACTACGTAGCAAGGAACAGATACGAACATGCCAGAAAGGAATAACCTAGCATGGATTAACATGAGAATTAATCAGGAAAATCATGCTAATCGGGAATTCAGAATAGAATACCTAGCTACACATGTCAATAAACACAAACAAGCAATCAATCAGCAATCACATATAATATCGCAGGGTCCACACAACTCCGGTAAGAAATCCTTACCTTGGTCGGGGACGATTTGACCCGAAATCCTAAATTGCGAACGAACCCGAACTAGCTACCGAGAACCTATCAATCCCAACTAAAATCACACAATAGGTCTAAATATAGTAAATAAACAAGGCTCAGCTCGAGAGCAAGTCACGAGGCGCGACGAAACGCATTTAACGGGGGCGATTGCAGACGCAACGGGCAAAGAACGGGCTAGCCGGGCGCTACTGGGTGCGAGAATGGGCGCGTGGCGGCCGCACGCTGCACGCTCGGCGGGCGCGCGGGCGAAGCAGGGACGCGAGGGCGCCCGCAGGCGAGCGGCACAGCTGGGACGGCGCGCGAAGTGACACGGAGCTAGGTGAGGCGTGCGCGGCGTGGCTCGGCGGGATGCGCAGCGACAGAGCACGAAAACAGGGGCGAACAGGGGCGATGAAGAGGAAATGAATTCGAACGATCCGAGAGGATTCGACGAGCGATTCTTTAATGGCGAACTCCCCTAAACTAGCTGCACAAAACCCATACCTCAAATCACCTCGACTCGGCCGGAAAATGAAGCCCAGAAGCAGGGGACTCGGATCGAAGAAGAGAGGAAGAGAACCTTACCTGCTGCCCGGAATTGGAACTCAACTTCAAAAATGGAGGGAGAACTCGGTCGAACTGGAGCTGGAGAAGGACTGAATCGCAAGGAAAAGCTCGGGCGGTCGGGGAGAAAGGGAGAAGGAAAAGCGAGGAAGAAGAAGGAGGAAGAAGCTTCGGGCGAAAATTTCCTTTTAAACCAAAACTCGCATCGCACAGGTTCAAATAGAAGATCGCGCGTTTAGAAGCACAAGAGCGCTCAGTGGCTCAATTGGCAGCGAACCTTGCCTAGCATGCAGCGCGTCCTTGGCTCGAATCTAACTCGACGCGCTATTTAATTCCCTATTTATTTTTACCTTTTTCCAAGCCCAAATGTCTTCACCAAAATTCCCGATCCCATTCAAATCGACTCATAATTTTTCCGGCAATTTAGCAAATACAAAACCGGCCCTGCCGGCCCAACCAAAATTACCAAAATGCCCCTGGGCCTCCCGGGAAGACCGGGATGAAATTTTCGGGCCGTTACAACAACGTACGAAGTCATGCTAGTCAGGAATTCAGAACAGAGCACCTAAACTATACATGCTGCTAATCACAAACAAACACACAAACATCAATCACATAGAACATCGCAGGGTCCACACAACTCCAGTAAGAAATCCTTACCTGTGTAAAGACCCAACCCGAAAACGGTGCTAAACCTAGATCTTTACTCAGCATGCAAGTGAAAAGCATAAAAGGACCCAGCTAGGGTCGGTTTGTAAAACTTTTCAAATATAAGAGTGGAAAACATTAAAAACAAAGTAAACATTCATTAGGCAAAAACGAACCATTCAAATTCAAAACAGTGACTGATCAGTACTTTCCTTAAAAACATAATATAGTTCAAATCATAAGTTTTCCCTACGGACCCAAGTCCAACTACATGCTGAAATCAAAAGCAATAAAAATAAGACACGACAGAGTGCCAAAGCAGATCCATGATCTCCCCAGCTCCTCTCCGCTAGCCGCCTCGGTCTTTGTCCCAAGTTACCTGTGGAAGAAACCACAATAAGGGTGAGTATAAACATACTCGGTGAAGAATCCCGACCGGGAGTGCGATACGATGCAATCAATCATCTAGCAACCTAGTACACATGCAAGCGCTTATCAACAAGGATCTCACTCAACGAGCTCACAAGGCAAATCTGAGTCCTCGGAAGTCTCCTACCTCCGACCTAATGATTGGTTCTCATAACCAATCTCGGGACATCTCCGAGGGTCTTTCTCCCTCGGCCAATTGATCACCTCAAAAACCGATCCCAAAGATGTCCGACACCCTCGAGGGTCTTTCTCCCTCTACCAATTGATTAGCTCAAAAGCCAATCCCAATGGGTGTCCTCAAGGGCCTCTTACCCTCCCTATAAATGACTATCGGAGAGTACCCAAGTCCGCTCTAAACGGGAAGGAACTGGTGTACTCACGAACATTAGCCCGGGAGCTCTCCGAACGGGCGACTAACGCGTGTCTTGCGCACACCGCATCTTCTTTGCAACCGCGTAAATGTGGGGCCTAAGTACAAACTACGCGGGCCAGTGCGCATGCCTAAGACTCGGAAAGCGGTGTCATCAACACACGAGTGCGCGAGGCCCTCGGCACTCATCCATGCGCTGTACCACACACCGACTGGAAGCTAAGAACCGCCAAGGTAGGCTTGCACCGCTGGCGGGGTTCCGCTCTAGCAGCTACAAACTAGGCTTATGCCAATGAGGTAGCTAATCCTCATTGGCTGCCGGGGGGAAGCAATGTACGTTATGCTTCGCTCTACTCCCGACCGGTGGGGACAAGGTACGTTATGTCCGCTCTCAGCCTCTAGATGATGACAACCCTACTACACTAGCTAGAGTATAGAGTAAACGATTCTTGGCTAAACATACATAATCATCATCAATCATACATAACCTAGCATGATACTACGAACTTAAAGCAGGAATCTCAAGCATGCTGGAAGAACAATCCTAGCATGGCACTAACATGTACAAACAAGCAAACATGCTAGCAGGAATGCAATCACAAGCTGTCCTATCCACTAATCATGTTCATAAAAGTAAACATGCATATAAGGCACAATCGAGAAAGCATCGCAGGGTCCACACAACCACGGTAAGAAATCCTTACCTGGAAATAAGTGGAAAAAGCTATCACGAGTCAAGCAAGACCCTCGAACTTTAAAAAGAACTCGAGCAAACTAGGCATATTAAAAGCATCCTAAATAAATATCTGAAACCAAAGACTTAAAAATCTAAAAAGGATAGGTTCGGGAATTACTAACCGAGAAGACACGGGTCTTGGCAAAGCAAGGGGGCAATTTTGGCGCTGCGCTGGGCGCTGGCTTAGCTGGCTGCATCGCTTGCTGCTCGCAAGCGGCAAAGCGCGAGCGGACGCGCAGAGCGGCGTGGCGGCGGCGCACGGTGGCAGTGCGCGAGCGAGCGTCGCGCGCGGCGACGCGCGAGCGAGCGAGCGGCGTCTGATCGGCTGTGTGTCGCGCAGCAGCGACGGATCAAGCTTCGGCGGCGACGTCGAGGCGGTCTTTGGGCGTCGCGACGGTGGGAGCTTCGGATCAGCAGGGCGTCGCGGCCGGGCGAGGCAGAGGCCGAGCGGCTGGCGCGGTCAGGGGTTAGGCGGTCTGCGATCAGTGCGCACGACGCTTTGGGCATGCGGGCCGTGTGGCTGGGGGTGGCTTTACTGTGTGTGGTGCGGCTGGGTGGCTCGGTTAGGGTGCTTGGCTCGACTTTTTGGAGAGAGAGAGAGAGAGAGAGAGAGAGAGATGGGGTGCGGCTAAACAAGGGGAAAAATAGGGGTTTTCTTGATTTTCCTTCTTTTCCCTATTTTAAATAGGTTAGGAGACCTAAATTCCCTTCCCAAGGCTTCCTCTTGCGGGTCCCGGCTAAAGCAACTTTTTCTTTTTAATTAAGACTCTTTTCTAAAACTCCAAATTCACCATTTAGGGCAAGGGTTCAAATCCCGATGGAACCATTTAATTTTCAATTAATTCTGCCATTAATCTGGAATGCCTCTAAACTTCTAAACAACTAACCCAAACTCCTTGGGTCTTGCTACCAACATCAATCAAGTCTCAACGAAGGCCGAAATGACCTCAAGCCCCGAAAATCCTCAACCTCTCAGCCGGGAGCGAGAAAGACCAAAATACCCTTAAAGGTTATAAAGCTCTAACGGCCCAACCGATTGCCCCAATATCAATCGAGTACACAGGAAACCGGAATGGAAAATCGGGCCGTTATAATACTCCCTCCTTAAAAGACTTTCGTCCCCGAAAGTCCTAAGATCTGAACACTCAGGGTAATGAGTCCTCATCTCATCCTCTAGCTCCCACGTCGCTTCCTCTGCCCTCTGATGCCTCCAAAGAACCTTTACTAAACTTATCTCTCGGTTGCGCAATACCTTGCTCTCATAAGCCAAAATCTGCACGGGCTTCTCCTCGGAGGATAAATCTTTACTCAACTCTAAGGGCTCATGCTCTAGCACATGCGACGGATCTGCCACGTACTTTCTCAGCATTGAAACGTGGAACACATTATGCACCGCTGCTAAGGACGGGGGTAAAGCTAACCGATAGGCCACTGCTCCGATCCGCTCAAGGATCTCAAAAGGCCCTACAAACCTGGGGCTCAACTTGCCTCGCTTACCAAACCTTAACACCCCACGCATAGGTGCTACCTTCAGGAAAACATATTGACCCACTTCAAACTCCAAATCCCTACGCCTCACATCAGCGTAACTCTTCTGCCTACTTTGTGTTGTCAACATGCGAGCCCTGATCTTACGCGCTGCTGCGTGTTCGTCATCATCCAAGTAACTCGGGTCCCGTAACTCGTCTATCACCAACCTCCTCCCAAAACACCGGGGATCTCGCAACGCTTACCATACAACGCCTCGAATGGGGCCATCCGAATAGTCGCCGATAGCCGTTGTTGTGTTTAACTCCATCAAATACAGATCTTGGTCCCAATCGCTCGAAAATCCAAAACACAGGCTCTTAACATATCTTCCAGAATCTGATTTACCCTCTCAGTCTGACCATCGGTTTGAGGGTGGAAGGTAGTGCTGAAGCTGCACTCAGTTCCCAAACCCTTATGGAGCGCTCTCCAGAAGCGAGATGTGAACCGAGAATCCCGATCTGACACTATCTTCGCGGGTACCCCATGGTACCGCACAATCTGCTCTAGGAATAACTGTGCCCACTATTGCACGGTATAACTAATCCTCCCGGGAATAAAGTGTGCACTCTTAGTCAGCCGGTCCACTACTACCCAGATCTGAGTAACCCTCTCGGTGTCCTCGGCAACCCAGAGATATAATCCATCGAGATCTCGTCCTACTTCCACTGTGGAACACTTAATGGCTGCAATAAACCTGCAGGCTTCTGTCTGGGAGCCTTCACTTGCTGACAAGTGAGACACCGGCTAACAAACTCAGCTATATCCCGCTTCATGCCCATCCACCAAAACGTCTGCTTGAGATCCTGATACATCTTGGTACCTCCTGGGTGCCAAGTGAATGGGGAACTATGTGCCTCGGCGAGCAACTCTGCTCGAATCTCTGTGTCATTCGGGACGCACAACCGACCTCTGTACCTCAAGCCTCCGTCTGGTGCCACAACAAAGTCGAAATCGCCATCAACCTCAACTCTCTCGAGCAATCTCTTTAACTTGGGATCACTCAGCTGACTGTCGATGATCCTCTGCTTAAGCGACGGCCGAATCGATAGTTGGGCTACCTCAGCGGTAACCTCTCCCAACAAAATCTGCGATACCGGTTCACT
Source organism: Sicyos edulis (assembly GCA_036507275.1). Taxonomy (NCBI): domain Eukaryota; kingdom Viridiplantae; phylum Streptophyta; class Magnoliopsida; order Cucurbitales; family Cucurbitaceae; genus Sicyos; species Sicyos edulis. The sequence goes on along the minus strand of CM071846.1, from coordinate 37,214,274 downwards.
CAAACTCTTTCCGCAATTCAACTTGGGAGCTCGGCAAAGCTGTCACAATGCGACGCCTTCTTCTACTCAACGCATCGGCCACAACATTGGCTTTTCCGGTGATACAAGATCTCACAATCGTGAGTCCTTTACTAACTCGAGCCACCTCCTCCGCCTCATGTTTAACTCCTTCGAGTGAAGAAATATTTGAGGCTCTGTGGTCCGTGAACAATCTGAATCCTCTCACCATATAAGTAATGCCTCCAAATCTTTAGAGCAAAAACAATCTGCAGACCAACTCCATATCATGAGTTGGATAGTTCTTCTCATAAGGCTTCAATCTACCAGGAAGCATAAGCTATCACCTTCCCATGCTTTGCATCAACACACACGGCCTAAACCATACTTGGAAGCATCACTATAAACTACGAAACCTCCTATTCCTTCCGTGAATCGCCAACACAAAGCTATCGTCAAAGCCGAGCTTAAGTTGGCAAAACTTTCCTCACATCTAGCATCCCAAACAAAGTCAACACCCTTCTTGGTCGACGGGTTAGGGGTGCCGCCTTAGCGAAAAAGTCTTTCACGAAACGCCGATAATAACTCCGCTGCACCAGTAAAGTCGCTTATCTCAAATGACCGTCGCTCGGTCCGCCCACGAGCTAACTGCCTCTATCTTTGCGGGGTCCACCGCTATACCATCTGCTGACACGATATGTCCAAGGAAGGCTACTCTCTCTAGCCAAAATTCGCACTAAGAGAACTTTGCGAACAACTGATTCTCACGCAATGCTGTCAAAACTTGCCTCAAATGCGAAGCATGGTCCTCCTTTGTCCTGGAATACATCAAAATGTCGTCTATGAATACGATGACAAAGTTGTCCAAGAATGCCTTGAACACTCTGTCCATCATATCCATAAACGCTGCAGGGGCGTTCGTTAGTCCAAAAGACATGACCACGAACTCATAATGACCATACCTCGATCTGAACGCGGTCTTCGGGATATCTGCATCTCGAATCCTCAGCTGATGGTACCCTGACCTCAAGTCAATCTTGGAAAACACTAAGGCTCCCTGAAGTTGATCGAACAGATCATCAATACGCGGCAGGGGATACTTATTCTTCACCGTGACTTTATTCAGCTCTCTGTAGTCTATACACAAACGCATGGATCCATCCTTCTTCTTAACAAACAGGACAAGTGCTCCCCACGGGGACACACTCGGACGGATGAAACCTCGATCCAGCATCTCTTGCAACTGCACTTTGAGTTCTCTCAACTCAGCTGGCGCCATACGATACGGGGCTTTAGAAATGGGAAGAGTCCCTAGCTCCAACTCAATGGTGAAGTCTAACTCCCGCTTCGGAGGTAAACCCGACAACTCTTCAGGGAAAACATCTACAAACTCTTGCCCCACGGGGACCATGCCCACTAACAAAGCAGTACTACTATCTCCGGACAGCTTTGCTAAGAAGCCCCAAGCTCCTCGAGCTAACAATCTACGGGCTTTATTCTTGAGATCAATGGCGAGCAAGCTCATACGACACCGTGAAACTTGAAGCTCGGCTTCGAGGCGCCTAAACACCACTTCTTTCCAGCGGCGCCTATCAATGCATGGTTCTCTCGCCAACCAATCCATGCCAAGGATCACATCAAAACCGCTCATAGACAAAGACTATGAGGGTAGCCTCTAAAATCTCATCGATATCCGTATCTCGCCATGCTTAACTCTCTTCGCTAGCTAACATACTCACACCAGAAGGAGTGGCAACACACAGCTCAAACCCCTAGAGGTTCGAGTTCCACACAAGCTTGTCTAACGAATGCATCGAAACAAAGGAATGGGTCGAACCCGAATCAAACAATACAAATGCATAGTCTTTGTAAGACAAGCGGCGTACCTTTAATCGCATCATCGATGACGCTCCGCCTCCCGGCGAGTAGTGGCGAACACCCGGCCTCTGCTGCTTTGGGCCGGTCCTCGCTGCTTGCTAAACCACGAGTGCGAGAATCGGCCAAATGCCCTTCCTTGCCACATCAGCCCAGCAAGCACGGGGCGACGCTCCACACAAACCAAAGTGTGCCTTTCCACACTTGTTGCAATGAGCTGTTGCCGCCCGCCGCCCGCCTCTGGTGATCTGGGCTCTCTCACGTGGTGGCGCTGATCTCGACCTCTAGATCGCCCGACGGCGAGTCTCACCGACCAGTGAGCGAAACCACTAGAAGTCCTGCACTTCCTCTTCTGCCGGAATACTGCTGAGCATGCTTTGAATCGGGCCGAGCTGGAGCAATGAGAATCTGCACTAGCGGATACTTCGGATTATAAATCGTGGCCAACTCCACCGCTCGGTCATAACTCTCGGGAGCGAGTGCTCGAACATCTGAGCAACCTCCTTCCTCGACCCACAAATAAACTTCTTAGTCTTAAGCTCCTCGGTGGCAATGAGCTCCGGGCAAAGTAGTTGTACTCGAGAGAACTTCTTTTTCGTAGCGGCAATACTATCTCGATCCTCAAGCCAGATTCGAGAAGGCCTCTGCCATCTCCTGCTGAGCCTCATCATTAACATACTTAGCCTTGAACTTCGTTCTAAAGAACTCCCAGGTGGCTGGAGAAGGCCCAGCTGGTCTAGCTCTATCTGTGGACTCCCACCACCACTCAGCTGTGTCAGAGAGAACATGGGCCGCACATCTCGGCCTCTGCACATCTGGGCATCCCATAACTCTGAAGATGTACTCCAGTGAGTCTGCCTCTGCACTGACTACCACCAGTGGGTTCTCTGAAGCATCAAATTCCCTCAGCTTCCACTTGGTGAAATCTTTCAACCACTTGCCAAACTCAACAGCTCCCTCTGCACTATCAAGTGAGTCTGCCTGGTCCTGATGACCCTGCCCCTCCGGTTGAGCTACCGGAGCTATTGGGGCTACTGGAGCTGCTGGGGTAGTGAGTCTGCTGGGGTGCTCTTTGCATGAGCTGTGTCAAACCCAGGCTATCTCGTGCCCTAGACTCCTCTCTCTTGTGTTGCTAGGCTGCTGAGTCTCGACTCTCTGCTCGGCCATTAGGCCCATCATCATATCTCTCATAGCGAAATATCTCCTCCTCGAGATGTACCTTGAGGCATAGCGGCCTCCACCCCTTCTCTGGCAAGTTAGCCTCTGGTGCCACGGGCGCCTCTGAGCTTTGATATACCTCAGGCTGCTGCTCTGCGGCATCTCTATTTGCGCCTCAGACGAACCTACTCCACTGCACGTGTAACCGACATATCTTGGCGATCTACACGGAAACCACAACGAGTTAGTCCACGCTCGGACTTTCTCTGCCAACAAAGATAACACATGTGTATGCATATAGTATCGTAAACAAAACCCTTAGCTTATTGAACTTAGACAAACTCGCGCGCCGTGGAGTCTTTGGAGATCATGGGAACACAACCTACAAACAGGTTAGTCTACGAATCTATGACTCGTGCTCGATACCAACCTGTAAAGACCCAACCCGAAATGGTGCTAAACCTAGATCTTTACTCGGATGCAAGTGAAAAGCATAAAAGGACCCAAATAGGGTCGGTTTGTAAAACTTTTCAAATATAAGAGTGGAAAACATTAAAAACAAAGTAAACATTCATTAGGCAAAAAGCGAACCATTCAAATTAAAAACAAGTGGTCGATCAAGTATTTTCCTTCAAAACATAAAATAGTTCAAATCATAAGTTTTCCCTACGGACCCAAGTCCAACTACATGCTGAAATCAAAAATAATGAAAATAAGACACGACAGAGTGCCAGCAAAGATCCATGATCTCCCAGCTCCTCCGCTAGCCACCTCGGTGTTGTCCCAAGTTACCTGTGGAAGAAACCACAATAAGGGTGAGTATAAATGTAACGACCCAGGTTTTCATCCCGGTCTTCCAGGTATGCCCTAGGGGTATTTTAGTAATTTGGTCGGGCCACAGACTGCTTATGTCTTTTTCCAGTTGCTAAAATTATTGGATGGTTTTATGTGAGTTTTGAGGCTTTGTGGGTGTGTTTGGGCATGGGGAGATGCAAAAGGAAAATTGTGTGTTAAAAGTGTGTTTGGTGGGTTTCAACCCGTGGTCCGAGAAGTCGTGGGTGGTGTGGCTGGGCTGAGCTATTGAGAGCTCTTGTTGCTCTTTCTGCATCACATCTTAGTTAACCTTGGATTTTGGAGTTTTGGTGCATTTGGTTAAATGAAATAGAATTAGGTTATTCCATCTTATTCTCCAAAAGCACCTCTTGGCCGCCCAAGCTCTCCATCTCCATAGCCTTGCCGAGTTCTTCATCCTTGCATCTCCTTGGGTTCGATCATCATCATTCCGGTAAGTCTTCGTCTTCTTCATCTTCTCATTTGGGTGTTTGTTGGCCGAATGTAAGAAAAAGGGGTTGTGTGTGTGTGTGTTGTGCACCAAATGAGAGGAGCAGCCATCATCGCCACGACCATTTCGCCAGACGCCCGATCGGTCGAACCACCACGCAGACGCCCAGATCTGTCCCTGCAAGAGCCTCGCCGTTCGCCCAAAGAAGAAGATCGCCCGATCGCTCGCCACGCCAGAGGTCTCGCCAGCGCCAGCGCGTCCACCACGTCTGTCGCCCCCATCGCACGCCCTCGCCGTGTCCTTGCCGAATCGCTGCCGCCCGCGCGCCTTCCGCAGACGTTCGCCAGCGCGCGCGTCCTCGCTGAAGCGCTGCCGCCGAGTCCGCATCGCCGCGCGCAGCCAGCGCCTTCGCCAGACGCTACTTCGCCAGCGCGCGTGTCCCTCGCTGCCGTGCACTGCGGCCACACGGCCGTCAGTGTCCGTCTTGCGTGCCACATAGCGCAACCAGCGCGCGTGTCCTGCTGCGCCATACAGCGGCAGGCGCCAACCTTTGCCGAGCCAGCTTGCAGCTGACCCTCAAGCTCGTGTCGTCGTGCGCGTGAGTTCCCTTTGAGCCGAGCTTGCTGTTCTATTGTTGTTTAGATATTTTAGATGCCGATTATTGTTGGTTTGCTAGGTTCCCGCTCGCTAGCTTGGGATTGTTCCGCACTTAGGATTTGTGTGTAGAAGTCTTCCACCAAGGTAAGGATCTCTTCTACCGAGGTTGTGTGGACCTCTGCGGTATATTTGTGATTGTTGTTTTGTATGCTGTGTATGTTTACTAGCATGTTTAGCCTAGGTGCTCTGCTCAATTCTGATGGCATGAACTCTTGTATTGTTTCTCATGTTAGCCCATGCTAGGTTGTTCTATTCTAGCATGTTCGATATCTGTTCTTGCTTCGTAGTATCATGCTAGGCTCCTTGTATCTCATTGAGCACGTATTGGACCGCATTGATTGAATTGTTATTATTATTATTGTTAAGGTTTAGAATTGAGGTAGATAGAATCATCCGGGCCCGATGCATAAAGTATCTTGCATCTATGGCAAGGACGTTCGAGACGCTTCTCCGCCCTGGACCCGTGAGGGATTAGCTATCCCAACCGTGAGGCCCCGCAATCTTGGGTGAGGGTGGCGATCGTTAAATGCCCCAACGGTCGGGATGATGACTTGGCATTGCCTCGCCCCGGCGATCGACACGTCCTCGGCGTGTTCGGCCGTAGCCCTTGATTGCCACTGTTAGGGCAAGGACCGCTTCTGGTGTAAGCCTACCACGACCGCCTTCCTTAGCCTCAAAGTGCGGTGGTACAGTGACATAGTTCACGTGTCCGTGTCTCACACCCCTATGTCGGTGACACCGATCCGAGATTTAGTTAGGCATGGTGATCAACACGGGCAATTTGCCACTAGACCCGGCACCCCGCAGTTTGCGGTGAGCATGCGGTGCGCGCTTACGCTCATTACAGCGCCGATCGAGAGCTCCTCGGGATCTTGAGCCGCTGCACCTTTCGTGACGACGATGAGATGTGCCGGAGGCCGGACTTGTTCCCGTATAGTGCGCTTAGTGTGTTGTGGTATTTTCCGGACTAAGACCCCGAGATGGCATCCGAGGTCCAAGTGTGGACTTAAGCTATGTGCTGCTGCTGTTTTTGTACTCATAGCTTGCATACAATCTTCTAGATGATCATGTATATCGTATTGTACCCCTGCGTTGGGGATTCTTCTTGAGTAATTCGTTACTCACCCTTACTTATCTTTCAGTAACCATGGCGCGAGGCGGGATGGTCAAGGAGGAGCCGTGATCATGGAATCCTGCATCTCTCGACTATTTTATTTTATCATGACTCTTGACTTTTTGTTATTTCCCAGAATGCATGTAGACGCACACAGAGCCCCGGATGTTTTCTTACGTTTTATGGATTCCAAATATTGGTACTTGTGGATTGTTTTAATGGTTTAAATAAATCTCCGATCGAGTGTGCTTTTAGAAATGTATGTTTTGGTTGTTGAATGTTTCTGTTTTTACTTGGAATCCGAAATGTATTTTTCATAATGTCTTTTATTTTCACTACATGCATTGGGGTAAAGGCCCATTTAGAGCCTCTTTTGGGTCGGGTCTTTACTGATTGGTATCGAGCTCGAGTCATAGATTCTCGTAGACCGACCTTTGTTGTAGGTCGTTTTTCCATGATCATCAAGACTCAGCAAATCATCAGTACGCCTAGGTTTACTATTTGTTGTTGAAAAAGGGTTAAGAATTTACAATACCTGTCATCTTGTGTATGCCTTGTGTAGTGTTGTGGAGCGGAGACGAGCAGGTTCTGACTCGTTGTTGGTTTGGGCTTTGTGAGCCATCATGCCAACTTTCATGCATCGCGAGCGCTTTGTTTAGCGCTTTGTTGAGGTATCCAGATAGATTCGGATGCCCTTGGGACATCGTTCCAGGGGAGGCGAGCTTAGACTCCGTTGGCCATTTGTGGCCCGATTCTTGCCGCTTCCCCTAGTGAGAGGGTGGTGGTGCTTCGTGCGGATCGCCAAGATGTTGATCGCACCCGCAGGAGCAGGCGCGCTGGCATGTCCGACCGAGAAGTTGGACCGATCGTGTTGATGTTGAGGCCGCGTCCAGTGGTTGTTAGGCCCGCATGCCGATTTGGCCCCTGCAGCTTGAGTTGCCTAGAGGAGGGGGTAGAGGCTAGCAACGCCTCAGTGAGACTCCTTGAGCAGAGTGTGCTCCCATGAGAGATTTGATGGCGTGTCTTTAGCTAACAGAGAGCGGAGACCCGCACGCAGCTTGTAGTGCGTAGTGAGGAGGAGTCCTGCACAGATAGCCCAAATGACAGAGTTTGTTTCAAATTTTTCCCCGGTAGCTCTTGTAGACCCGAGGTTCCGGGAGGGCATGATCAGCAGTTTATTCAGATCGGTTTGTTGGCGTTGATGGAGACGCCCAGTTTGGCAAATGGATGCCCGTAGAGCTCGATGTTTTAGTAAGTCCTACCGCTGCTAGTAGTAAAGTAGTTGGCCAGTTTGAGTTTAGCATCCGTGTGTGGGATGCCCCGCTGCTCGAGGCCGAGGTGTGCCGCCTCTGTCTTTGTTTGGTTCATTAGATGGTGGTGGAAGTCCCTTGTGAGAGGTGGACTAGCGAGTCTCCACCATCGCCCGATTGTTTGGCAAGTTGCCGTGTTAGTGGTCGGAGGCGGATGAAGGGTCATCTTTGCCCCTTTGCGAGCCTCACTTTGTTGTTTAATGCACCCACTTCCTCGGATGTGGATTTGGTAGTAGTAGCACTTGAGGTGCATTGGTTGGTGTGCCACTTTGGCACTAAGTCCGGTTCGAGCTTGAGTTTGGCTTGGGCATAGCGGATGGTTCTATGCCGTTCGGAGTTCAACGTACTCCTTTAGCCTTGATCTGCTTATGGCGGCGCTTGCACCCGCTTAGGTCGTACTGCAGGGCTAGTTCGGTGGTAGTCAATGGACTACAAGCGAAAGGATGCTCGAGAGGAGCCGGAGCCTCTTCCCAGTGTTTCTGGAGGTTGAGTAAGTCAGCAGGTTACCGGTTGGTAAATGTTGGTGCGCGTGAGTCTCGCGCTAGTGTTAAGGCCAAGAGATTTTCTTTGTGGTTGGTAGTGCGGTCAACTACCTTCGAGTGCCTAAATCTGAGGAGAGTTGAGCATTGTAGATGCGAATTTGGTCCAGCTGAGGGACCAGGAGTTGGATGCTTATCAGATGAGCTGGATGCCTATGAGGCGAGTTGGATGCTTTTGAGGCGAGATGAGCTGATGCCTTGCGAGAGGTTTTGGATGCCTTAGGGGTAAGCACCCTTGGTAGAGGCTTGGTACAAAGTAAGTTTGGTTTGGCATGATTATGCTTTGGTAAAGCAAGGTTGCCTCAGTTTCGAGCATCGTGCGGAGATGGAACTTTTGGTGTTCCTTGGATTGTTTGTATCGCTGCCAGGAGTTATCGTTGCTTTGTGGAAAAGCGCTTGTTAGTCTTGGATCTCTAAAGGAAGGTTGGGAGTTGTGCACACAAGTGTGTTTTGTGTGGTTCGCCTGCGTGGCGAGAGTGTCGATCCATGTAGGGTTTTCTTTGGAGATCTCGTGCTCGGTTCCTTGAGAAGTTGGACTCCGTGGGTCATTGTAAGGCTTTGGTTGAGGTGGTAAGGATACCGTGCTCGTGGTATCAAGTTGTTGCTTAGGCAAGATTTGTTAAGTTGGGCCTAAGCTTGGTTGGCGGATCTTCTTGTTGATCGTTGGTTGGAGTTCAGTTGGAAACTGAACAAGAGCGGTGGTAGCTAAGCCGCGTGGTTTCTGATCGTCATGGCTAAGAGAGTTGTTCGGATCCTTCCTTGGGTAGAAGTTATGTTGTGGCCGATGTTTTGAGTAGGAGGATGACGCGATTCAGTAGCGCGCCGGGTCCTCTAGGTTCCCAAGGAGTTGGAGTTGGCCAAAGATGGTTGGGATGCTTTGAAATTGGAGTTGTTTGTTCAGCAGCTTGTCCGATAGATCGTATGCTTCAGTGTGGGTGTCGAGGGTTGCGAAGAACCCTAGGTTGTGGAGAGCCTCCGCGAGTTCATCCAGCCCAAACTAGTGAGTTTCAGCTTGGCTAGCCGGAGGCGTGTAGTTTGTAGCCTCGGTGGAGTTGCTAGCGCCTTGGTAGACTAGCAAGCTAGTGTTTATTTGGAGTAAAGTCCGGAGTGGTTTCGGTGTGGTGGCAAGTTGATGCTTGGTGTTGACCAAGGTGTGGATTGGAGTTGTTAGAGTTTAGTTTTGCTCGTGGGGGGCGAATGGTTTGTGCCATGTTGGTTGTTTTTCCCGCTTCGGGATGTTGAGTTGCCCCGCTTGGCATTTGGAGGTTCATGCGAGATGGACCCTTGTTGTGCCCCGTGAGATTAGGTGTTGTTGCTCGGTGGAGCAAGACAGTGGAGCGTATGTGGAGTTCTCTCGTCCGTTGGTTGTCCGCTTGTATGAGCCGCTTCCTTCGGGGAGTTGTCGTTACTCCCTTGGTCTTGGAGTTAATGGTGGAAGCGCTAGCTTGAAGGAAAAGTTTGTTGGTCGCTTGGAAGTAGTCGTTGTCCAGCTTAAGCGGATTCTTGGATGGTGTTCTAGAGGCCGCAGATAAAGGTTGTTCTCGCCTCTTGTGAGTGTTTGGCCAAGATTTGGTTCGTTTGTTGTTTCGAGAGCTAGTTCGGTTCTAGCCGAGGGCGTTGCCTCGAGGTCTTGTTCCTAGTCGGTAAGTTTTGGGAGTTGACCCCTCCCTCGCATGAGAGCAAGTCTTTGTTTGTTTCGGCTTGGTGGTCCGATTGGTTGAGTTTTCTCTTGGGTGTTGCTTCCAAGAGAGTTGGTTGTCGTTGCCTTGGGTTTGAGCAAGTCAACAGTGTGTGGAGTTCGCCGCCCTTCTTCCGAATTTGCTTGCCGGGAAGTCGCTTTCCGCTTTGGCGTGAGTCGCCTTAGCTCCCGAGTTGTGTAGTCGATCGAGTAGCGCAATGATCCACCCCAAATGAGAGGGTTCTGCGCTTTGTGTTGTTAGCAAGCAAGGGTTGTTTGTTCCCGCAAGAAGCGAGGCCACCAAGAAGAGTTGAGTTGTTCTCGCAAGTTGTTGGTTCTTTGGGGATTGAAGATTTCCTTTCCCTCTAGCCTCTGTGGTGGTTGAGTTGCTCCTTGGATGCCACCTCGAGTGATAGCTTGCAGGTAGTCTTGCGGATTTGTGTGGCTCGTGATCCGTAAGCTTTGAGGTTGTCGTTATCCGCTTTCCTTGTGAGGTTTTGGGAGTGGAGCTTACGGTTGGAAGATGAGTTAGGCTTAGGCTTAAAGGGAAGTCCTTTGAGTAGCCAGTTGGATTTTAAGAGTTGAGTAGTAGCTTGAGGCAGCGTTGCTCGTTATAAGTTTGGGTTGAGTTCTCACGAGCAAGCCCTTCTCGGCTTTGTTCCTAGTTGTTGTGAGTTCCCGGCCATGCGTTAGTAGAGCCGCGTTTGAGTGAGTTGGCACAGAGGTGCCGTGGCATTGGTTGGTGTCGCTGAGCCGCTTTTCCTCAAGGTGTTGTGTCGCAGATAGTCTGCGTGATGGTTTAGTCCTTGCTTCCCGAGTTTTCCTTGAGAGGAATGTTGGATGTTCCTTGCTCGGCGATTTTCTCCTTAAGATGGTTGCTTAAGTGTTGTGGACGTGTTCTAGTTGGAGAAGTTTGTCTTTTGGATCGACCGCCAGCTTGGTGGTTCGCTTTGTATCTCGTTAAGGATGTAGTCAAGGTTTGAGGTTTGTTGGTCTCTTGTGAAGTAAGAGTAGGCCGTTTAGTTTTGGAATCTGGAAGGTTCAGATTGTTTGGCCACTTGTTGTAGGGTTGAGTTTGTTTGTTGACACCGTGTACAAAGTGTTTTTATGTATCGATGTTGGGGCGGCATGTGCCGACCCATTGCTCATTGTGGACTTTGAGCCCTTGCACCGATTGAGGGTTTAGGGCTTCGAGGAGAAGCCTCGTGAGTATTCTCGGTCTTGAGTCGAAGACGCTATGTAGAAGTGAGATCCGCTGGTAAAAGTTTAGTGAAGGAGTCCGAGTTTGGAGGAGGCCGCTCGTGAGCGGGAAGAACGGGATGAGATTGCGATATCTGTGTTGTTTCAGTCTTAAGGACTTTCGAGGACGAAAGTCATAAAAAGGAGGGAATATTGTAACGACCAGTGTTTTCATCCCGGTCTTCCGGTATGCCCTAGGGTATTTTAGTAATTTGGTCGGGCCGTCAGACTGCTTATGTCTTTTTCCGAGTTGCTAAAAAATTATTGGATGGTTTTATGTGAGTTTTGAGGCTTTGTGGGTGTGTTTGGGCATGGGGAGATGCAAAAGGAAAATTGTGTGTTAAAAGTGTGTTTGGTGGGTTTCAACCTGTGGTCCGAGAAGTCGTGTGGGTGGTGTGGCCAGCTGAGCTATTGAGAGCTCTTGTTGCTCTTTCTCGCATCACATCTTAGTTAACCTTGGATTTTGGAGTTTTGGTGCATTTGGTTAAATGAAATAGAATTAGGTTATTCCATCTTATTCTCCAAAAGCACCTCTTGGCCGCCTGAGCTCTCCATCTCCATAGCCTTGCCGAGTTCTTCATCCTTGCATCTCCTTGGGTTCGATCATCATCATTCCGGTAAGTCTTCGCTTTCTTCATCTTCTCATTTGGGTGTTTGTTGGCCGAATGTAAGAAAAAGGGGTTGTGTGTGTGTGTGTTGTGCAAACAAATGAGAGGAGCAAACCATCATCGCCACCCACCGCGACGCCCAGATCGGTCGAACCACCCTCGCCACGCGCCAGATTCTGTCCCAGCCCGGCCTCGCTGCTTCGCCAGCCAGAAGATCGCCGATCGCCGCCGCCAGAGGTCTCGCCATAGCCCGCCCCGTCAGCCACGCCCGCGTCGCCCGCCATCGACGCCCTCGCCGTGTCCTTGCTGAATCGCTCGCCGCGCGCCGCCGCCGCCAGACGTTCGCCGCTACGCGTCCCTCGCTGAGCCGCTCGCCGAGTCCGCATCGCCGACGCCAGCCGCGCGCCGCCGCCCGCTTTCGCTCAGGCGCTCGCAGGTCCCTCGCTTGCCGTGCACACAAGCAACAGCCAGCGTGTCCGTGCGCGTGCACACACAACCAACCAGCGCAGGTCCTGCTGTGCACAATACAGCCAATCCCGCCCCAAATTGCCGCCGAGCCGCTTGCCGCTGACCCCAAGCTCGTGTCGTCGTCGCGCGCGTGAGTTCCCTTTGCCGAGCTTGTCGTTCTATTGTTGTTTAGATATTTTAGATGCCGATTATTGTTGGTTTGCTAGGTTCCCGTTCGCTAGCTCGGGATTGTTCCGCACTTAGGATTTGTGTGTAGAAGTCTTCCCACCAAGGTAAGGATCTCTTACCGAGGTTGTGTGGACCTCGCGTATATTTGTGATTGTTGTTTTGTATGCCCGTGTATGTTTACTAGCATGTTTAGCCTAGGTGCTCTGTTTCAATTCTCGATGGCATGAACTCTTGTATTGTTTCTCATGTTAGCCCATGCTAGGTTGTTCTATTCTAGCATGTTCGATATCTGTTCTTGCTTCGTAGTATCATGCTAGGCTCCTTGTATCTGTTGAGCACGTATTGGACTGCATTGATTGAATTGTTATTATTATTATTGTTAAGGTTTAGAATTGAGGTAGATAGAATCATCCGGGCCCGATGCATAAAGTATCTTGCATCTATGGCAAGGACGTTCGAGACGAGTTCTCCGCCTTGGACCCCGTGAGGGATTAGCTATCCCAACCGGTAGGCCCCCGCAATCTTGGGTGAGGGTGGCGGATCGTTAAATGCCCCAACGGTCGGGATGATGACTTGGCATTGCCTCGCCCCCTAGATCGACACGCGCCTCGGCGTGTTCGGCGTAGCCCTTGATTGCCACCTTTTAGGCAAGGACCGCTTCTGGTGTAAGCCTACCACGACCGGTTCCTTAGCCTCAAAGCGGTGGTACAGGTGACATAGTTCACGTGTCCAGTGTCTCACACCCCTATGTCGCCGACAACACCGATCCGGAGAGATTTAGTTAGGCATGGTGGATCGAACACAGGCAAATTTGCCACTGGACCCGCACCCCGAGTTTGCGTGAGAGCATGCGGTGCGCGCGCGCCACGCTCATTACAAAGCCGACGAGAGCTCCTCGGGATCTTGAGCGATGCACCTTTCGTATCGATGATGAGACAGCCGAGGCCGGGACTTGTTCCCGTATAGTGCGTTTAGTGTGTTGTGGTATTTTCCTGACTAAGACCCCGAGATGGCATCCGAGGTCCAAGTGTGGACTTAAGCTATGTGCTCTGCTCGTGTTTGTACTCATAGCTTGCATACAATCTTCTAGATGATCATGTATATCGTATTGTACCCCTGGTTGGGGATTCTTCTCGAGTAATTCGTTACTCACCCTTACTTATCTTCGGTAACCATGGCGCGAGGCGATGATGGTCAAGGAGGAGCTGTGATCATGGAATCCTGCTGTCATCTCCGACTATTTTATTTTATCATGACTCTTGACTTTTTGTTATTTCCCGAATGCATGTAGACGGGCACAGAGCCCCGTGATGTTTTCTTACGTTTTATGGATTCCAAAGATATTGGTACTTGTGGATTGTTTTAATGGTTTAAATAAATCTCTGATCAGTGTGCTTTTAGAAATGTATGTTTTGGTTGTTGAATGTTTCTGTTTTTACTTGGAATCCGAAATGTATTTTTCATAATGTCTTTTATTTTCACTACATGCATTGGGGTAAAGGCCCATTTAGAGCCTCTTTTGGGTCGGGTCTTTACAATAAACATACTCAGTAAGAATCCCCGACCGGGGTACGATACGATGCAATCAATCATCTAGCAACCTAGTACACATGCAAGCAGTTATCAACAAGGATCTCAGCTCAACGAGCTCACAAGGAAAATCCGGAGTCCTCGAAACTCTCCTACCTCCGACCTAATGATTGGTTCTCATAACCAATCCCGGGACATCTCCGAGGGTCTTTCTCCCTCGGCCAATTGATCACCTAAAAAACCGATCCCAAAGATGTCCGACACCCTCGAGGGTCTTTCTCCCTCGACCAATTGATTAGCTCAAAAGCCAATCCCAATGGGTGTCCTCAAGGGCCTCTTACCCTAGCTATAAATCTGGACTATCGGGAGAGTACCCGAAGTCCGGCTCTAAACCGAAGGAACTGTGTACTCACGAACATTAGCCCGGGAGCTCTCCGAATCGGGCGACTAACGCGTGTCAGCGCGCACACCGCATGCCGCTTTGCAACCGGCGTAAATGTGGGGCCTAAGTACAAACTACGCGCTGCACGCATGCCTAAGACTCGGAACGGCAGCACCGAACACGAGTGCGAGGCCCTCGGCACTCATCTGTGCGACTGTACCACCCGACTGGCTAAGAACCGCCAAGGTAGGCTTGCACCGCTGGTAGGGTTCCGCTCTAGCGAGCTACAAACTAGGCTTATGCCAATGAGGTAGCTAATCCTCATTGGCTGCCGGGGAAGCAATGTACGTTATGCTTCGCTCTTACTCCCGACCGGTGGGGACAAGGTACGCGTTATGTCCGCTCTCACCTCTAGATGATGACAACCCTACTACACTAGCTAGAGTATAGAGTAAACGATTCCTGGCTAAACATACATAATCATCACCAATCATACATAACCTAGCATGATACTACGAACTTAAAGCAGGAATCTCAAGCATGCTGGAAGAACAATCCTAGCATGGCACTAACATGTACAAACAAGCAAACATGCTAGCAGGAATGCAATCACAAGCTGTCCTATCCACTAATCATGTTCATAAAAGTAAACATGCATATAAGGCACAATCGAGAAAGCATCGCAGGGTCCACACAACCACGGTAAGAAATCCTTACCTGGAAATAAGTGGAAAACGCTATCACGAGTCAACCAAGACCCTCGAACTTTAAAACGAACTCGAGTAACCTGGGCATATTAAAAGCATCCTGAATAAATATACAGCAGCCAGCAGCTTAAAAATCTAAAAGGGATAGGTTCGAAAAATACCAACCGAGAAGACACGGGGTCTCGGCAGCAAGGGGACAATTTTGGGCGCTGCAGGTGCGGCTGGGGCACTGGCGCTGGGCGCTGGGCGAGGCTGGCGCTGGCGCTGGCTCGGGCGCGCGGCAAGGCGAGCGTACGCGCAGGAGCGGGCGTGCGGCACGGTGGGGCAGCGCGCGGGCGATCGGCTGCGTAGGCGACGCGCGAGCGAGCGGGCTCGCTGGGTTGGCGCGCGGCGAAGCGCTCGATCGGCTGGGCGTGAGCGCGCGCAGGCGGCGATGGATCAAGCGTCGCGCGACGTCGGCCAGTCTTGCTGGCGTGAAGGTGGGGCTTCGATCGCAGACGGCGCGGCGGCGGGCAAGGCAGGGCCGAGCGGCTCAAGGCGGTGCGGGGTTGGGCGGTGCGCGATGCAGTGCGGCGGCTGGTTGTGCGGGGCCGTGTGTGGCTGGGGTGGCTCATACTGTGTGGTGCGGCTGGGTGGCTCGGTTAGGGTGCTTGGCTCGACTTTTTGGAGAGAGAGAGAGAGAGAGAGAGAGAGAGAGAGAGATGGGGTGCGGCTAAACAAGGGGGAAAATAGGGGTTTTCTTGATTTTCCTTCTTTTCCCTATTTTAAATAGGTTAGGAGACCTAAATTCCCTTCCCAAGGCTTCCTCTTGCGGGTCCCGGCTAAAGCAACTTTTTGCTTTTTAATTAAGACTCTTTTCTAAAACTCCAAATTCACCATTTAGGGCAAGGGTTCAAATCCCGATGGAACCATTTAATTTTCAATTAATTCTGCCATTAATCCGGAATGCCTCCAAACTTCTAAACAACTAACCCAAACTCCTTGGGTCTTGCTACCAACATCAATCAAGTCTCAACGAAGGCCGAAATGACCCTGAAGCCCTGAAAATCCTCAACCTCTGGCTGGGGAGCAGAAAGACCAAAATTGTAACGGCCCGGAAATTTCATCCCGGTCTTCCTGGGAGGCCCAGAGGCATTTTGGTAATTTTGGTCGGGCAGACAGGGCCGGTTATGTAATTGTTAATTGCCGGAAAAATTATGAGTCAATTTGATTGGGATCGGGAATTTTGGTGAAGACATTTGGGCTTGGAAAAAGGTAAAAATAAATAGGGAATTAAATAGCGCATCGAGTGAGATTCGAGCCAAGGACGCGCTGCAAGCTAGGCAAGGGGCGCTACCAATCGAGCCACTGAGCGCTCTTGTGCTTCTAGGCGCGCGATCTAATATTTATGCATGTCTTCGTGCGTTTTATTTTAAAAGCCAAAATCGCCCGAGTTCCTTCCCCCATTTCTTCTTCTTCTTCGCGAATTCCCTTCGACCGACCGGCGATTTCCTTGCGATTTCTTCCTTCTCCGGCTCTGTTCGACCGAGCTTCTTCTCCAATTCGAAGTCGTTTTCCATCCCCGAGCAGCAGGTAAGCTTCTTCTTCCTCCTTTCCTTCAAAAATCCGATTTCTTTCCCCCTGGTTCTGATTTCTTTCTGCCGGCCGTGGGAGTGAGGAGATTCATGTGGTTTTTGTGCAGCTAATGTAGGGGAAGTGGTCCAGTCACAAATCGCACGTCGAATCCTCTCCTATCGCCCGGAATCGAGCTCATTCTCTCTGATGCTTTTTTCTCCCCTGTTCGCCCCGTCGCCGCGCGCAGAAGCAGAGCCTCCGCAGAGCCACACTGCACATCGCCTCGCGCCCACGTGCACGCCTCGCCCAGCTCCGTGTCACGCCGCGCGCCGTCCCAGCTATGCCGCTCGCGCGCCCGCGTCCGTGCCCAACGCCTTGTTCGTCTGCAGCAGCTCCTTCCCCCCTCATCCACAAGTCACGCGCGCGGCCATGGCAAACAGCCACTCCACGCCAGCCTAGCCCCATTCTTTGCCGTTCGTGCGTTAAATGCGCGCTCGTGAGTTGCTCCCGAGCTGAGCCTTGTTTATTTTTTTATATTTAGGCCTATTGTGTGATTTTTTTTTTGATTGATAGGTTCTCAATAGCTAGTTTGGGTTCGTTCGCAATTTAGGTTTTCGTGTCAAATCGTCCCCGACCAAGGTAAGGATTTCTTACCGGAGTTGTGTGGACCCTGCGATATTATATGTGATTGCTGATTGATTGCTGATTGATGCTTGTTTGTGTTTATTGACATGTATAGCTAGGTACTCTATTCTGAATTCCCGATTAGCATGATTTCTCCTGATTAATTCTCATGTTAATCCATGCTAGGTTGTTCCTTTCTAGCATGCTCGTATCTGTTCCTTGCTTCGTAGTATCATGCTAGGCTCGTTGTATTCTTATTGAGCACGTATTGGATTTTATGGATTTGTTTGCTGATTGCTAGGGCAAGTTAGAGTTGTAGGTAAATAGCATCTTCCGGGCCTCATGCATAAAGTACCTTGCATCCATGGCAGGGACGTCGAGCCAGTCATTCCGTCCCTGGACCCCGTGAGGGATTAGCTAACCCTACCGGTGAGGCCCCGCAATCTTGGGTGAGGGTGGCGATCGTTAAATGCCCCAACGGTCGGGATGATGACTTGGCATTGCCTCGCCCCTGCAAATGCATGTCCTCGGCATGTTTGGCAAGAGCCCCCGATTGCCACCGTTAAGGCAAGGACGGCTTCTGGTGTAAGCCTACCACGACCGTTCCTTGGCCCAGTGCGGTGGTTCAGCCGACATAGTTTACGTGGCCGTGTCTCACACCCCTATGTCGCTGACACCGATCCAAAGATTTAGTTAGGCGTGGTGATCGGACATGGGCAACTTGCCTCTGGACCCGCACTTCATGGTCTCGCAGTAGCACGCGGTGCATGCTTACGCTCATTACACAATACCGATCGAGAGCTCCTCAGGATTGTGAGCCAGTGTACCTTTCTTCGACAGTAGACAGGCTGAGGCCGAGACTTGTTTCTCGTATAGGAAGACTTGTGTATTGGACTGTGTGGTGTTATTATTCCAGACTAAGACCCTAAATTGGCATCCGAGGCCCAAGTGTGGGCTAAGCTATGTGCTCTATTCTGTGTTTATACTCACAAACTTGCATACATTCATCGAGATGACCATGTATATCGTGATTGTACCCGGTTGGGGATTCTTACCGAGTAATTCGTTACTCACCCTTATTATTGTGGTTTTTCCACAGTAACCAAGTTGCTAGACAGATGGTCAAGGAGGAGCTGTGATCATGGGGCCCAGTCTTCCAACTCTGATTTTTGTATTACGACTCTTTATGTTTCGTTTCCCCTGAATGCATGTAGCCATGCACGAAGCCCTAGGATGTTTTGTAAATGTTTTGTGGATTCCAGCATTTTGTATCTGAACAGGTTTTGAATGGTTTTTAGTAAATCTCTGATCAGAGTAAACTTTGGAAATGTATTTATCTTGGAACAGTGCTTGGAAACAGGGACAAAGTTGCGAGGAAATTGTCTAGTTTTTAAAGGGGTTATTTTGAATGTTTTGTTTTAATTGGAATCCAAATCATGTCTGCTTTAAATGTCCTTTACTTTAAATGCATGCATTGGGGTAAGGGCCCATTTAGTGCCCCATTCTGGTCGGTCCCTTCAGCTTGGTATCGAGCTCAGAGTCATAAATTCTCAGAGATTGACCTTTTTGTTGTAGGTCGTTTTCCCATGATCACTAGCACTGACACATCATCAGTGCGCCTAAGTTTGCTATTTGTTGTAGAAAAGGGTTAAGAATTTACAATACTGCCATCTAGTGTATGCCTTGTGTAGTGTTGTGGAGCGGAGACGAGCGAGTTCTCGACTAAGTTATTGGTTTGGGTATAGAGCGCCATCATGCCAACTTCCCGCAGTGTGTGATCTATGTTGTGGCTTGTTGTGGTATCCAGATAGATTCGGATGCCCTGGGACATCGTTCCAGAGGGAGGTAGAGATTGGAATCCCATAGGCCAACTGTGGCCCAGTTGATGGTTTTCCCTTAGTGAGAGGGTGGAGGTGCTTTGCCTTGGAATGCCACTCCAAGAGAGGAGTTAGCTATGGTTGTGCTGATGTGGATGTTTGTGGAGCACGTCCCCGTGTGGACTAGCCTGGGTAGCTCAAGTGTTGATCTTGAGCCTTGATCGATTATTTGGTTGCCCAGAGAGTGGTTGCAAAGTTGGTAGCCTTCGAGGAGGTTGATGAGGCATCTTTGTGCTTCTGTGAAGTGTGGTTGTTTGCACTGTGGCGGAACCACGTGGTTAAGGGTGCGAAGCAAGCGATGTTCCCTTCGAACCGATCCGTTGGTGGTTTCCTCAGTTGTTTGGTAAAAATGAACACTCTTCTTTTGGTAAGCCCTAGAGTAGGGCTAGCTGCTGCATGTTGAGAGAGCCGGCCAGAGTTTGTTGAGCATCAGGTGGAAATGCAAGAGTAGGCTGTGAGCCTTCAGCTTGATGAGATGCCTTAGGCATGGTTGTTGGAGTTGAGCCCTTGTATGTCTAGCCAGAGTTCGTGTCACTTGAGATTGTGACCTTGTGGCCACGTTGGTAGTGAGATGTGGATTTGGTAGTAGTGGCACTTGAGGTGCATTGGTTGGTGTGCCGCTTTGGCACTAAATCTGGTTCAGGCCTGAGTTTGGCATGGGCATAGCAGATGGTTCTATGCCGTTCGGAGTTTAGCACACTCCTTTAACCTTGGATCCGTTTATGGTAGTTGCACCGTGTAGGTCGTGCAAAAGGGGTAGTTCAGTGGTAATAGAAGGACGTCAAGCGAAAGGAGGTTCGAGAGGAGCCGGAGCCTTTTCCCGGTGTTACTGGAGGTTGAGTAAGTCAAGAAGGTTGACGGTTGGTAAGTGTTAGTGCGCGTGCATCTCACGCTAGTGTTAAGGCCAAGAGATCTTTGTGGTTGGTAGTGCGGTCAACTACCTTCGAGTGCCTAAATCTCAGGAGAGTTGAGCATCGTAGAAGCAAGTTGGGTCCAGCTGAGGGACCATGAGTTGGATGCCTATGAGGTGAGTAGGATGCCTTGTGAGAGGAGTTGGATGCCTTATGGGTAAGCACCCTTGGTAGATGATTGGTATAAAGTAAGTTCGGTTTGGCATGGTTATGCTTTGGTAGAGCAAGGTTGCCACAGCTTCGAGCATCGTGTGAAGATGGAACTTTGGGTGTTCCGTTGATTGGTTGTATCTCTGCCAGGAGCTAGTGTGGCATTTGGGAAAAGCATTTGTTAGTCTTGGATCGCTAAATGAAGGTTGGGAGTTGTGCACACAAGTGTGTTTTGTGTGGTTTGATCTATGGCGAGAGTTTCAGATCCATGTAGGGTTTGCTTGGGGAATCTGGTGCTCCGTTCTTGGAAAAGTTGGACTCCAGGTGGATGTTGTAAGGCTTCAGTGGGGAGGGTAAGGATACCATGCTCGTGGTATCAGGTTGTTGCTTAGGTAAGATTTGTTAAGTGGACCTAAGCTTGGTTGGCGGATCTTCTTGTTGATCGTCATGACTAAGAGAGTTGTTCGGATCCTTCCTTGGATAGGAGTTATGTTGTGGTTGATGTCTGAATAAGAGGATGACGCATTCGGTATCGTTTCGGATCCTCTTGGTTTCCAAGGAGTTGGAGTTGGCCAGCATGGTTGTGTTGCTGGAAAAAAGAAGAAGGAGTTGTTGTTGTTCAGGCAGTTGGCTGTTAGTCCGTTAGTTGGCAGTGGGTGTCGAGGGTTGTCGGAGAACCCTAGGTTGTGGAGAGCTTCTCTAGAGCTCAGTCAGGCCCAGGTAGTGAGTTTCAGTTGGCAAGTTGAAGCCGTGTAGTTTGTAGCCTCACGTGAGTTGTTGGCAGTCTTGGTAGCCTAGCAAGCTGGTATTTGTTTGGAGTGGAGTCCGAATTGGTTCCGGTGTGGGAACAAGTTGATGCTTGGTGTTGACCAAGCTGTGGTTTGGAATTGCTAGAAGTCAGTTTTGCTCATGGGGCGAATAGTTCGTGCCCTGTTGGTTGTCTTCCTGTTTCTAGGAAAGTTGAGAGTTGCCCCGTTGGTATTTGGAGGTTTAGTCCGTGGTGGACCCCTGTTGCTACCCCGTAAGATTTTGATCTTCTGGCTTTAGTGGAGCAAGACATTGAGTGTAAGTGGAGCTCTCTGTTCTTCGGTGGTTTGCTCGTAGGAGCTGTACCTTTCTGGGTTTGGCAGGTTACTACCGTCGGTTTGTTATGGATCTTTCCGCCATAGCCTCGCCCCTCACTCGTCTGACGAGGAAGGGTGTCGAGTTTATTTGGAACAGTAAGTGTGATGAGAGCTTTGCCAGGCTCAAGCGCAGTTTGACTTCAAAGACTAGTGTTGGCAATCCCGCAGGGGGACAGTGGTTTCGTGGTTTACAGCGATGCTTCCAAGTTCTGGTTGGGTTGTGTGTTGATGCAGCACGGGAAGGTCATTGCTTATGCTTCCCGTCAGCTGAAGCTATATGAGCAGAACTATCCGACTCATGATATGGAGTTGGCAGCAGTGGTGTTTGCACTGAAGAATTGGAGGCATTACCTGTATGGTGAGCAGATTCAGATGTTTATCGATCACCAGAGCCTCAAGTATCTGTTTGCTCACAAGAAATTGAATATGAGGTAGAGGAGATGGTTAGAGTTGGTGAAAGATTATGACTGCGAGATTTTGTACCATCCGGGCAAAGCAAATGTTGTAGCTGATGCTTTGAGTAGAAAGACGTCGCACTCCGCGGTGTTGTTGAGTTCCCAGCCCAGATTGCAGTGGGAGTTCGAGCGGGCTGAGGTTGTAGTGTTGTTGGGTGAAGTTACTGCCAGAGTAGCTCAGTTGACAGTTCAGCCATCGATTAGATAGCGGATTATTGATAGTTAGCTGAGTGACCCCGCACTTAAGAGATTGTTTGACAGAGTTAGTGCTGGCGGAGATTTTGATTTCGTATATTCACCGTGATGGGGTCGACGTGACAGAGGCCGAAGGCCAGTGTGTTCCGGATGTTGCGAGATTGCGAGCAGAGTTGCTCTCAGAGGCCCACAGTTCTCCGTTTGCTTGGTACCCCGGGGGTACCAAGATGTATCAGGATCTTAAGCAGACATTCTGGTGGATGGGTATGAAAAGAGATGTTGCGGAATTTGTCAGTCGATGTCTCACTTGTCAGCGAGTGAAGGCACCTGCGAGACCACTGGCCGGTTTGTTGCGTACCACGCGAGTGTACCTCAGTGGAAATGGGAAGAGATCTCCATGGACTTTATTTCTGGTTTGCCGAGGACTCCGAGGAAGTTCTCTCAGATTTGGGTGATAGTCGATCGATTGACTAAGAGCGCACACTTCATTCCCGGTAGAGACACTTATACCGTGGAATAGTGGGCACAGTTGTTTTTGGAGCAGATCATTTGTTATCATGGTGTGCCTATGAGGATTGTGTCTGACCGTGATTCGAGGGCTTGTGTGTTGGATTTCCCGGGTTGTTGGGACCAGTACCTGTATCTGATGGAGTTTGCATATAACAACAGTTATCAGTCGACGATTCAGATGGCTCCATTCGAGGCTTTGTATGGTAAGCATTGTCGATCTCCTGTGTTATGGGAAGACGTTGGTGATAGGCAGGTTTTGGGTCCCGAGTTGTCGCGAGCTTGACCAATGCTTTGCTGTGCGTAAGATTAGAGCTCGTATGTTGACAAACTCGGATGCGGATGAAGAGTTATGCCGATGTTCGGCGTCGGGATTTGGAGTTTGAGGTTGGTCAACATGTATTCCTAAAGGTCGCACCGATGTGTAACGACCCGACCCGAATGGGGTTCTAATTAGGCCATTAGCTCAATGCATGCATACAAATCTACATAAAATTTGCAAGGTGATGTTTGGATTCTAAGTAAAAACTAAAACATGAAAACATCCATTTAAAAATCAACATAAATTCTCTCAACATGTCCTCTGTTTCCAAGCACTGCTCCAAGACAAATACATTTCCAAAACATACTCGATCAGAGATTTATTTAAAACATACAAACTTTACAACAATGCTAGAATCCGGAAATACATTCTGAAAAAACACCCTAGGCTTCGTGCCCAACTACATGCATTCAGAGGACATTTAAATCATAAACATAAACATAAGACTCAGAGTTGAACAACGGGTTTCCATGATCACAGCTCCTCCTCCAGCCATCCTGTCTCGCACCATGGTTACCTAAGGAAAAACCACATAATAAGGGTGAGTAACGAATTACTCAGTAAGAATCCCCAACCGGGGTACAATACGATATACATGGTCATCTCGATGAGCGTATGCAAGCTATGAATATAAACACAGAGTAGAGCACATAGCTTAGCCCACACTTGGGCCTCGGATGCCAACTCGTGGTCTTAGTCCGAAATCAATCACCACATCCACACAAAACACAAGTCGCCTATACGAGAAACAAGTCCCGCCCACCGCTTCATCGTCGAATGAAAGATGCACTAGCTCAAGATCCCGAGGAGCTCTCCCGTCGACGCCAGAATGAGCGTAAGCATGCACCGCGTGCTTCTACTGCACTATGGGGTGCCGGGTCTAGTGGCAAGTCGCCCATATCCGGATACCACGCCTAACTAAATCTCTCGGATCGGTGTCACCGACATAGGGGTGTGAGACTGACACGTGAACTATGTCAAGCTGTACCACCGCACTTTTTTGAGGATAAGGAACGGGTCGTGGTAGGCTTACACCAGAAGCCGCCCTTACCTTAACAGTGGCAATCAAGGGCTCTCGCCGAACACGCCGAGGACGTGTTTACCGTCGGGACTAGGCATTGCCAAGTCATCATCCCGACCGCTGGGGCATCGCTTAGACTACCACCCCTCACCCAAGATTGCGGGGCCTACCGGTGGGATAGCTAATCCCTCACGGGGTCCAAGGACGGAGAATCTGTCTCGAACGCCCTTGCCATGGATGCAAGATACTTAATGCATCGTGCCCGATGATGCTATCTACCCGATTTCTAACCCGCCTTAACAATCAAAGAAACAATCCAATACAATCCAATACGTGCTCAAGAGGAAAACAACGAACCTAGCATGATAATACGAAGCAAGGATGATACGAGCATGCCGTAAAGGAACAACCTAGCATGGACTAACATGAGAAACAACACAGAAATCATGCCACTGGGAATTCGAGAATAGAGCACTTATCACCAAACATGTCGATAAACAAAAACAAGCATACAATCAAGAATCACATATAATATCGCAAGGTCCACACAACTCCTGTGAAGAAATCCTTACACGCCTAAGGCAACAACACACAAGAAACTTAAGCCGCGATCGAACCCGAGCAACCTAAAATGAACCTAACAAACACATCAAAAATCATAATCCATAGGCCTAAATATAATAAAATAACAGGGCACGGCTCGGGAGCAACTCACGAGGCACGGCTGACACGCTGTACGAGCGGCCAGACGGGCGAGGCAAATCATTGGCGCCGAGGCGCGAGATGGGCGCGCAGGGCGGCTGGCAGGGCGCGCTGACACGGCCACTGGCAAGCAGTGGCGCCGGCGCGACGACGCTAACGCTACGGTGAGCTGGGAGGCGAGGGCGCGCGGGCGCGAGCTCGGCTGGGCGAGGGCGTGCGGCGCGGCTCGGCACATGGAAGGCGCGCGGGCGCGACGCGACGCGACGGCTACAAGACGCTGATCACGCACGCACGACGAGCTGCAGGGACGCTTCGATCCGACACGAGGCGGCTCGGATCTAGGCAGCACGGGCGCGGACGGGACCAGCGGTACTGCGCGGCCGGGCTGGGCGACGCGACCTGGCTGGGCGGGCTCTGGCCGGAGACGCGATCTAGGTTGCGAGCTTGGGTGGCGCGACCGGGTCGGCGAGCCGGGCGAGCAGCTCTGGCTGAGGAGGCGGCCGGGGCTCGGGCTGGGCTAGGCTCGGGCTGGGGGGAGAGAGAGAGAGAGAGAGAAAGTGATTTTGAAAAGAAAAGGGAAAAATGGGAAAAATAAAAGGAAAAATAGGGATTTTAATCCTAATTTCCATCCTTATCCAAATCAAAACCTTAAAATCCCATTTCCCAGCTTCCTCCTTCGAGACCCGACCGAAGCAACCACTCCCAATAAATAAAACTCACTAAATCCAACTCCTAAAATCAACACCAAGGGCCCGGGCTCGAATCCCAAATGAAGCACACAACCAACCATCACTTTGCCAAAACCCAAAATCACAACCGAACTTCCAAACGACTAGCCCAAACATCTCGAGACTCACAGCCACCAACAAACAAGCCTCGATAAAGGCAGGAGCTGCCTCGAAGTCCTAATAATCCACAAATCCTGCCCGGGGAGCAAAATGACCAAAATGCCCTTAAGGGACAAAATAGCTCTAACGGCCCAACCGAACCACTGAAACTGAACCGGAAGCACCTCGAGAACTGGAATAGAAAACTGGGCCGTTACACGATGCGAGGTGTTTTGAGGTTTGGCAAGCGTGGAAAGCTGAGTCCCCGTTTTTTTGGTCCGTTTGAGATTCTGGAGAGGATCGGCAAGGTTGCTTATCGGTTAGCCCTGCCTCTGTCATTGTCAGCAGTGCACAGTGTTTTTCATGTTTCGATGTTGAGAAAGTACGTGCCAGATCCGTCGCACATGGTTGATTTTGAGCCTTTGCAGCTGAATGAGGATTTGAGCTTCGAGGAGAAGCCAGTGGGGATTCTTGCTTTGGAGACAAAGATACTGCGTAATCGTGAAATCTGGTTGGTAAAAGTTCAGTGGAGGAGTCAGAGTTCAGAGGAAGCCACTTGGGAGCAGGAGGATGAGATGAGATTGCAGTATCCCGAGCTGTTCCATTCTTAAGTGACTTTCGAGGACGAAAGTCTTATAAGGGGGGAATATTGTAACGGCCCGGAAATTTCATCCCGGGAGGCCCAGGGGCATTTTGGTAATTTTGGTCGGGCCGACAGGGCCGGTTATGTAATTGTTAATTGCCGGAAAAATTATGAGTCAATTTGATTGGGATCGGGAATTTTGGTGAAGACATTTGGGCTTGGAAAAAGGTAAAAATAAATAGGGAATTAAATAGCGCGTCGAGTGAGATTCGAGCCAAGGACGCGCTACAGCTAGGCAAGGGACGCTGCCAATCGAGCCACTGAGCGCTCTTGTGCTTCTAGGCGCGCGATCTAATATTTATGCCTGTCTTCGTGGGTTTTATTTTAAAAGCCAAAATCGATCGAGTTCCTTCCCCCATTTCTACTTCTTCTTCTTCTCGAATTCCCTTCGACCGACCAGTGATTTCCTTGCGATTTCTTCCTTCTCCAGCTCTTTTCGACCGAGCTTCTTCTCCAATTCGAAGTCGTTTTCCATCCCCGAGCAGCAGGTAAGCTTTTTCTTCCTCCTTTCCTTCAAAAATCCGATTTCTTTCCCCGTGGTTCCGATTTCGTTCTGCCGGCCGTGGGAGTGAGGAGATTCGTGTGGTTTTTGTGCAACTAATGTAGGGGAAGTGGTCCAGCAACAAATCGCGCGTCGAATCCTCTCAAATCGCCCGGATTCGAGCTCGTTCTCTCCGATGCTCTGTTCGCCCCTGTTCGCCCAGTCGCCGGGCGCAGAAGCAGAGCCTCTACCGAGCCACGCCGCGTATCGCCTTGCACCCGCGCGCACGCGTCGCCCAGCTCCGTGTCACGCCGCACGCCATCCCACCGTGCGCTGCGCCCGCGCGCGCCCTCGCGCCACGCGCCAGCGCGCGCGCCCCCGCCCAACTCCTGTTCGTCTCGCTCACTCACCCCGCCCCGTCTCTCGTGCCAAGTAGCGCCACGCGCCACTTATGCGCCCCAAATAGCGCCAAATAGCCCCCTTGCTTGCCCTGCTCATGCAATCGGCTGGTTCGTGCGTTCGTCGCACCTCGTGAGTTGCTCCCGAGCTGAGCCTTGTTTATTTTATTATATTTTATTGTGTGATTTTTGTTGTGATTGATAGGTTTTTATACTCCGATAAGAGATTTCTTAAAATAATTCAAAACTTGCCTAGATACAATAATGTTGGAATCCACAAAAATATTCAGAAAACATCCTAGGGCTCCGTGCCCGGCTACATGCATTTAGGGGAAAATAAAACATAAAGAGTCATAACACAAAATCAGAGTTTGATGACTGAGCCCCATGATCACAGCTCCTCCTTCAGCCATCCTGTCTCGCAACTTGGTTACCTGTGGAAAAACCACAATAATAAGGGTGAGTAACGAATTACTCAGTAAGAATCCCCAACCGGGGTACAATACGATATACATGGTCATCTCGATGAGCGTATGCAAGCTATGAATATAAACACATAATAGAGCACATAGCTTAGCCCACACTTGGGCCTCGGATGCCAATTTAGGGTCTTAGTCCGGAATAATATCACCACACATGGTCATCTCCAGTCGGCGCTCTAATGAGCGTAAGCATGCACCGCGTGCTACTGCAGACTATGGGGGGTGTCGGGTCTAGAGGCAAGCTGCCCATGTCCAGTCACCACGCTTAACTAAATCTTTGGATCGGTGTCAATGACATAGGGGTGTGAGACCTGGACAAGTAAACTATGTCAGCCTGAACCACCGCACCTGGGGCCAAGGAACGGTCGTGGTAGGCTTACACCAGGAAGCCGTCCTTGCCTTAACAGGTGGCAATCAGGGGCTACGGCCGAACACGCTGAGGACGTGCCGATCGCCGGGACGAGGCAATGCCAAGTCATCATCCCGACCGCTGGGACATTTAACGATCACCACCCTCACCCAAGATCGCAGGGCCTACCGCTTGGGTTAGCTAATCCCTCACGGGGTCTAGGGACGAAGCACTGTCTCGATGTAAGGGACCGACCCGAATGGGGCACTAAATGGGCCCTTACCCCAATGCATGCGTTCAAAGTAAAGGACATTAAACAAACATGATTTCGGATTCCAATTAACACAAAACATTCAAAATAACCCCTTTAAAAACTAGACAATTTCCACGAACTCGCCCCCTGTTTCCAAGCACTGCTTCCAAGATAAATACATTTCCAAAGTATACTCCGATCGTAGATTTCTTAAAATCATTCAAAACATGTCTAAATACAACAATGCTGAATCCACAAAATATTCGAAAAACATCCTAGGGCTCAGTGCCTTCTTACATGCATTCGGGAAAATAAAACATAAAGAGTCATAACACAAAATCGTAGTTTGATGATCGAGCCCCATGATCACGCCTTCTCCTTCAACCATCCTGTCTACTCGCAACTTGGTTACCTGTGGAAAAACAACAATAATAAGGGTGAGTAACGAATTACTCAAGTAAGAATCCCCAACCGGGTACAATACGATATACATGGTCATCTCGATGAGCGTATGCAAGCTATGAGTATAAACACGAATATAGCACATAGCTTAGCCCACACTTGGGCCTCGGATGCCAATTTAAGGTCTTAGTCCGGAATAATATCACCACACAGTCCAATATACAAGTCGCCTATACGAAACAAGTCTCGGCCTCGGCTTTACTGTCATCGTCGACGAAGGTACACTGCTCAAGATCCCGATGAGCTCTCGGCCGCGCCAGTAATGAGCGTAAGCATGTACCGTGTGCTACCGCAGACTATGGGGTGCCGGTCTCAGAGGCAAGCCGCCCATGTCCATCCACCACGCCTAACTAAATCTCTGGATCGGTGTCACCGACATAGGGGTGTGAGACCGACACGTAAACTATGTGTCACTGAACCACCGCACCGAGGCTAAGGAAACGGGTCGTGGTAGGCTTACACCAGGAAACCGCCCTTACCTTAACAGGTGGCAATCAGGGGCTACTGCCAAACATGCTGAGGACATGTCGGTTGTCGGGGACGAGGCAATGCCAAGTCATCATCCCGACCGTTGGGGCATTTAACAGTCTGCCACCCACACCCAAGATTGTAGGGCCTACCGCTTGGGTTAGCTAATCCCTCACGGAGTCCAGGGCGAGCATCGCCTCGACGTCCCCCGCCATGGATGCAAGGTACTTTATGCATCAGGCCTGGATGATGCTATCTACCTGCAACTCTAACCTGCCCTAGCAATCAGAAAACAATTCCATAAAATCCAATACGTGCTCAATAAGGATACAAAGAGCCTAGCATGATACTACGAAGCAAGGAACAGATACGAGCATGCCAGAAAGGAACACCCTAGCATGGATTAACATGAGAATTAATCAGGAAAATCATGCCAATCGAGAATTCATAATAGAGTACCTAGCTATACATGTCAATAAACACAAACAAGCAATCAATCAGCAATCACATATAATATAGCAGGGTCCACACAACTCCGGTAAGAAATCCTTACCTTGGTTGGAGACGATTTGACACGAAATCCTAAATGACGAACAAACCCAAACTAGCTATCGAGAACCTATCAATCACAATAAAAATCACACAATAGGCCTAAATATAATAAAACAAACAAGGCTCAGCTCGGGAGCAACTCACGAGGCGCGATTTAACGCATTTAACGGGCGATTGACGAAGCAGAGGCAAAGAACGGGTGGCTGGCGCATTGGGCGCAGAATGGCGCGCGTGCGCGCCGCTGCGCGCGGGACAGTAGCGCCGCGCAGCGGCATCGGCGACACAGGGCGCTTCGGGCGCGCGTGGCTTTCGCGGCGGCGCGCGACAGCGCTGACCATCTTCTCCGCATACGCGGACGGACAAATAGCGTTGGCGAGCTCGGCGCCTGGCTCTGTTTCTGCGCGTGAACAGGGGCGATGGAGAAAATCCGACATCGAGCGATCCGAGAGGATTCGACGAGCGATTCGTTGATGGCGAACTCCCCTACACTAGCTGCACAAAACCCATACCTCAAATCACCTCAACTCGGACGGAAATGGCACAGCCCGAAACAGGGGAGAAGAAATCGAATTTTGAAGGAGAAGAAGAAGAAGAAGATGTACCTGCTGCTCGAGGTGAGATCGACTTCAAATTTGGGAGAGGAAACTCGGTCGAACACGCTGGAGAAGGAAGAAATCACGAAGGAGATTCGCTGGTCGGTCGGAGAAGAGTCGCGAAGGAAATGGGGAAGAAGAAGGAGAAGCTCGGCCTTTAAACCAAAACTCGTGTCGAACAGGCTCATATAGAAGATCGCGCGTATAGAAGCACAAGAGCGCTCAGTGGCTCGATTGGCAGCGACCCTTGCCTAGCTTGCAGCGCGTCCTTGGCTCGAATCTCACTCGACGCGCTATTTAATTCCCTATTTATTTTTACCTTTTTCCAAGCCCAAAAGTCTTCACCAAAATTCCCGATCCCATTCAAATTGACTCATAATTTTTCCGGCAATTAACAATTACATAACCGGCCCTGTCGGCCAGACCAAAAATTACCAAAATGCCCCTGGGCCTCCCGGGAAGACCGGGATGAAATTTCCGGGCCGTTACACTCGACGTCCCTGCCATGGATGCAAGGTACTTTATGCATCAGGCCCGGATGATGCTATCTACCTGCAACTCTAACCTGCCCTAGCAATCAGCAAACAATTCCATAAAATCCAATACGTGCTCAATAAGAATACAACGAGCCTAGCATGATACTACGAAGCAAGGAACAGATACGAGCATGCCAGAAAGGAACAACCTAGCATGGATTAACATGAGAATTAATCAGGAAAATCATGCTAATCGGGAATTCAGAATAGAGAACCTAGCTACACATGTCAATAAACACAAACAAGCAATCAATCAGCAATCACATATAATATCGCAGGGTCCACACAACTCCGGTAAGAAATCCTTACCTTAGTCGGGGACGATTTGACACGAAAACCTAAATTGCGAATGAACCCGAACTAGCTACCGAGAACCTATCAATCACAACAAAAATCACACAATAGGCCTAAATATAGTAAATAAACAAGGCTCAGTTCGGGAGCAACTCACGAGGCGCGATTTAACGCATTTAACGAGCCGATTGCACGAGCGGGCAACAAACGAGTGGCCGGCGCCGGCGCGACGCGGCCAGCCGCCGCGCGACGACGGGCTGGGCGCGAGCCGCGCGACGCGAACAGGCGTTGGCGAGGACGCGCGCGACGCGCGAGTGGCACCGGAGGCGCGCGCGGCGTGACACAGAGCTGGGCAAGGCGTGCGCGCGGGCGCGAGGCGATGCGCGGCGTGGCTCGGCGGGCTGTGCAGCGACAGAGCACGTGAACATGGGCGAACAGGGGCGATGAAGAGGAAACGAATTCGAGCGATCCGAGAGGATTCGACGAGCGATTCTTTAGCGTTTCATGCAAAATATTCCAGCGTTGCATTCACGATGTTTGGGAGCTAAAGCGAAAAACTTCGGATAGATTTGAGGTTTAAAACCGAAAGTTCGTCCCAAGAGTGTTTGTTTGATTCTTTAGAGCAAGCGTTTCATGCAAAATATTCCAACGTTGCATTCACGATGTTTGGGAGCTAAAGCGAAAAACTTCGGATAGATTTAGGTGTTTAAAACCCAAAGTTCGTCCCAAGAGTGTTTGTTTGATTCTTTAGAGCAAAAGCGTTTCATGCAAAATATTCCAACGTTGCATTCACGATGTTTGGGGAGCTAAAGCGAAAAACTTCGGATAGATTTGAGTTTAAAACCCAAAGTTCGTCCCAAGAGTGTTTGTTTTGATTCTTTAGAGCAAGCGTTTCATGCAAAATATTCCAACGTTGCATTCACGATGTTTGGGAGCTAAAGCGAAAAACTTCGGATAGATTTGGGGTTTAAAACCAAAAGTTCGTCCCAAAGAGTGTTTGTTTGATTCTTTAGAAACAAGCGTTTCATGCAAAATATTCCAACGTTGCATTACGATGTTTGGGAGCTAAAGCGAAAAACTTCGGATAGATTTGGTGTTTAAAACCGAAAGTTCGTCCCAAGAGTGTTTGTTTGATTCTTTAGAGCAAGCGTTTCATGCAAAATATTCCAGCGTTGCATTACGATGTTTGGGAGCTAAAGCGAAAAACTTCGGATAGATTTGGGGTTTTAAACCCAAAGTTCGTCCCAAGAGTGTTTGTTTGATTCTTTAGAGCAAGCGTTTCATGCAAAATATATTCCAACGTTGCATTCGATGTTTGGGAGCTAAAGCGAAAAACTTCGGATAGATTTGATTTTTAAAACCAAAGTTCGTCCCAAGAGTGTTTGTTTTGATTCTTTAGAGCAAGCGTTTCATGCAAAATATTCCAACGTTGCATTACGATGTTTGGGAGCTAAAGCGAAAAACTTCGGATAGATTTGGGCGTTTAAAACCAAAGTTCGTCCCAAGAGTGTTTGTTTTGATTCTTTAGAGCAAGCGTTTCATGCAAAATATTCCAGCGTTGCATTCGATGTTTGGGAGCTAAAGCGAAAAACTTCGGATAGATTTGGCGTTTAAAACCCAAAGTTCGTCCCAAGAGTGTTTGTTTGATTCTTTAGAGCAAGCGTTTCATGCAAAATATTCCAGCGTTGCATTCACGATGTTTGGGAGCTAAAGCGAAAAACTTCGGATAGATTTGAGCGTTTAAAACCCAAAGTTCGTCCCAAGAGTGTTTGTTTGATTCTTTAGAAAAAGCGTTTCATGCAAAATATTCCAGCGTTGCATTACGATGTTTGGGAGCTAAAGCGAAAAACTTCGGATAGATTTGAAACCTTTAAAACCCAAAGTTCGTCCCAACGTTGTTTGTTTGATTCTTTAGAGCAAGCGTTTCATGCAAAATATTCCAACGTTGCATTCACGATGTTTGGGAGCTAAAGCGAAAAACTTCGGATAGATTTGGGTTTTAAAACCCAAAGTTCGTCCCAAGAGTGTTTGTTTGATTCTTTAGAGCAAGCGTTTCATGCAAAATATTCCAACGTTGCATTCGACGATGTTTGGGAGCTAAAACGAAAAACTTCGGATAGATTTTCGGGTTTAAAACCCAAAGTTCGTCCCAAGAGTGTTTGTTTGATTCTTTAGAGCAAGCGTTTCATGCAAAATATTCCAACGTTGCATTCACGATGTTTGGGAGCTAAAGCGAAAAACTTCGGATAGATTTGAGTTTTAAAACCGAAAGTTCGTCCCAAGAGTGTTTGTTTGATTCTTTAGAGCAAGCGTTTCATGCAAAATATTCCAGCGTTGCATTCACGATGTTTGGGAGCTAAAGCGAAAAACTTCGGATAGATTTGGGTTTAAAACCCCCAAGTTCGTCCCAAGAGTGTTTGTTTGATTCTTTAGAGCAAGCGTTTCATGCAAAATATTCCAACGTTGCATTCACGATGTTTGGGCTAAAAAAACTTCGGAGCTAAAGCGAAAAACTTCGGATAGATTTGGGTGTTTAAAACCCAAAGTTCGTCCCAAGAGTGTTTGTTTGATTCTTTAGAGCAAGCGTTTCATGCAAAATATTCCAGCGTTGCATTACGATGTTTGGGAGCTAAAGCGAAAAACTCGGATAGATTTCGGCGTTTAAAACCGAAAGTTCGTCCCAAGAGTGTTTGTTTGATTCTTTAGAGCAAGCGTTTCATGCAAAATATTCCAGCGTTGCATTCGATGTTTGGGAGCTAAAGCGAAAAACTTCGGATAGATTTGGCGTTTAAAAACCAAAGTTCGTCCCAAGAGTGTTTGTTTTGATTCTTTAGAGCAAGCGTTTCATGCAAAATATTCCAACGTTGCATTCACGACGATGTTTGGGGAGCTAAAGCGAAAAACTTCGGATAGATTTGGGTTTTTAAAACCCAAAAGTTCGTCCCAAGAGTGTTTGTTTTATTCTTCTTTAGAGCAAGCGTTTCATGCAAAATATTCCAGCGTTGCATTCACGATGTTTGGGAGCTAAAGCGAAAAACTTCGGATAGATTTGGCGTTTAAAACCCAAAGTTCGTCCCAAGAGTGTTTGTTTTTCGATCTTTAGAGCAAAGCGTTTCATGCAAAATATTCCAGCGTTGCATTACGATGTTTGGGAGCTAAAGCGAAAAACTTCGGATAGATTTCAGGTTGCATTTTAAAACCCAAAGTTCGTCCCAAGAGTGTTTGTTTGATTCTTTAGAGCAAAGCGTTTCATGCAAAATATTCCAACGTTGCATTACGATGTTTGGGGAGCTAAAGCGAAAAACTTCGGATAGATTTGAGTTTAAAACCCAAAGTTCGTCCCAAGAGTGTTTGTTTGATTCTTTAGAGCAAGCGTTTCATGCAAAATATTCCAACGTTGCATTCACGATGTTTGGGAGCTAAAACGAAAAACTTCGGATAGATTTGGGGTTTAAAACCCAAAGTTAAATCCCAAGAGTGTTTGTTTGATTCTTTAGAGCAAGCGTTTCATGCAAAATATTCCAGCGTTGCATTCACGATGTTTGGGAGCTAAAACGAAAAACTTCGGATAGATTTGGGTTTTTAAACCCAAAGTTCGTCCCAAGAGTGTTTGTTTTGATTCTTTAGAGCAAGCGTTTCATGCAAAATATTCCAGCGTTGCATTCACGATGTTTGGGAGCTAAAGCGAAAAACTCGGATAGATTTGGCGTTTAAAACCAAAAGTTCGTCCCAAGAGTTTGTTTGATTTTTAGATTCTTTTCCAGCAAGCGTTTCATGCAAAATATTCCAGCGTTGCATTACGATGTTTGGGAGCTAAAGCGAAAAACTTCGGATAGATTTCGGGTTTTAAAACCGAAAGTTCGTCCCAAGAGTGTTTGTTTGATTCTTTAGAGCAAGCGTTTCATGCAAAATATTCCAACGTTGCATTCACGATGTTTGGGAGCTAAAGCGAAAAACTTCGGATAGATTTTGAGGTTTAAAACCCAAAAGTTCGTCCCAAGAGTGTTTGTTTGATTCTTTAGAGCAAGCGTTTCATGCAAAATATTCCAACGTTGCATTCACGATGTTTGGGAGCTAAAGCGAAAAACTTCGGATAGATTTGGTTTTAAAACCCAAAGTTCGTCCCAAGAGTGTTTGTTTGATTCTTTAGAGCAAGCGTTTCATGCAAAATATTCCAACGTTGCATTCACGATGTTTGGGAGCTAAAACGAAAAACTCGGATAGATTTGAGGTTTAAAACCCAAAGTTCGTCCCAAGAGTGTTTGTTTGATTCTTTAGAGCAAGCGTTTCATGCAAAATATTCCAACGTTGCATTCGATGTTTGGGAGCTAAAGCGAAAAACTCGGATAGATTTGGCGTTTAAAACCCAAAGTTCGTCCCAAGAGTGTTTGTTTGATTCTTTAGAGCAAGCGTTTCATGCAAAATATTCCAACGTTGCATTCACGATGTTTGGGAGCTAAAGCGAAAAACTTCGGATAGATTTGAGTTTTAAAACCAAAAGTTAAATCCCAAGAGTGTTTGTTTGATTCTTTAGAGCAAGCGTTTCATGCAAAATATTCCAACGTTGCATTACGATGTTTGGGAGCTAAAGCGAAAAACTCGGATAGATTTCGGGCGTTTAAAACCCAAAGTTCGTCCCAAGAGTGTTTGTTTTGATTCTTTAGAGCAAGCGTTTCATGCAAAATATTCCAGCGTTGCATTCACGATGTTTGGGAGCTAAAGCGAAAAACTTCGGATAGATTTGGGGTTTAAAACCCAAAGTTCGTCCCAAGAGTGTTTGTTTGATTCTTTAGAGCAAGCGTTTCATGCAAAATATTCCAGCGTTGCATTACGATGTTTGGGAGCTAAAGCGAAAAACTTCGGATAGATTTGAGTTTAAAACCCAAAGTTCGTCCCAAGAGTGTTTGTTTGATTCTTTAGAGCAAGCGTTTCATGCAAAATATTCCAGCGTTGCATTCACGATGTTTGGGAGCTAAAGCGAAAAACTCGGATAGATTTGGGTTTTAAAACCAAAAGTTAAATCCCAAGAGTGTTTGTTTGATTCTTTAGAGCAAGCGTTTCATGCAAAATATTCCAACGTTGCATTCGATGTTTGGGAGCTAAAGCGAAAAACTTCGGATAGATTTGGGTTTAAAACCAAAGTTCGTCCCAAGAGTGTTTGTTTGATTCTTTAGAGCAAGCGTTTCATGCAAAATATTCCAACGTTGCATTCACGATGTTTGGGAGCTAAAGCGAAAAACTTCGGATAGATTTGGGTTTTAAAACCCAAAGTTCGTCCCAAGAGTGTTTGTTTGATTCTTTAGAGCAAGCGTTTCATGCAAAATATTCCAACGTTGCATTCACGATGTTTGGGAGCTAAAGCGAAAAACTTCGGATAGATTTGAGGTTTTAAAACCCAAAGTTCGTCCCAAGAGTGTTTGTTTGATTCTTTAGAGCAAGCGTTTCATGCAAAATATTCCAGCGTTGCATTCACGATGTTTGGGAGCTAAAGCGAAAAACTTCGGATAGATTTGGCGTTTAAAACCGAAAGTTCGTCCCAAGAGTGTTTGTTTGATTCTTTAGAGCAAGCGTTTCATGCAAAATATTCCAACGTTGCATTCACGATGTTTGGGAGCTAAAGCGAAAAACTTCGGATAGATTTGGGGTTTAAAACCCAAAGTTCGTCCCAAGAGTGTTTGTTTTGATTCTTTAGAGCAAGCGTTTCATGCAAAATATTCCAGCGTTGCATTCACGATGTTTGGGAGCTAAAACGAAAAACTTCGGATAGATTTGGCGTTTAAAACCAAAGTTCGTCCCAAGAGTGTGTTTGTTTGATTCTTTAGAGCAAGCGTTTCATGCAAAATATTCCAACGTTGCATTCGATGTTTGGGAGCTAAAGCGAAAAACTTCGGATAGATTTGAGGTTTTAAAACCCAAAGTTCGTCCCAAGATGTTTGTTTGATTCTTTAGAGCAAAGCGTTTCATGCAAAATATTCCAACGTTGCATTCACGATGTTTGGGAGCTAAAGCGAAAAACTCGGATAGATTTGAGTTTTAAAACCAAAAGTTCGTCCCAAGAGTGTTTTGTTTGATTCTTTAGAGCAAGCGTTTCATGCAAAATATTCCAACGTTGCATTCGATGTTTGGGAGCTAAAGCGAAAAACTTCGGATAGATTTGGCGTTTAAAACCCAAAGTTCGTCCCAAGAGTGTTTGTTTGATTCTTTAGAGAACAAGCGTTTCATGCAAAATATTCCAGCGTTGCATTCACGATGTTTGGGAGCTAAAGCGAAAAACTTCGGATAGATTTGGGGTTTTAAAACCGAAAGTTCGTCCCAAGAGTGTTTGTTTTTGATTCTTTAGAGCAAGCGTTTCATGCAAAATATTCCAACGTTGCATTCGATGTTTGGGAGCTAAAGCGAAAAAACTTCGGATAGATTTGGGGTTTTAAAACGAAAGTTAAATCCCAAGAGTGTTTGTTTGATTCTTTAGAGCAAGCGTTTCATGCAAAATATTCCAACGTTGCATTCACGATGTTTGGGAGCTAAAACGAAAAACTTCGGATAGATTTGAGTTTAAAAACCGAAAGTTCGTCCCAAGAGTGTTTGTTTGATTCTTTAGAGCAAGCGTTTCATGCAAAATATTCCAACGTTGCATTCACGATGTTTGGGAGCTAAAGCGAAAAACTTCGGATAGATTTGAGGTTTTTAAAACCAAAAGTTCGTCCCAAGAGTGTTTGTTTGATTCTTTAGAGCAAGCGTTTCATGCAAAATATTCCAACGTTGCATTCACGATGTTTGGGGCTAAAGCGAAAAACTTCGGATAGATTTGGTTTTAAAACCCAAAGTTCGTCCCAAGAGTGTTTGTTTGATTCTTTAGAGCAAGCGTTTCATGCAAAATATTCCAGCGTTGCATTCACGATGTTTGGGAGCTAAAGCGAAAAACTTCGGATAGATTTGAGTTTTAAAACCAAAGTTCGTCCCAAGAGTGTTTGTTTGATTCTTTAGAGCAAGCGTTTCATGCAAAATATTCCAGCGTTGCATTCGATGTTTGGGAGCTAAAGCGAAAAACTTCGGATAGATTTGGGTTTTTAAAACCCAAAAGTTCGTCCCAAGAGTGTTTGTTTGATTCTTTAGAGCAAGCGTTTCATGCAAAATATTCCAGCGTTGCATTACGATGTTTGGGAGCTAAAGCGAAAAACTTCGGATAGATTTGGGGTTTTAAAACCCAAAGTTCGTCCCAAGAGTGTTTGTTTGATTTCTTTAGAGCAAGCGTTTCATGCAAAATATTCCAACGTTGCATTCACGATGTTTGGGAGCTAAAGCGAAAAACTTCGGATAGATTTGAGGTTTAAAACCGAAAGTTCGTCCCAAGAGTGTTTGTTTGATTCTTTTAGAGCAAGCGTTTCATGCAAAATATTCCAACGTTGCATTCACGATGTTTGGGAGCTAAAGCGAAAAACTTCGGATAGATTTGGTGTTTAAAACCCAAAAGTTCGTCCCAAGAGTGTTTGTTTGATTCTTTAGAGCAAGCGTTTCATGCAAAATATTCCAACGTTGCATTCACGATGTTTGGGAGCTAAAGCGAAAAACTTCGGATAGATTTGGGGTTTAAAACCCAAAGTTTCGTCCCAAGAGTGTTTGTTTGATTCTTTAGAGCAAAGCGTTTCATGCAAAATATTCCAACGTTGCATTCGATGTTTGGGAGCTAAAGCGAAAAACTTCGGATAGATTTGAGTTTTAAAACCCAAAGTTAAATCCCAAGAGTGTTTGTTTGATTCTTTAGAGCAAGCGTTTCATGCAAAATATTCCAGCGTTGCATTCGATGTTTGGGAGCTAAAGCGAAAAACTTCGGATAGATTTGGGTTTTAAACCCAAAGTTCGTCCCAAGAGTGTTTGTTTGATTCTTTAGAGCAAGCGTTTCATGCAAAATATTCCAACGTTGCATTCGATGTTTGGGAGCTAAAGCGAAAAACTTCGGATAGATTTGGGTTTTAAAACCCAAAAGTTCGTCCCAAGAGTGTTTGTTTGATTCTTTAGAGCAAGCGTTTCATGCAAAATATTCCAGCGTTGCATTCGATGTTTGGGAGCTAAAGCGAAAAACTTCGGATAGATTTGGGTGCAAAATTAAAACCGAAAGTTCGTCCCAAGAGTGTTTGTTTTTTGATTCTTTAGAGCAAGCGTTTCATGCAAAATATTCCAACGTTGCATTCACGATGTTTGGGAGCTAAAACGAAAAACTTCGGATAGATTTGGGGTTTAAAACCCAAAGTTCGTCCCAAGAGTGTTTGTTTGATTCTTTAGAGCAAGCGTTTCATGCAAAATATTCCAACGTTGCATTCACGATGTTTGGGGCTAAAGCGAAAAACTTCGGATAGATTTGGGTTTTAAAACCGAAAGTTCGTCCCAAGAGTGTTTGTTTGATTCTTTAGAGCAAGCGTTTCATGCAAAATATTCCAACGTTGCATTCACGATGTTTGGGAGCTAAAGCGAAAAACTTCGGATAGATTTGGGTTTTTAAAACCCAAAGTTCGTCCCAAGAGTGTTTGTTTGATTCTTTAGAGCAAGCGTTTCATGCAAAATATTCCAACGTTGCATTCACGATGTTTGGGAGCTAAAGCGAAAAACTTCGGATAGATTTGGGTTTTTAAAACCAAAGTTAAATCCCAAGAGTGTTTGTTTGATTCTTTAGAGCAAGCGTTTCATGCAAAATATTCCAGCGTTGCATTCACGATGTTTGGGAGCTAAAGCGAAAAACTTCGGATAGATTTGGGGTTTAAAACCCAAAGTTCGTCCCAAGAGTGTTTGTTTGATTCTTTTTAGAACAAGCGTTTCATGCAAAATATTCCAACGTTGCATTCACGATGTTTGGGAGCTAAAGCGAAAAACTTCGGATAGATTTGGCGTTTAAAACCCAAAGTTAAAGTCCCAAGAGTGTTTGTTTGATTCTTTAGAGCAAGCGTTTCATGCAAAATATTCCAGCGTTGCATTCACGATGTTTGGGAGCTAAAGCGAAAAACTTCGGATAGATTTGGTTTAAAAACCAAAGTTCGTCCCAAGAGTGTTTGTTTGATTCTTTAGAGCAAGCGTTTCATGCAAAATATTCCAGCGTTGCATTCGATGTTTGGGAGCTAAAGCGAAAAACTTCGGATAGATTTGAGTTTAAAACCCAAAGTTCGTCCCAAGAGTGTTTGTTTGATTCTTTAGAGCAAGCGTTTCATGCAAAATATTCCAACGTTGCATTACGATGTTTGGGAGCTAAAACGAAAAACTTCGGATAGATTTGAGGTTTAAAACCCAAAGTTCGTCCCAAGAGTGTTTGTTTGATTCTTTAGAGCAAGCGTTTCATGCAAAATATTCCAACGTTGCATTCACGATGTTTGGGAGCTAAAGCGAAAAACTTCGGATAGATTTGGCGTTTAAAACCCAAAGTTCGTCCCAAGAGTGTTTGTTTGATTCTTTAGAGCAAGCGTTTCATGCAAAATATTCCAACGTTGCATTACGATGTTTGGGAGCTAAAGCGAAAAACTTCGGATAGATTTGGCGTTTAAAACCGAAAGTTCGTCCCAAGAGTGTTTGTTTGATTCTTTAGAGCAAGCGTTTCATGCAAAATATTCCAGCGTTGCATTCGATGTTTGGGAGCTAAAGCGAAAAACTCGGATAGATTTGGGTTTTAAAACCCAAAGTTCGTCCCAAGAGTGTTTGTTTGATTCTTTAGAGCAAGCGTTTCATGCAAAATATTCCAACGTTTGCATTACGATGTTTGGGAGCTAAAGCGAAAAACTTCGGATAGATTTGAGGTTTTAAAACCGAAAGTTAAATCCCAAATAGTGTTTGTTTGATTCTTTAGAGCAAAAAGCGTTTCATGCAAAATATTCCAACGCGTTGCATTTCACGATGTTTTGGGAGCTAAAGCGAAAAACTTCGGATAGATTTGGTTTTAAAACCCAAAGTTCGTCCCAAGAGTGTTTGTTTGATTCTTTAGAGCAAGCGTTTCATGCAAAATATTCCAACGTTGCATTCACGATGTTTGGGAGCTAAAGCGAAAAACTTCGGATAGATTTGAGCGTTTAAAACCGAAAGTTCGTCCCAAGAGTGTTTGTTTGATTCTTTAGAGCAAAGCGTTTCATGCAAAATATTCCAACGTTGCATTCACGATGTTTGGGAGCTAAAGCGAAAAACTTCGGATAGATTTGGGTTTAAAACCCAAAGTTCGTCCCAAGAGTGTTTGTTTGATTCTTTAGAGCAAGCGTTTCATGCAAAATATTCCAACGTTGCATTCACGATGTTTGGGAGCTAAAGCGAAAAACTTCGGATAGATTTGAGGTTTTTAAAACCCAAAAGTTCGTCCCAAGAGTGTTTGTTTGATTCTTTAGAGCAAGCGTTTCATGCAAAATATTCCAGCGTTGCATTCGATGTTTGGGAGCTAAAGCGAAAAACTTCGGATAGATTTGGGGTTTAAAACCCAAAGTTCGTCCCAAGAGTGTTTGTTTGATTCTTTAGAGCAAAGCAAGCGTTTCATGCAAAATATTCCAACGTTGCATTCACGATGTTTGGGAGCTAAAGCGAAAAACTTCGGATAGATTTGGTGTTTAAAACCAAAGTTCGTCCCAAGAGTGTTTGTTTGATTCTTTAGAGCAAGCGTTTCATGCAAAATATTCCAACGTTGCATTCACGATGTTTGGGAGCTAAAGCGAAAAACTTCGGATAGATTTGATTTGTTTAAAACCCAAAGTTCGTCCCAAGAGTGTTTGTTTTGATTCTTTAGAGCAAGCGTTTCATGCAAAATATTCCAGCGTTGCATTCACGATGTTTGGGGAGCTAAAGCGAAAAACTTCGGATAGATTTGGGTTTTAAAACCAAAGTTCGTCCCCAAGAGTGTTTGTTTGATTCTTTAGAGCAAGCGTTTCATGCAAAAATATTTCAACGTTGCATTCACGATGTTTGGGAGCTAAAGCGAAAAACTTCGGATAGATTTGGGGTTTAAAACCAAAAGTTCGTCCCAAGAGTGTTTGTTTGATTCTTTAGAACAAGCGTTTCATGCAAAATATTCCAGCGTTGCATTCACGATGTTTGGGAGCTAAAGCGAAAAACTTCGGATAGATTTGGGTTTTAAAACCCAAAGTTCGTCCCAAGAGTGTTTGTTTTTGATTCTTTAGAGCAAGCGTTTCATGCAAAATATTCCAACGTTGCATTACGATGTTTGGGAGCTAAAGCGAAAAACTTCGGATAGATTTGGCGTTTTTGAAAACCAAAGTTCGTCCCCCAAGAGTGTTTGTTTGATTCTTTAGAGCAAGCGTTTCATGCAAAATATTCCAACGTTGCATTCGATGTTTGGGAGCTAAAACGAAAAACTTCGGATAGATTTGGTTTAAAACCCAAAGTTCGTCCCAAGAGTGTTTGTTTGATTCTTTAGAGCAAGCGTTTCATGCAAAATATTCCAGCGTTGCATTCACGATGTTTGGGAGCTAAAGCGAAAAACTTCGGATAGATTTGGTTTTAAAACCCAAAGTTCGTCCCAAGAGTGTTTGTTTGATTCTTTAGAGCAAAAAACGTTTCATGCAAAATATTCCAACGTTGCATTCGATGATGTTTGGGAGCTAAAGCGAAAAACTTCGGATAGATTTGGGTTTAAAACCCAAAGTTCGTCCCAAGAGTGTTTGTTTGATTCTTTAGAGCAAGCGTTTCATGCAAAATATTCCAACGTTGCATTCGATGTTTGGGAGCTAAAGCGAAAAACTTCGGATAGATTTGAGTTTTTAAAACCCAAAAGTTCGTCCCAAGAGTGTTTGTTTGATTCTTTAGAGCAAGCGTTTCATGCAAAATATTCCAACGTTGCATTCACGATGTTTGGGAGCTAAAGCGAAAAACTTCGGATAGATTTGGGTTTAAAACCCAAAGTTCGTCCCAAGAGTGTTTGTTTGATTCTTTAGAGCAAGCGTTTCATGCAAAATATTCCAACGTTGCATTCACGATGTTTGGGGAGCTAAAGCGAAAAACTTCGGATAGATTTGAGGTTTTTAAAAGTTAAAAAAAGTTCGTCCCAAGAGTGTTTGTTTTGATTCTTTAGAGCAAGCGTTTCATGCAAAATATTCCAGCGTTGCATTCACGATGTTTGGGAGCTAAAGCGAAAAACTTCGGATAGATTTGGGTGTTTAAAAAAACCAAAGTTCGTCCCAAGAGATGTTTGTTTGATTCTTTAGAGCAAGCGTTTCATGCAAAATATTCCAGCGTTGCATTACGATGTTTGGGAGCTAAAGCGAAAAACTTCGGATAGATTTGGGTTTAAAACCCAAAAGTTCGTCCCAAGAGTGTTTGTTTGATTCTTTAGAGCAAGCGTTTCATGCAAAATATTCCAACGTTGCATTCGACGATGTTTGGGAGCTAAAGCGAAAAACTTCGGATAGATTTGGGTTTAAAACCCAAAAGTTCGTCCCAAGAGTGTTTGTTTGATTCTTTAGAGCAAGCGTTTCATGCAAAATATTCCAACGTTGCATTCACGATGTTTGGGAGCTAAAGCGAAAAACTTCGGATAGATTTGGGTTTTAAAACCCAAAAGTTCGTCCCAAGAGTGTTTGTTTGATTCTTTAGAGCAAGCGTTTCATGCAAAATATTCCAGCGTTGCATTACGATGTTTGGGAGCTAAAGCGAAAAACTTCGGATAGAT
This sequence comes from Sicyos edulis, assembly GCA_036507275.1. Taxonomy (NCBI): domain Eukaryota; kingdom Viridiplantae; phylum Streptophyta; class Magnoliopsida; order Cucurbitales; family Cucurbitaceae; genus Sicyos; species Sicyos edulis. Next base: position 37,171,139 of record CM071846.1, on the reverse strand, counting down.
TTGGCGTTTAAAACCCAAAGTTCGTCCCAAGAGTGTTTGTTTGATTCTTTAGAGCAAGCGTTTCATGCAAAATATTCCAACGTTTGCATTCACGATGTTTGGGAGCTAAAACGAAAAACTTCGGATAGATTTGGGTTTAAAACCCAAAGTTCGTCCCAAGAGTGTTTGTTTGATTCTTTAGAGCAAGCGTTTCATGCAAAATATTCCAGCGTTGCATTACGATGTTTGGGAGCTAAAACGAAAAACTTCGGATAGATTTTTGAGTTTTAAAACCCAAAGTTCGTCCCAAGAGTGTTTGTTTGATTCTTTAGAGCAAGCGTTTCATGCAAAATATTCCAGCGTTGCATTCACGATGTTTGGGAGCTAAAGCGAAAAACTTCGGATAGATTTGGCGTTTAAAACCGAAAGTTCGTCCCAAGAGTGTTTGTTTGATTCTTTAGAGCAAGCGTTTCATGCAAAATATTCCAGCGTTGCATTACGATGTTTGGGAGCTAAAGCGAAAAACTTCGGATAGATTTGGGGTTTAAAAAAAACCCAAAGTTAAATCCAAACGAGTGTTTGTTTTTGATTCTTTAGAGCAAGCGTTTCATGCAAAATATTCCAACGTTGCATTCACGATGTTTGGGAGCTAAAGCGAAAAACTTCGGATAGATTTGGGTTTTAAAACCCAAAGTTCGTCCCAAGAGTGTTTGTTTGATTCTTTAGAGCAAGCGTTTCATGCAAAATATTCCAACGTTGCATTCACGATGTTTGGGAGCTAAAGCGAAAAACTCGGATAGATTTGAGGTTTTAAAACCCAAAGTTAAATCCCAAGAGTGTTTGTTTGATTCTTTAGAGCAAGCGTTTCATGCAAAATATTCCAGCGTTGCATTCACGATGTTTGGGAGCTAAAGCGAAAAACTTCGGATAGATTTGAGTTTTAAAACCCAAAGTTCGTCCCAAGAGTGTTTGTTTGATTCTTTTTAGAGCAAAGCGTTTCATGCAAAATATTCCAACGTTGCATTCACGATGTTTGGGGAGCTAAAGCGAAAAACTTCGGATAGATTTGGGTTTTAAAACCAAAGTTCGTCCCAAGAGTGTTTGTTTGATTCTTTAGAGCAAGCGTTTCATGCAAAATATTCCAGCGTTGCATTCACGATGTTTGGGAGCTAAAGCGAAAAACTCGGGATAGATTTGGGTTTTAAAACCAAAAGTTCGTCCCAAGAGTGTTTGTTTGATTCTTTAGAGCAAGCGTTTCATGCAAAATATTCCATGCAAAATATTCCAACGTTGCATTCACGATGTTTGGGAGCTAAAGCGAAAAACTTCGGATAGATTTGAGTTTTAAAACCCAAAGTTCGTCCCAAGAGTGTTTGTTTGATTCTTTAGAGCAAGCGTTTCATGCAAAATATTCCAACGTTGCATTCACGATGTTTGGGAGCTAAAGCGAAAAACTTCGGATAGATTTATTTTTAAAACCCAAAGTTCGTCCCAAGAGTGTTTGTTTTGTTTTTGATTCTTTAGAGCAAGCGTTTCATGCAAAATATTCCAGCGTTGCATTCGATGTTTGGGAGCTAAAACGAAAAACTTCGGATAGATTTGGCGTTTAAAACCCAAAGTTCGTCCCAAGAGTGTTTGTTTGATTCTTTAGAGCAAGCGTTTCATGCAAAATATTCCAGCGTTGCATTCACGATGTTTGGGAGCTAAAGCGAAAAACTTCGGATAGATTTGGGTTTAATTTTAAAACCGAAAGTTCGTCCCAAGAGTGTTTGTTTGATTCTTTAGAGCAAGCGTTTCATGCAAAATATTCCAGCGTTGCATTCGATGTTTGGGGAGCTAAAGCGAAAAACTTCGGATAGATTTGAGGTTTTTAAAACCCAAAGTTCGTCCCAAGAGTGTTTGTTTGATTCTTTAGAGCAAGCGTTTCATGCAAAATATTCCAGCGTTGCATTCACGATGTTTGGGAGCTAAAGCGAAAAACTTCGGATAGATTTGAGTGTTTAAAACCCAAAGTTAAATCCCAAGAGTGTTTGTTTTGATTCTTTAGAGCAAGCGTTTCATGCAAAATATTCCAACGTTGCATTCACGATGTTTGGGAGCTAAAGCGAAAAACTTCGGATAGATTTGGGTTTTAAAAACCAAAAGTTCGTCCCAAGAGTGTTTGTTTGATTCTTTAGAGCAAGCGTTTCATGCAAAATATTCCAACGTTGCATTCACGATGTTTGGGAGCTAAAGCGAAAAACTCGGATAGATTTGGGGTTTAAAACCGAAAGTTAAATCCCAAGAGTGTTTGTTTCCATTCTTTGATTCTTTGAGCAAGCGTTTCATGCAAAATATTCCAACGTTGCATTCACGATGTTTGGGAGCTAAAGCGAAAAACTTCGGATAGATTTGATTTGTTTTAAAACCAAAGTTCGTCCCAAGAGTGTTTGTTTGATTCTTTAGAGCAAGCGTTTCATGCAAAATATTCCAGCGTTGCATTCACGATGTTTGGGAGCTAAAGCGAAAAACTTCGGATAGATTTGAGGTTTTAAAACCAAAAGTTCGTCCCAAGAGTGTTTGTTTGATTCTTTAGAACAAGCGTTTCATGCAAAATATTCCAGCGTTGCATTCGATGTTTGGGAGCTAAAGCGAAAAACTTCGGATAGATTTGGGGTTTTAAAACCCAAAGTTCGTCCCAAGAGTGTTTGTTTTGATTCTTTAGAGCAAAGCGTTTCATGCAAAATATTCCAACGTTGCATTCACGATGTTTGGGAGCTAAAGCGAAAAACTTCGGATAGATTTGGCGTTTAAAACCCAAAGTTCGTCCCAAGAGTGTTTGTTTGATTCTTTAGAGCAAGCGTTTCATGCAAAATATTCCAACGTTGCATTCGATGTTTGGGAGCTAAAGCGAAAAACTTCGGATAGATTTGGTTTTAAAACCCAAAGTTAAATCCCAAGAGTGTTTGTTTGATTCTTTAGAGCAAGCGTTTCATGCAAAATATTCCAACGTTGCATTCACGATGTTTGGGAGCTAAAGCGAAAAACTTCGGATAGATTTGAGTTTTTAAAACCCAAAGTTTCGTCCCAAGAGTGTTTGTTTTTAGATTCTTTAGAGCAAGCGTTTCATGCAAAATATTCCAGCGTTGCATTCACGATGTTTGTTTGGGAGCTAAAGCGAAAAACTTCGGATAGATTTGGGTTTTAAAACCCAAAGTTCGTCCCAAGAGTGTTTGTTTGATTCTTTAGAGCAAGCGTTTCATGCAAAATATTCCAGCGTTGCATTCACGATGTTTGGGAGCTAAAGCGAAAAACTTCGGATAGATTTGGGTTTAAAACCCAAAGTTCGTCCCAAGAGTGTTTGTTTGATTCTTTAGAGCAAGCGTTTCATGCAAAATATTCCAGCGTTGCATTCACGATGTTTGGGAGCTAAAGCGAAAAACTTCGGATAGATTTGAGTGTTTAAAACCCAAAGTTCGTCCCAAGAGTGTTTGTTTGATTCTTTAGAGCAAGCGTTTCATGCAAAATATTCCAACGTTGCATTCACGATGTTTGGGGAGCTAAAACGAAAAACTTCGGATAGATTTAGAGTTTAAAACCCAAAGTTCGTCCCAAGAGTGTTTGTTTGATTCTTTAGAGCAAGCGTTTCATGCAAAATATTCCAACGTTGCATTCACGATGTTTGGGAGCTAAAGCGAAAAACTTCGGATAGATTTGGGTTTAAAACCCAAAAAGTTCGTCCCAAGAGTGTTTGTTTGATTCTTTAGAGCAAGCGTTTCATGCAAAATATTCCAGCGTTGCATTCACGATGTTTGGGAGCTAAAGCGAAAAACTTCGGATAGATTTGAGGGTTTAAAAACCAAAGTTCGTCCCAAGAGTGTTTGTTTGATTCTTTAGAGCAAGCGTTTCATGCAAAATATTCCAACGTTGCATTCACGATGTTTGGGAGCTAAAGCGAAAAACTTCGGATAGATTTGGGTTTAAAACCAAAGTTCGTCCCAACGTGTTTGTTTGATTCTTTAGAGCAAGCGTTTCATGCAAAATATTCCAACGTTGCATTACGATGTTTGGGAGCTAAAGCGAAAAACTTCGGATAGATTTCCCAGTTTTAAAAACCAAAAGTTCGTCCCAAGAGTGTTTGTTTGATTCTTTAGAGCAAGCGTTTCATGCAAAATATTCCAACGTTGCATTCACGATGTTTGGGAGCTAAAGCGAAAAACTTCGGATAGATTTGATGTTTAAAAAAGCGAAAACTTCGTCCCAACGAGTGTTTGTTTTGATTCTCTTTAGAGCAAGCGTTTCATCATGCAAAATATTCCAGCGTTGCATTCACGATGTTTGGGAGCTAAAGCGAAAAACTTCGGATAGATTTGGTTTAATTTAAAACCAAAAAAGTTCGTCCCAAGAGTGTTTGTTTGATTCTTTAGAGCAAGCGTTTCATGCAAAATATTCCAACGTTGCATTCACGATGTTTGGGAGCTAAAGCGAAAAACTTCGGATAGATTTGGGTTTAAAACCGAAAGTTCGTCCCAAGAGTGTTTGTTTGATTCTTTAGAGCAAGCGTTTCATGCAAAATATTCCAACGTTGCATTCACGATGTTTGGGAGCTAAAGCGAAAAACTTCGGATAGATTTGGGGTTTAAAACCGAAAGTTCGTCCCAAGAGTGTTTGTTTTGATTCTTTAGAGCAAGCGTTTCATGCAAAATATTCCAACGCGTTGCATTCGATGTTTGGGGAGCTAAAGCGAAAAACTTCGGATAGATTTGGCGTTTAAAACCCAAAGTTCGTCCCAAGAGTGTTTGTTTGATTCTTTAGAAGCAAGCGTTTCATGCAAAATATTCCAACGTTGCATTCACGATGTTTGGGAGCTAAAGCGAAAAACTTCGGATAGATTTGGTTTTTAAAACCCAAAGTTCGTCCCAAGAGTGTTTGTTTGATTCTTTAGAAACAAGCGTTTCATGCAAAATATTCCAACGTTGCATTCACGATGTTTGGGAGCTAAAGCGAAAAACTTCGGATAGATTTGGTTTTAAAACCCAAAGTTCGTCCCAAGAGTGTTTGTTTGATTCTTTAGAGCAAAGCGTTTCATGCAAAATATTCCAACGTTGCATTCGACGATGTTTGGGAGCTAAAGCGAAAAACTTCGGATAGATTTCAGGGTTTTTGGGAGCTAAACCTTCGGAAAGTTTAAAACCCAAAGTTCGTCCCAACGAGTGTTTGTTTGATTCTTTAGAGCAAGCGTTTCATGCAAAATATTCCAGCGTTGCATTCGATGTTTGGGAGCTAAAGCGAAAAACTTCGGATAGATTTGGGTTTTAAAACCCAAAGTTCGTCCCAAGAGTGTTTTTGTTTGATTCTTTAGAGCAAGCGTTTCATGCAAAATATTCCAGCGTTGCATTCACGATGTTTGGGAGCTAAAGCGAAAAACTTCGGATAGATTTGGGGTTTAAAACCAAAAGTTCGTCCCAAGAGTGTTTGTTTGATTCTTTAGAGCAAGCGTTTCATGCAAAATATTCCAACGTTGCATTACGATGTTTGGGAGCTAAAGCGAAAAACTTCGGATAGATTTGGCGTTTTAAAACCCAAAAGTTCGTCCCAAGAGTGTTTGTTTGATTCTTTAGAGACAAGCGTTTCATGCAAAATATTCCAACGTTGCATTCGATGTTTGGGAGCTAAAGCGAAAAACTTCGGATAGATTTGGGCGTTTAAAAACCCGAAAAAGTTCGTCCCAAGAGTTCGTCCCAAGAGTGTTTGTTTGATTCTTTAGAGCAAGCGTTTCATGCAAAATATTCCAGCGTTGCATTCACGATGTTTGGGAGCTAAAAAGCGAAAAACTTCGGATAGATTTGGGTTTTAAAACCCAAAGTTTGTCCCAACGAGTGTTTGTTTGATTCTTTAGAGCAAGCGTTTCATGCAAAATATTCCAACGTTGCATTCGATGTTTGGGAGCTAAAGCGAAAAACTTCGGATAGATTTGAGTTTTAAAACCCAAAGTTCGTCCCAAGAGTGTTTGTTTTGATTCTTTAGAAACAAGCGTTTCATGCAAAATATTCCAACGTTGCATTCACGATGTTTGGGAGCTAAAGCGAAAAACTTCGGATAGATTTGGGGTTTAAAACCAAAAGTTAAATCCCAAGAGTGTTTGTTTTTGATTCTTTAGAGCAAGCGTTTCATGCAAAATATTCCAACGTTGCATTCACGATGTTTGGGAGCTAAAGCGAAAAACTTCGGATAGATTTGGCGTTTAAAACCCAAAGTTCGTCCCAAGAGTGTTTGTTTGATTCTTTAGAGCAAGCGTTTCATGCAAAATATTCCAACGTTGCATTCACGATGTTTGGGAGCTAAAACGAAAAACTTCGGATAGATTTGGGTTTAAAACCCAAAGTTCGTCCCAAGAGTGTTTGTTTGATTCTTTAGAGCAAGCGTTTCATGCAAAATATTCCAACGTTGCATTCACGATGTTTGGGAGCTAAAAACGAAAAACTTCGGATAGATTTGGCGTTTAAAACCCAAAGTTCGTCCCAAGAGTGTTTGTTTGATTCTTTAGAGCAAGCGTTTCATGCAAAATATTCCAGCGTTGCATTCGATGTTTGGGAGCTAAAGCGAAAAACTTCGGATAGATTTGGTGTTTAAAACCGAAAGTTCGTCCCAAGAGTGTTTGTTTGATTCTTTAGAGCAAGCGTTTCATGCAAAATATTCCAACGTTGCATTCACGATGTTTGGGAGCTAAAACGAAAAACTTCGGATAGATTTCAGGGTTTTAAAACCCAAAGTTCGTCCCAAGAGTGTTTGTTTGATTCTTTAGAGCAAGCGTTTCATGCAAAATATTCCAACGTTGCATTCACGATGTTTGGGAGCTAAAACGAAAAACTTCGGATAGATTTGAGGTTTTAAAACCCAAAGTTCGTCCCAAGAGTGTTTGTTTGATTCTTTTTAGAGCAAGCGTTTCATGCAAAATATTCCAGCGTTGCATTCACGATGTTTGGGAGCTAAAGCGAAAAACTTCGGATAGATTTGGCGTTTAAAACCCAAAAGTTCGTCCCAAGAGTGTTTGTTTTTGATTCTTTAGAGCAAGCGTTTCATGCAAAATATTCCAACGTTGCATTCACGATGTTTGGGAGCTAAAGCGAAAAACTTCGGATAGATTTGGCGTTTAAAAACCGAAAGTTCGTCCCAAAGTTCGTGTTTGTTTTTTGATTCTTTAGAGCAAGCGTTTCATGCAAAATATTCCAACGTTGCATTCGATGTTTGGGAGCTAAAGCGAAAAACTTCGGATAGATTTGGGTTTAAAAAACCCAAAGTTCGTCCCAAGAGTGTTTGTTTGATTCTTTAGAGCAAGCGTTTCATGCAAAATATTCCAACGTTGCATTCACGATGTTTGGAGCTAAAGCGAAAAACTCGGATAGATTTGCGTTTAAAAAAGTTCGTCCCAAGTGTTTTTGTTTCGATTCTTTAGATTTCATGAAAATATTCCAACGTTGCATTCACGATGTTTGGGAGCTAAAGCGAAAAACTTTTTGAAAAAACCCAAAGTTCGTCCCAAGAGTGTTTGTTTGATTCTTTAGAGCAAGCGTTTCATGCAAAATATTCCAACGTTGCATTCACGATGTTTGGGAGCTAAAGCGAAAAACTTCGGATAGATTTGAGTTTTTAAAACCAAAAGTTAAATCCCAAGAGTGTTTGTTTGATTCTTTAGAGCAAGCGTTTCATGCAAAATATTCCAGCGTTGCATTCACGATGTTTGGGAGCTAAAGCGAAAAACTTCGGATAGATTTGGGGTTTAAAACCCAAAGTTAAATCCCAAGAGTGTTTGTTTGATTCTTTAGAGCAAGCGTTTCATGCAAAATATTCCAACGTTGCATTACGATGTTTGGGAGCTAAAGCGAAAAACTTCGGATAGATTTGGGGTTTAAAACCCAAAGTTCGTCCCAAGAGTGTTTGTTTGATTCTTTAGAGCAAGCGTTTCATGCAAAATATTCCAACGTTGCATTCACGATGTTTGGGAGCTAAAGCGAAAAACTTCGGATAGATTTGGGTTTTAAAACCCAAAGTTCGTCCCAAGAGTGTTTGTTTGATTCTTTAGAGCAAGCGTTTCATGCAAAATATTCCAACGTTGCATTCGATGTTTGGGGAGCTAAAGCGAAAAACTTCGGATAGATTTGGGTTTTAAAACCCAAAGTTAAATCCCAAGAGTGTTTGTTTTGATTCTTTAGAAAAAGCGTTTCATGCAAAATATTCCAGCGTTGCATTCGACGATGTTTGGGAGCTAAAGCGAAAAACTTCGGATAGATTTGAGGTTTAAAACCGAAAGTTCGTCCCAAGAGTGTTTGTTTGATTCTTTTTAAAACCCAAGCAAGCGTTTCATGCAAAATATTCCAACGTTGCATTCATTCGATGTTTGGGAGCTAAAGCGAAAAACTTCGGATAGATTTGGGTTTTTAAAACCAAAGTTCGTCCCAAGAGTGTTTGTTTGATTCTTTAGAGCAAGCGTTTCATGCAAAATATTCCAACGTTGCATTCGATGTTTGGGAGCTAAAGCGAAAAACTTCGGATAGATTTGGGTTTTTAAAACCCAAAGTTCGTCCCAAGAGTGTTTGTTTGATTCTTTAGAGCAAGCGTTTCATGCAAAATATTCCAGCGTTGCATTCACGATGTTTGGGAGCTAAAGCGAAAAACTTCGGATAGATTTGGGCGTTTAAAACCCAAAGTTCGTCCCAAAAGTTCGAGTGTTTGTTTGATTCTTTAGAGCAAGCGTTTCATGCAAAATATTCCAACGTTGCATTCACGATGTTTGGGAGCTAAAGCGAAAAACTTCGGATAGATTTGGGTTTTAAAACCCAAAGTTCGTCCCAAGAGTGTTTGTTTGATTCTTTAGAGCAAGCGTTTCATGCAAAATATTCCAACGTTGCATTCACGATGTTTGGGAGCTAAAGCGAAAAACTTCGGATAGATTTGGGGTTTAAAACCCAAAGTTCGTCCCAAGAGTGTTTGTTTGATTCTTTAGAGCAAAGCGTTTCATGCAAAATATTCCAACGTTGCATTCACGATGTTTGGGAGCTAAAACGAAAAACTTTCGGATAGATTTGGGTTTAAAACCCAAAGTTAAATCCCAAGAGTGTTTGTTTGATTCTTTAGAGCAAGCGTTTCATGCAAAATATTCCAACGTTGCATTCACGATGTTTGGGAGCTAAAGCGAAAAACTTCGGATAGATTTGGGTTTTTAAAACCCAAAGTTCGTCCCAAGAGTGTTTGTTTGATTCTTTAGAAATGCAAGCGTTTCATGCAAAATATTCCAGCGTTGCATTACGATGTTTGGGAGCTAAAGCGAAAAACTTCGATAGATTTTCACGATGTTTAAAACCGAAAAAACTCGTTAGATCCCAAGAAAACCCAAAGTTGTTTGTGTTTCTTTCTTTAGCAAGCGTTTCATGCAAAATATTCCAGCGTTGCATTACGATGTTTGGGAGCTAAAACGAAAAAACTCGGATAGATTTGGGTTTAAAACCCAAAGTTCGTCCCAAGAGTGTTTGTTTGATTCTTTTCTTTTGAGAAACAAGCGTTTCATGCAAAATATTCCAACGTTGCATTCACGATGTTTGGGAGCTAAAGCGAAAAACTTCGGATAGATTTGGGTTTTAAAACCCAAAGTTCGTCCCAACGAAAGTTTGTTTGATTCTTTTCTTTAGAGCAAGCGTTTCATGCAAAATATTCCAACGTTGCATTCACGATGTTTGGGAGCTAAAGCGAAAAACTTCGGATAGATTTGGAGTTTTTAAAACCGAAAGTTCGTCCCAAGAGTGTTTGTTTGATTCTTTAGAGACAAGCGTTTCATGCAAAATATTCCAGCGTTGCATTCACGATGTTTGGGAGCTAAAACGAAAAACTTCGGATAGATTTGGGTTTTAAAACCCAAAGTTCGTCCCAAGAGTGTTTGTTTGATTCTTTAGAACAAGCGTTTCATGCAAAATATTCCAACGTTGCATTCGATGTTTGGGAGCTAAAGCGAAAAACTTCGGATAGATTTGGGTTTTAAAACCCAAAGTTCGTCCCAAGAGTGTTTGTTTGATTCTTTAGAGCAAGCGTTTCATGCAAAATATTCCAGCGTTGCATTCACGATGTTTGGGAGCTAAAGCGAAAAACTTCGGATAGATTTGGTTTTTAAAACCAAAAGTTCGTCCCAAGAGTGTTTGTTTGATTCTTTAGAGCAAGCGTTTCATGCAAAATATTCCAACGTTGCATTCGATGTTTGGGAGCTAAAGCGAAAAACTTCGGATAGATTTGAGCGTTTAAAACCGAAAGTTAGTCCCAAGAGTGTTTCCCAAGAGTTTTTGTTTGATTCTTTAGAGCAAGCGTTTCATGCAAAATATTCCAGCGTTGCATTCACGATGTTTGGGAGCTAAAGCGAAAAACTTCGGATAGATTTGGGTTTTAAAACCAAAAGTTCGTCCCAAGAGTGTTTGTTTGATTCTTTAGAGCAAGCGTTTCATGCAAAATATTCCAACGTTGCATTCACGATGTTTGGGAGCTAAAGCGAAAAACTTCGGATAGATTTGAGTTTTAAAACCCAAGTTCGTCCCAAAGAGTGTTTGTTTGATTCTTTTTGAAAGCAAGCGTTTCATGCAAAATATTCCAGCGTTGCATTCACGATGTTTGGGAGCTAAAGCGAAAAACTTCGGATAGATTTGGGTTTTAAAAACCAAAGTTCGTCCCAAGAGTGTTTGTTTGATTCTTTAGAGCAAGCGTTTCATGCAAAATATTCCAACGTTGCATTCACGATGTTTGGGAGCTAAAGCGAAAAACTTCGGATAGATTTGAGTTTTAAAAAACCAAAGTTCGTCCCAAGAGTGTTTGTTTGATTCTTTAGAGCAAGCGTTTCATGCAAAATATTCCAGCGTTGCATTCACGATGTTTGGGAGCTAAAGCGAAAAACTTCGGATAGATTTGGGTTTTTTAAAACCCAAAGTTCGTCCCAAGAGTGTTTGTTTGATTCTTTTTAGCAAGCGTTTCATGCAAAATATTCCAGCGTTGCATTCACGATGTTTGGGGAGCTAAAGCGAAAAACTTCGGATAGATTTGGGTTTAAAACCCAAAGTTAAATCCCAAGAGTGTTTGTTTGATTCTTTAGAGCAAGCGTTTCATGCAAAATATTCCAGCGTTGCATTCACGATGTTTGGGAGCTAAAGCGAAAAACTTCGGATAGATTTGGGTGTTTAAAACCGAAAGTTCGTCCCAAGAGTGTTTGTTTGATTCTTTAGAGCAAGCGTTTCATGCAAAATATTCCAACGTTGCATTCACGATGTTTGGGAGCTAAAGCGAAAAACTCGGATAGATTTGAGGTTTTAAAACCCAAAGTTAAATCCCAAGAGTGTTTGTTTGATTCTTTAGAGCAAGCGTTTCATGCAAAATATTCCAACGTTGCATTCACGATGTTTGGGAGCTAAAGCGAAAAACTTCGGATAGATTTTGTTTCGATTCTTTATTTCAAAAAATATTCCAACGTTGCATTACGATGTTTGGGAGCTAAAGCGAAAAACTCGGATTTTGTTTAAAACCCAAAGTTCGTCCCAAGTGTTTGTTTGATTCTTCTTTAGAGCAAGCGTTTCATGCAAAATATTCCAACGTTGCATTCACGATGTTTGGGAGCTAAAGCGAAAAACTTCGGATAGATTTGGGTTTTAAAACCCAAAGTTCGTCCCAAGAGTGTTTGTTTGATTCTTTAGAGCAAGCGCGTTTCATGCAAAATATTCCAGCGTTGCATTCGATGTTTGGGAGCTAAAACGAAAAACTTCGGATAGATTTGGCGTTTAAAACCCAAAAGTTCGTCCCAAGTGTGTTTGTTTGATTCTTTAGAGCAAGCGTTTCATGCAAAATATTCCAACGTTGCATTCACGATGTTTGGGAGCTAAAGCGAAAAACTTCGGATAGATTTGGGTTTTAAAACCCAAAGTTAAGTTAACCCAAGTGTTTTTTTTTGATTCTTTAGAGCAAGCGTTTCATGCAAAATATTCCAACGTTGCATTCACGATGTTTGGGAGCTAAAGCGAAAAACTTCGGATAGATTTGGGTTTTAAAACCAAAGTTCGTCCCAAGAGTGTTTGTTTGATTCTTTAGAGCAAGCGTTTCATGCAAAATATTCCAGCGTTGCATTCGATGTTTGGGAGCTAAAGCGAAAAACTTCGGATAGATTTGGGGTTTTAAAACCCAAGTTCGTCCCAAGAGTGTTTGTTTTGATTCTTTAGAGCAAGCGTTTCATGCAAAATATTCCAGCGTTGCATTCACGATGTTTGGGAGCTAAAGCGAAAAACTCGGATAGATTTGGGTTTTAAAACCAAAAGTTCGTCCCAAGAGTGTTTGTTTGATTCTTTAGAGCAAGCGTTTCATGCAAAATATTCCAACGTTGCATTCACGATGTTTGGGAGCTAAAGCGAAAAACTTCGGATAGATTTGAGTTTTTAAAACCCAAAGTTCGTCCCAAGAGTGTTTGTTTGATTCTTTAGAGCAAGCGTTTCATGCAAAATATTCCAGCGTTGCATTCACGATGTTTGGGAGCTAAAGCGAAAAAAACTTCGGATAGATTTGAGTGTTTAAAACCGAAAGTTCGTCCCAAGAGTGTTTGTTTGATTCTTTAGAGCAAGCGTTTCATGCAAAATATTCCAACGTTGCATTCGATGTTTGGGAGCTAAAGCGAAAAACTTCGGATAGATTTAGGTTTTAAAACCCAAAAGTTCGTCCCAAGAGTGTTTGTTTCGATTCTTTAGAGCAAGCGTTTCATGCAAAATATTCCAGCGTTGCATTCACGATGTTTGGGAGCTAAAGCGAAAAACTTCGGATAGATTTGGCGTTTAAAAACCCAAAGTTCGTCCCAAGAGTGTTTGTTTGATTCTTTAGAGCAAGCGTTTCATGCAAAATATTCCAGCGTTGCATTCACGATGTTTGGGGGAGCTAAAGCGAAAAACTTCGGATAGATTTGGGGTTTTAAAACCAAAGTTCGTCCCAAGAGTGTTTGTTTGATTCTTTAGAGCAAGCGTTTCATGCAAAATATTCCAACGTTGCATTCACGATGTTTGGGAGCTAAAAAACGAAAAACTTCGGATAGATTTGGGTTTAAAACCCAAAGTTCGTCCCAAAGTGATGTTTGTTTGATTCTTTAGAGCAAGCGTTTCATTCAAAATATTCATGCAAAATATTCCAACGTTGCATTCACGATGTTTGGGAGCTAAAGCGAAAAACTTCGGATAGATTTGGTGTTTTAAAACCAAAGTTCGTCCCAAGAGTGTTTGTTTGATTCTTTAGAGCAAGCGTTTCATGCAAAATATTCCAACGTTGCATTCGATGTTTGGGAGCTAAAGCGAAAAAACTTCGGATAGATTTCAGTTTTTAAAACCGAAAAGTTCGTCCCAAGAGTGTTTGTTTTGATTCTTTAGAGCAAGCGTTTCATGCAAAATATTCCAACGTTGCATTCGATGTTTGGGAGCTAAAGCGAAAAACTTCGGATAGATTTGGGGTTTAAAACCCAAAGTTCGTCCCAAGAGTGTTTGTTTGATTCTTTAGAGCAAGCGTTTCATGCAAAATATTCCAGCGTTGCATTCGATGATTTTTGGGAGCTAAAGCGAAAAACTCGGATAGATTTGAGGTTTTAAAACCCAAAGTTCGTCCCAAGAGTGTTTGTTTTTGATTCTTTAGAGCAAGCGTTTCATGCAAAATATTCCAACGTTGCATTCACGATGTTTGGGAGCTAAAGCGAAAAACTTCGGATAGATTTGAGGTTTTAAACCGAAAGTTCGTCCCAAGAGTGTTTGTTTGATTCTTTAGAGCAAGCGTTTCATGCAAAATATTCCAACGTTGCATTACGATGTTTGGGAGCTAAAGCGAAAAACTCGGATAGATTTGGTTTTAAAACCCAAAGTTCGTCCCAAGAGTGTTTGTTTGATTCTTTTAGAGCAAGCGTTTCATGCAAAATATTCCAGCGTTGCATTACGATGTTTGGGAGCTAAAGCGAAAAACTTCGGATAGATTTGGTTTTTAAAACCCAAAGTTCGTCCCAAGAGTGTTTGTTTGATTCTTTAGAGCAAGCGTTTCATGCAAAATATTCCAACGTTGCATTCACGATGTTTGGGAGCTAAAGCGAAAAACTTCGGATAGATTTCAGTTTTAAAACCCAAAGTTCGTCCCAAGAGTGTTTGTTTGATTCTTTAGAGCAAGCGTTTCATGCAAAATATTCCAACGTTGCATTCGATGTTTGGGAGCTAAAGCGAAAAACTTCGGATAGATTTGGGTTTTAAAACCCAAAGTTCGTCCCAAGAGTGTTTGTTTGATTCTTTAGAGCAAGCGTTTCATGCAAAATATTCCAGCGTTGCATTCGATGTTTGGGAGCTAAAGCGAAAAACTTCGGATAGATTTGAGGTTTTTAAAACCAAAGTTCGTCCCAAGAGTGTTTGTTTGATTCTTTAGAGCAAGCGTTTCATGCAAAATATTCCAACGTTGCATTCACGATGTTTGGGAGCTAAAGCGAAAAACTTCGGATAGATTTGGGGTTTAAAACCCAAAGTTCGTCCCAAGAGTGTTTGTTTGATTCTTTAGAGCAAGCGTTTCATGCAAAATATTCCAGCGTTGCATTCACGATGTTTGGGAGCTAAAGCGAAAAACTCGGATAGATTTGGCGTTTAAAACCCAAAGTTCGTCCCAAGAGTGTTTGTTTGATTCTTTAGAGCAAGCGTTTCATGCAAAATATTCCAACGTTGCATTCACGATGTTTGGGAGCTAAAGCGAAAAACTCGGATAGATTTGAGTTTTAAAACCAAAGTTCGTCCCAAAGAGTGTTTGTTTGATTCTTTAGAGCAAGCGTTTCATGCAAAATATTCCAGCGTTGCATTCACGATGTTTGGGGAGCTAAAGCGAAAAACTTCGGATAGATTTGAAAACTTCGGATTTAAAAACCAAAGTTCGTCCCAAGAGTGTTTGTTTGATTCTTTAGAGCAAGCGTTTCATGCAAAATATTCCAGCGTTGCATTCACGATGTTTGGGAGCTAAAGCGAAAAACTTCGGATAGATTTGGGTTTTAAAACCCAAAGTTCGTCCCAAGAGTGTTTGTTTGATTCTTTAGAGCAAGCGTTTCATGCAAAATATTCCAACGTTGCATTACGATGTTTGGGAGCTAAAGCGAAAAACTTCGGATAGATTTGGGGTTTAAAACCAAAGTTCGTCCCAAAAGAGTGTTTGTTTTTTCGATTCTTTAGAGCAAGCGTTTCATGCAAAATATTCCAACGTTGCATTCACGATGTTTGGGAGCTAAAGCGAAAAACTTCGGATAGATTTGAGGTTTTTAAAACCAAAGTTCGTCCCAAGAGTGTTTGTTTGATTCTTTAGAGCAAGCGTTTCATGCAAAATATTCCAACGTTGCATTCGATGTTTGGGGAGCTAAAGCGAAAAACTTCGGATAGATTTGAGTTTTTAAACCCAAAGTTCGTCCCAAGAGTGTTTGTTTGATTCTTTAGAGCAAGCGTTTCATGCAAAATATTCCAGCGTTGCATTCGATGTTTGGGAGCTAAAGCGAAAAACTTCGGATAGATTTGGGTTTTAAAACCAAAAGTTCGTCCCAAGAGTGTTTGTTTGATTCTTTAGAGCAAGCGTTTCATGCAAAATATTCCAACGTTGCATTCGATGTTTGGGAGCTAAAAAAGCGAAAAACTTCGGATAGATTTGGGTTTAAAACCCAAAGTTAAATCCCAAGAGTGTTTGTTTGATTCTTTAGAGCAAGCGTTTCATGCAAAATATTCCAGCGTTGCATTCACGATGTTTGGGAGCTAAAGCGAAAAACTTCGGATAGATTTGGATGTTTAAAACCAAAGTTCGTCCCAAGAGTGTTTGTTTGATTCTTTAGAGCAAGCGTTTCATGCAAAATATTCCAACGTTGCATTCACGATGTTTGGGAGCTAAAGCGAAAAACTCGGATAGATTTGAGGTTTTTAAAAACCGAAAGTTCGTCCCAAGAGTGTTTGTTTGTTTCTTTCTTTAGAGCAAGCGTTTCATGCAAAATATTCCAACGTTGCATTCACGATGTTTGGAGCTAAAGCGAAAAACTTCGGATAGATTTGAGTTTTTTAAAACCCAAAGTTTCGTCCCAAGAGTGTTTGTTTGATTCTTTAGAGCAAGCGTTTCATGCAAAATATTCCAACGTTGCATTCACGATGTTTGGGAGCTAAAGCGAAAAACTTCGGATAGATTTGGGTTTTAAAACCCAAAGTTCGTCCCAAGAGTGTTTGTTTGATTCTTTAGAGCAAGCGTTTCATGCAAAATATTCCAGCGTTGCATTCGATGTTTGGGAGCTAAAGCGAAAAACTTCGGATAGATTTCGGGTTTTAAAACCAAAGTTCGTCCCAAGAGTGTTTGTTTTTGATTCTTTAGAGCAAGCGTTTCATGCAAAATATTCCAGCGTTGCATTCACGATGTTTGGGAGCTAAAACGAAAAACTTCGGATAGATTTGGGTTTAAAACCCAAAGTTCGTCCCAAGAGTGTTTGTTTGATTCTTTAGAGCAAGCGTTTCATGCAAAAAAATATTCCACGTTTGCATTCACGATGTTTGGGAGCTAAAGCGAAAAACTTCGGATAGATTTGGTTTAAAACCCAAAGTTCGTCCCAAGAGTGTTTGTTTGATTCTTTAGAGCAAGCGTTTCATGCAAAATATTCCAACGTTGCATTCACGATGTTTGGGAGCTAAAGCGAAAAACTTCGGATAGATTTGATGTTTAAAACCCAAAGTTCGTCCCAAGAGTGTTTGTTTTTGATTCTTTAGAGCAAGCGTTTCATGCAAAATATTCCAACGTTGCATTCACGATGTTTGGGAGCTAAAGCGAAAAACTTCGGATAGATTTGAGGGTTTAAAACCAAAAGTTAAATCCCAAGAGTGTTTGTTTGATTCTTTAGAGCAAGCGTTTCATGCAAAATATTCCAACGTTGCATTCACGATGTTTGGGAGCTAAAGCGAAAAACTTCGGATAGATTTAGGCGTTTAAAACCCAAAGTTCGTCCCAAGAGTGTTTGTTTCGATTCTTTAGAACAAGCGTTTCATGCAAAATATTCCAGCGTTGCATTCACGATGTTTGGGAGCTAAAGCGAAAAACTTCGGATAGATTTGGGTTTTTAAACCCGAAGTTCGTCCCAAGAGTGTTTGTTTGATTCTTTAGAGCAAGCGTTTCATGCAAAATATTCCAACGTTGCATTCACGATGTTTGGGAGCTAAAGCGAAAAACTTCGGATAGATTTGAGCTTTTTTAAAAAACCAAAAGTTCGTCCCAAGAGTGTTTGTTTGATTCTTTAGAGCAAGCGTTTCATGCAAAATATTCCAACGTTGCATTCACGATGTTTGGGAGCTAAAGCGAAAAACTCGGATAGATTTGGGTTTAAAACCCAAAGTTCGTCCCAAGAGTGTTTGTTTGATTCTTTAGAGCAAGCGTTTCATGCAAAATATTCCAGCGTTGCATTCACGATGTTTGGGAGCTAAAGCGAAAAACTTCGGATAGATTTGGGGTTTAAAAACCGAAAGTTCGTCCCAAGAGTGTTTGTTTGATTCTTTAGAGCAAGCGTTTCATGCAAAATATTCCAACGTTGCATTACGATGTTTGGGAGCTAAAGCGAAAAACTTCGGATAGATTTGGTTTTAAAACCAAAGTTAAATCCCAAGAGTGTTTGTTTGATTCTTTAGAGCAAGCGTTTCATGCAAAATATTCCAGCGTTGCATTCACGATGTTTGGGAGCTAAAACGAAAAACTTCGGATAGATTTGGCGTTTAAAACCCAAAGTTCGTCCCAAGAGTGTTTGTTTGATTCTTTAGAGCAAGCGTTTCATGCAAAATATTCCAACGTTGCATTCACGATGTTTGGTTTGAGCTAAAACGAAAAAAACTTCGGATAGATTTGGTTTTAAAACCCAAAGTTCGTCCCAAGAGTGTTTGTTTGATTCTTTAGAGCAAGCGTTTCATGCAAAATATTCCAGCGTTGCATTCACGATGTTTGGGAGCTAAAGCGAAAAACTTCGGATAGATTTGAGTTTTAAAACCAAAGTTCGTCCCAAGAGTGTTTGTTTGATTCTTTAGAGCAAGCGTTTCATGCAAAATATTCCAGCGTTGCATTCACGATGTTTGGGAGCTAAAGCGAAAAACTTCGGATAGATTTGAGTTTTAAAACCCAAAGTTCGTCCCAAGAGTGTTTGTTTGATTCTTTAGAGCAAGCGTTTCATGCAAAATATTCCAACGTTGCATTCGATGTTTGGGAGCTAAAGCGAAAAACTTCGGATAGATTTGAGTTTTAAAACCAAAGTTCGTCCCAAGAGTGTTTGTTTGATTCTTTAGAGCAAGCGTTTCATGCAAAATATTCCAACGTTGCATTCACGATGTTTGGGAGCTAAAGCGAAAAACTTCGGATAGATTTGGGGTTTAAAACCCAAAGTTCGTCCCAAGAGTGTTTGTTTGATTCTTTAGAGCAAAGCGTTTCATGCAAAATATTCCAGCGTTGCATTCGATGTTTGGGAGCTAAAGCGAAAAACTTCGGATAGATTTGGCGTTTAAAACCCAAGTTCGTCCCAAGAGTGTTTGTTTGATTCTTTAGAGCAAGCGTTTCATGCAAAATATTCCAACGTTGCATTCACGATGTTTGGGAGCTAAAGCGAAAAACTTCGGATAGATTTGGGGTTTAAAACCCAAAGTTCGTCCCAAGAGTGTTTGTTTGATTCTTTAGAGCAAGCGTTTCATGCAAAATATTCCAGCGTTGCATTCACGATGTTTGGGAGCTAAAGCGAAAAACTTCGGATAGATTTGGTTTTAAAACCCAAAGTTAAATCCCAAGAGTGTTTGTTTTGATTCTTTTTTGAGCAAGCGTTTCATGCAAAATATTCCAACGTTTCATTTGCATTATGTTTTGGGAGCTAAAGCGAAAAACTTCGGATAGATTTGGCGTTTAAAACCCAAAAGTTCGTCCCAAGAGTGTTTGTTTGATTCTTTAGAGCAAGCGTTTCATGCAAAATATTCCAACGTTGTTTCACGATGTTTGGGAGCTAAAGCGAAAAACTTCGGATAGATTTGAGCGTTTAAAACCAAAAGTTCGTCCCAAGAGTGTTTGTTTGATTCTTTAGAGCAAGCGTTTCATGCAAAATATTCCAACGTTGCATTCGATGTTTGGGAGCTAAAGCGAAAAACTTCGGATAGATTTGGGTTTTTAAAACCCAAAGTTCGTCCCAAGAGTGTTTGTTTGATTCTTTAGAGCAAGCGTTTCATGCAAAATATTCCAACGTTGCATTCACGATGTTTGGGAGCTAAAACGAAAAACTTCGGATAGATTTGGCGTTTAAAACCCAAAGTTCGTCCCAAGAGTGTGTTTGTTTGATTCTTTAGAGCAAGCGTTTCATGCAAAATATTCCAGCGTTGCATTACGATGTTTGGGAGCTAAAGCGAAAAACTTCGGATAGATTTGGCGTTTTAAAACCAAAGTTCGTCCCAAGTGTGTTTTGTTTGATTCTTTAGAGCAAGCGTTTCATGCAAAATATTCCAACGTTGCATTCACGATGTTTGGGAGCTAAAGCGAAAAACTTCGGATAGATTTGGGTTTTAAAACCCAAAGTTCGTCCCAAGAGTGTTTGTTTGATTCTTTAGAGAAACAAGCGTTTCATGCAAAATATTCCAGCGTTGCATTACGATGTTTGGGGAGCTAAAGCGAAAAACTTCGGATAGATTTGAGTTTAAAAAACCAAAGTTTCGTCCCAAGAGTGTTTGTTTGATTCTTTAGAAAAAGCGTTTCATGCAAAATATTCCAACGTTGCATTCGATGTTTGGGAGCTAAAGCGAAAAACTTCGGATAGATTTGAGTTTTTAAAAAAACCGAAAGTTCGTCCCAAAGTTCGTCCCAAGTGTTTTGTTTGATTCTTTAGAACAAGCGTTTCATGCAAAATATTCCAACGTTGCATTACGATGTTTGGGAGCTAAAGCGAAAAACTTCGGATAGATTTGGGTTTTTAAAACCCAAAGTTCGT
Organism: Sicyos edulis; assembly: GCA_036507275.1. Lineage (NCBI taxonomy): Eukaryota > Viridiplantae > Streptophyta > Magnoliopsida > Cucurbitales > Cucurbitaceae > Sicyos > Sicyos edulis. The sequence goes on along the minus strand of CM071846.1, from coordinate 37,151,161 downwards.
CCCAAGAGTGTTTGTTTTTGATTCTTTAGAGCAAGCGTTTCATGCAAAATATTCCAACGTTGCATTCGATGTTTGGGAGCTAAAGCGAAAAACTTCGGATAGATTTGGCGTTTAAAACCGAAAGTTCGTCCCAAGAGTGTTTGTTTGATTCTTTAGAGCAAGCGTTTCATGCAAAATATTCCAGCGTTGCATTCACGATGTTTGGGAGCTAAAGCGAAAAACTTCGGATAGATTTGGGTTTTTAAAACCGAAAGTTCGTCCCAAGAGTGTTTGTTTGATTCTTTAGAAACAAGCGTTTCATGCAAAATATTCCAACGTTGCATTCGATGTTTGGGAGCTAAAACGAAAAACTCGGATAGATTTGGCGTTTTAAAACCCGAAAGTTCGTCCCAAGAGTGTTTGTTTGATTCTTTAGAGCAAGCGTTTCATGCAAAATATTCCAACGTTGCATTACGATGTTTGGGAGCTAAAGCGAAAAACTTCGGATAGATTTCGGATAGATTAAAACCAAACCCAAAGTTCGTCCCAAGAGTGTTTGTTTGATTCTTTAGAGCAAGCGTTTCATGCAAAATATTCCAGCGTTGCATTCACGATGTTTGGGAGCTAAAGCGAAAAACTTCGGATAGATTTGGGTTTTAAAACCCAAAGTTCGTCCCAAGAGTGTTTGTTTGATTCTTTAGAGCAAAGCGTTTCATGCAAAATATTCCAACGTTGCATTCGATGTTTGGGGAGCTAAAGCGAAAAACTTCGGATAGATTTGGGGTTAAAACCCAAAAGTTCGTCCCAAGAGTGTTTGTTTGATTCTTTAGAGCAAGCGTTTCATGCAAAATATTCCAACGTTGCATTCACGATGTTTGGGAGCTAAAGCGAAAAACTTCGGATAGATTTGGCGTTTAAAACCGAAAGTTCGTCCCAAGAGTGTTTGTTTTGATTCTTTAGAGCAAGCGTTTCATGCAAAATATTCCAACGTTGCATTCACGATGTTTGGGAGCTAAAGCGAAAAACTTCGGATAGATTTGGCGTTTAAAAACCGAAAGTTAAATCCCAAGAGTGTTTGTTTGATTCTTTAGAGCAAGCGTTTCATGCAAAATATTCCAACGTTGCATTACGATGTTTGGGAGCTAAAGCGAAAAACTTCGGATAGATTTGAGTTTTTAAAACCGAAAGTTCGTCCCAAAGTGTTTGTTTTTGATTCTTTAGAGCAAGCGTTTCATGCAAAATATTCCAACGTTGCATTACGATGTTTGGGAGCTAAAGCGAAAAACTTCGGATAGATTTGGGTTTAAAACCAAAGTTCGTCCCAAGAGTGTTTGTTTTTGATTCTTTAGAGCAAGCGTTTCATGCAAAATATTCCAACGTTGCATTCACGATGTTTGGGAGCTAAAGCGAAAAACTTCGGATAGATTTGGGTTTTAAAACCCAAAGTTCGTCCCAAGATGTTTGTTTGATTCTTTAGAGCAAGCGTTTCATGCAAAATATTCCAACGTTGCATTACGATGTTTGGGAGCTAAAGCGAAAAACTCGGATAGATTTGGGGTTTAAAACCCAAAGTTCGTCCCAAGAGTGTTTGTTTGATTCTTTAGAGCAAGCGTTTCATGCAAAATATTCCAACGTTGCATTCACGATGTTTGGGAGCTAAAGCGAAAAACTTCGGATAGATTTGGCGTTTAAAACCGAAAAAGTTCGTCCCAAGAGTGTTTGTTTGATTCTTTAGAGCAAGCGTTTCATGCAAAATATTCCAACGTTGCATTCACGATGTTTGGGAGCTAAAGCGAAAAACTTCGGATAGATTTGGGTTTTAAAACCGAAAAAGTTCGTCCCAAGAGTGTTTGTTTGATTCTTTAGAGCAAGCGTTTCATGCAAAATATTCCAGCGTTGCATTACGATGTTTGGGAGCTAAAGCGAAAAACTTCGGATAGATTTGAGTTTTTTAAAAAACCAAAGTTCGTCCCAAGAGTGTTTGTTTCGATTCTTTAGAGCAAGCGTTTCATGCAAAATATTCCAACGTTGCATTCACGATGTTTGGGAGCTAAAGCGAAAAACTTCGGATAGATTTGGGTTTTAAAACCCAAAGTTAGTCCCAAGAGTGTTTGTTTGATTCTTTAGAGCAAGCGTTTCATGCAAAATATTCCAACGTTGCATTCACGATGTTTGGGAGCTAAAGCGAAAAACTTCGGATAGATTTGGGCGTTTTAAAACCCAAAGTTCGTCCCAAGAGTGTTTGTTTGATTCTTTAGAGCAAGCGTTTCATGCAAAATATTCCAACGTTGCATTCACGATGTTTGGGAGCTAAAGCGAAAAACTTCGGATAGATTTGGGTTTAAAACCCAAAAACCCAAAGTTCGTCCCAAGAGTGTTTGTTTGATTCTTTAGAGCAAGCGTTTCATGCAAAATATTCCAGCGTTGCATTACGATGTTTGGGAGCTAAAGCGAAAAACTCGGATAGATTTGAGTGTTTTTAAACCCAAAAAGTTCGTCCCAAGAGTGTTTGTTTGATTCTTTAGAGCAAGCGTTTCATGCAAAATATTCCAACGTTGCATTCGATGTTTGGGAGCTAAAGCGAAAAACTTCGGATAGATTTGGGGTTTAAAACCAAAGTTCGTCCCAAGAGTGTTTGTTTGATTCTTTAGAACAAGCGTTTCATGCAAAATATTCCAACGTTGCATTCACGATGTTTGGGAGCTAAAGCGAAAAACTTCGGATAGATTTGGCGTTTTAAAACCCAAAGTTCGTCCCAAGAGTGTTTGTTTGATTCTTTAGAGCAAGCGTTTCATGCAAAATATTCCAACGTTGCATTCACGATGTTTGGGAGCTAAAGCGAAAAACTTCGGATAGATTTGAGCGTTTAAAACCGAAAGTTCGTCCCAAGATGTTTGTTTGATTCTTTAGAGCAAGCGTTTCATGCAAAATATTCCAACGTTGCATTCGATGTTTGGGAGCTAAAGCGAAAAACTTCGGATAGATTTGGGGTTTAAAAAACCGAAAGTTAAATCCCAAGAGTGTTTGTTTGATTCTTTAGAGCAAGCGTTTCATGCAAAATATTCCAGCGTTGCATTCACGATGTTTGGGAGCTAAAGCGAAAAACTTCGGATAGATTTGAGTTTTTAAAACCGAAAGTTCGTCCCAAGAGTGTTTGTTTGATTCTTTAGAGCAAGCGTTTCATGCAAAATATTCCAACGTTGCATTCGATGTTTGGGAGCTAAAACGAAAAAAACTTCGGATAGATTTGGCGTTTAAAACCCAAAGTTCGTCCCAAGAGTGTTTGTTTGATTCTTTAGAGCAAGCGTTTCATGCAAAATATTCCAGCGTTGCATTCACGATGTTTGGGAGCTAAAGCGAAAAACTTCGGATAGATTTAGGGTTTAAAACCCAAAAGTTAATTTATCCCAAGAGTGTTTGTTTCGATTCTTTAGAGCAAACGTTTCATGCAAAATATTCCAACGTTGCATTACGATGTTTCGGGAGCTAAAACGAAAAACTCGGATAGATTTCAGCCTTGAAAACCGAAAGTTCGTCCCAAGAGTGTTTGTTTTGATTCTTTAGAGCAAACGTTTCATGCAAAATATTCCAACGTTGCATTACGATGTTTCGGGAGCTAAAACGAAAAACTCGGATAGATTCGGCGTTTAAAACCCAAAGTTCGTCCCAAGATGTTTGTTTGTTTCCCAAGATTCTTTAGAGCAAGCGTTTCATGCAAAATATTCCAACGTTGCATTCACGATGTTTGGGAGCTAAAGCGAAAAACTTCGGATAGATTTGGCGTTTAAAACCCAAAGTTCGTCCCAAGAGTGTTTGTTTGATTCTTTAGAGCAAGCGTTTCATGCAAAATATTCCAACGTTGCATTCACGATGTTTGGGAGCTAAAACGAAAAACTTCGGATAGATTTGGGTTTAAAACCGAAAGTTCGTCCCAAGAGTGTTTGTTTGATTCTTTAGAGCAAGCGTTTCATGCAAAATATTCCAGCGTTGCATTCACGATGTTTGGGAGCTAAAGCGAAAAACTTCGGATAGATTTGGGTTTTAAAACCCAAAGTTCGTCCCAAGAGTGTTTGTTTGATTCTTTAGAGCAAGCGTTTCATGCAAAATATTCCAACGTTGCATTCACGATGTTTGGGAGCTAAAGCGAAAAACTCGGATAGATTTGGGTTTAAAACCCAAAGTTCGTCCCAAGAGTGTTTGTTTGATTCTTTAGAGCAAGCGTTTCATGCAAAATATTCCAACGTTGCATTCACGATGTTTGGGAGCTAAAGCGAAAAACTTCGGATAGATTTGGGGTTTAAAACCCAAAGTTCGTCCCAAGAGTGTTTGTTTGATTCTTTAGAGCAAGCGTTTCATGCAAAATATTCCAGCGTTGCATTACGATGTTTGGGAGCTAAAGCGAAAAACTTCGGATAGATTTGGGTTTTAAAACCCAAAAGTTCGTCCCAAGAGTGTTTGTTTTGATTCTTTAGAGCAAGCGTTTCATGCAAAATATTCCAGCGTTGCATTCACGATGTTTGGGAGCTAAAGCGAAAAACTTCGGATAGATTTGGCGTTTAAAACCCAAAGTTCGTCCCAAGAGTGTTTGTTTGATTCTTTAGAGCAAGCGTTTCATGCAAAATATTCCAACGTTGCATTCACGATGTTTGGGAGCTAAAGCGAAAAACTTCGGATAGATTTGGCGTTTAAAACCAAAAGTTCGTCCCAAGAGTGTTTGTTTGATTCTTTAGAGCAAGCGTTTCATGCAAAATATTCCAACGTTGCATTCATTCACGATGTTTGGGAGCTAAAGCGAAAAACTCGGATAGATTTGAGGTTTAAAACCCAAAGTTCGTCCCAAGAGTGTTTGTTTTGATTCTTTAGAGCAAGCGTTTCATGCAAAAAATATTCCAACGTTGCATTCACGATGTTTGGGGAGCTAAAGCGAAAAACTTCGGATAGATTTGAGTTTTAAAACCCAAAGTTCGTCCCAAGAGTGTTTGTTTGATTCTTTAGAGCAAGCGTTTCATGCAAAATATTCCAACGTTGCATTCACGATGATGTTTGGGGAGCTAAAGCGAAAAACTTCGGATAGATTTGGGTTTAAAACCAAAGTTCGTCCCAAGAGTGTTTGTTTGATTCTTTAGAGCAAGCGTTTCATGCAAAATATTCCAACGTTGCATTCACGATGTTTGGGAGCTAAAGCGAAAAACTTCGGATAGATTTGGTGTTTAAAACCCAAAGTTCGTCCCAAGAGTGTTTGTTTTGATTCTTTAGAGCAAGCGTTTCATGCAAAATATTCCAGCGTTGCATTACGATGTTTGGGAGCTAAAGCGAAAAACTTCGGATAGATTTGAGTTTTAAAACCAAAAGTTCGTCCCAAGAGTGTTTGTTTGATTCTTTAGAGCAAGCGTTTCATGCAAAATATTCCAACGTTGCATTCGATGTTTGGGAGCTAAAGCGAAAAACTTCGGATAGATTTAGGTTTTAAAACCCAAAGTTCGTCCCAAGAGTGTTTGTTTGATTCTTTAGAAACAAGCGTTTCATGCAAAATATTCCAACGTTGCATTCGACGATGTTTGGGAGCTAAAGCGAAAAACTTCGGATAGATTTCAAGTTTTAAAACCAAAGTTCGTCCCAAGAGTGTTTGTTTGATTCTTTAGAGCAAGCGTTTCATGCAAAATATTCCAACGTTGCATTCACGATGTTTGGGAGCTAAAGCGAAAAACTTCGGATAGATTTGGGTTTAAAACCCAAAGTTCGTCCCAAGAGTGTTTGTTTGATTCTTTAGAGCAAGCGTTTCATGCAAAATATTCCAGCGTTGCATTCACGATGTTTGGGAGCTAAAGCGAAAAACTTCGGATAGATTTGGGCGTTTAAAACCGAAAGTTCGTCCCAAGAGTGTTTGTTTTTAGAGCGATTCTTTAGAGCAAGCGTTTCATGCAAAATATTCCAACGTTGCATTCGATGTTTGGGAGCTAAAGCGAAAAACTTCGGATAGATTTGAGTTTTTAAAACCAAAGTTCGTCCCAAGAGTGTTTGTTTGATTCTTTAGAGCAAGCGTTTCATGCATGCAAAATATTCCAGCGTTGCATTACGATGTTTGGGAGCTAAAGCGAAAAACTTCGGATAGATTTGAGTTTTAAAACCCAAAGTTCGTCCCAAGAGTGTTTGTTTGATTCTTTAGAGCAAGCGTTTCATGCAAAATATTCCAGCGTTGCATTCACGATGTTTGGGAGCTAAAGCGAAAAACTTCGGATAGATTTGGCGTTTAAAACCAAAGTTCGTCCCAAGAGTGTTTGTTTTGATTCTTTAGAGCAAGCGTTTCATGCAAAATATTCCAGCGTTGCATTCACGATGTTTGGGAGCTAAAGCGAAAAACTTCGGATAGATTTGAGCGTTTAAAACCCAAAAAAGTTCGTCCCAAGAGTGTTTGTTTTGATTCTTTAGAGCAAGCGTTTCATGCAAAATATTCCAGCGTTGCATTCGATGTTTGGGAGCTAAAGCGAAAAACTTCGGATAGATTTGAGCGTTTAAAACCAAAAGTTCGTCCCAAGAGTGTTTGTTTGATTCTTTAGAGCAAGCAAGCGTTTCATGCAAAATATTCCAACGTTGCATTCACGATGTTTGGGAGCTAAAGCGAAAAACTTCGGATAGATTTGGCGTTTAAAACCCAAAGTTCGTCCCAAGAGTGTTTGTTTGATTCTTTAGAGCAAGCGTTTCATGCAAAATATTCCAGCGTTGCATTCGATGTTTGGGAGCTAAAGCGAAAAACTTCGGATAGATTTGGGTTTAAAACCGAAAGTTCGTCCCAAGAGTGTTTGTTTGATTCTTTAGAGCAAGCGTTTCATGCAAAATATTCCAACGTTGCATTCACGATGTTTGGGAGCTAAAAACGAAAAACTTCGGATAGATTTAGGTGTTTAAAACCAAAGTTCGTCCCAAGAGTGTTTGTTTGATTCTTTAGAGCAAGCGTTTCATGCAAAATATTCCAGCGTTGCATTACGATGTTTTGGGAGCTAAAGCGAAAAACTTCGGATAGATTTGGCGTTTAAAACCCAAAGTTCGTCCCAAGAGTGTTTTTTTGATTCTTTAGAGCAAGCGTTTCATGCAAAATATTCCAACGTTGCATTCACGATGTTTGGGAGCTAAAGCGAAAAACTTCGGATAGATTTGATTTTTAAAACCAAAGTTCGTCCCAAGAGTGTTTGTTTGATTCTTTAGAGCAAGCGTTTCATGCAAAATATTCCAACGTTGCATTCGATGTTTGGGAGCTAAAGCGAAAAACTTCGGATAGATTTGAGTTTTTAAAACCAAAGTTCGTCCCAAGAGTGTTTGTTTGATTCTTTAGAGCAAGCGTTTCATGCAAAATATTCCAGCGTTGCATTCACGATGTTTGGGAGCTAAAGCGAAAAACTTCGGATAGATTTGGGGTTTAAAACCCAAAGTTCGTCCCAAGAGTGTTTGTTTGATTCTTTAGAGCAAGCGTTTCATGCAAAATATTCCAGCGTTGCATTCACGATGTTTGGGAGCTAAAGCGAAAAACTTCGGATAGATTTGAGGTTTTTAAAACAAAGTTCGTCCCAAGAGTGTTTGTTTTGATTCTTTAGAGCAAGCGTTTCATGCAAAATATTCCAACGTTGCATTACGATGTTTGGGAGCTAAAGCGAAAAACTTCGGATAGATTTGGGTTTTAAAACCAAAAGTTAAATCCCAAAGTGTTTGTTTGATTCTTTAGAGCAAGCGTTTCATGCAAAATATTCCAACGTTGCATTCGATGTTTGGGAGCTAAAGCGAAAAACTTCGGATAGATTTGGGTTTAAAAACCGAAAGTTTCGTCCCAAGAGTGTTTGTTTGATTCTTTAGAGCAAGCGTTTCATGCAAAATATTCCAACGTTGCATTCACGATGTTTGGGAGCTAAAGCGAAAAACTTCGGATAGATTTGGGTTTTAAAACCCAAAAGTTCGTCCCAAGAGTGTTTGTTTGATTCTTTAGAGCAAGCGTTTCATGCAAAATATTCCAGCGTTGCATTCACGATGTTTGGGAGCTAAAGCGAAAAACTTCGGATAGATTTGGCGTTTAAAACCGAAAGTTCGTCCCAAGAGTGTTTGTTTGATTCTTTAGAGCAAGCGTTTCATGCAAAATATTCCAACGTTGCATTCACGATGTTTGGGGCTAAAGCGAAAAACTTCGGATAGATTTTAGCGTTTAAAAACCAAAAGTTCGTCCCAAGAGTGTTTGTTTGTTTGATTCTTTAGAGCAAGCGTTTCATGCAAAATATTCCAACGTTGCATTCGATGTTTGGGAGCTAAAGCGAAAAACTTCGGATAGATTTCGGTGTTTAAAACCAGAAAGTTCGTCCCAAGAGTGTTTGTTTGATTCTTTAGAGCAAGCGTTTCATGCAAAATATTCCAACGTTGCATTCACGATGTTTGGGAGCTAAAGCGAAAAACTTCGGATAGATTTGGCGTTTAAAACCGAAAGTTCGTCCCAAGAGTGTTTGTTTCGATTCTTTAGAGCAAGCGTTTCATGCAAAATATTCCAGCGTTGCATTCGATGTTTGGGAGCTAAAGCGAAAAACTTCGGATAGATTTGGCGTTTAAAACCAAAGTTCGTCCCAAGAGTGTTTGTTTGATTCTTTAGAGCAAGCGTTTCATGCAAAATATTCCAACGTTGCATTCACGATGTTTGGGGAGCTAAAGCGAAAAACTTCGGATAGATTTGGCGTTTAAAACCCGAAAGTTCGTCCCAAGAGTGTTTGTTTGATTCTTTAGAGCAAGCGTTTCATGCAAAATATTCCAACGTTGCATTCACGATGTTTGGGGAGCTAAAGCGAAAAACTTCGGATAGATTTCGGCGTTTAAAACCCAAAGTTCGTCCCAAGAGTGTTTGTTTGATTCTTTAGAGCAAGCGTTTCATGCAAAATATTCCAGCGTTGCATTCGATGTTTGGGAGCTAAAGCGAAAAACTTCGGATAGATTTCAGTTTTTAAAACCGAAAGTTCGTCCCAAGAGTGTTTGTTTGATTCTTTAGAGCAAGCGTTTCATGCAAAATATTCCAGCGTTGCATTCACGATGTTTGGGAGCTAAAGCGAAAAACTTCGGATAGATTTGGTGTTTAAAACCGAAAGTTCGTCCCAAGAGTGTTTGTTTGATTCTTTAGAGCAAGCGTTTCATGCAAAATATTCCAACGTTGCATTCGATGTTTGGGAGCTAAAGCGAAAAACTTCGGATAGATTTGGCGTTTTTAAAACCCAAAGTTCGTCCCAAGAGTGTTTGTTTGATTCTTTAGAGCAAGCGTTTCATGCAAAATATTCCAGCGTTGCATTCACGATGTTTGGGAGCTAAAGCGAAAAACTTCGGATAGATTTGGCGTTTAAAACCAAAGTTCGTCCCAAGAGTGTTTGTTTGATTCTTTAGAGCAAGCGTTTCATGCAAAATATTCCAGCGTTGCATTCACGATGTTTGGGAGCTAAAGCGAAAAACTTCGGATAGATTTGGCGTTTTTTAAACCGAAAGTTCGTCCCAAGAGTGTTTGTTTGATTCTTTAGAGCAAGCGTTTCATGCAAATATTCCAACGTTGCATTCGATGTTTGGGAGCTAAAGCGAAAAACTTCGGATAGATTTCGAGTGTTTAAAACCGAAAGTTCGTCCCAAGAGTGTTTGTTTGATTCTTTAGAGCAAGCGTTTCATGCAAAATATTCCAACGTTGCATTCACGATGTTTGGGAGCTAAAGCGAAAAACTTCGGATAGATTTGGCGTTTAAAACCGAAAGTTCGTCCCAAGAGTGTTTGTTTGATTCTTTAGAGCAAGCGTTTCATGCAAAATATTCCAACGTTGCATTCACGATGTTTGGGAGCTAAAGCGAAAAACTTCGGATAGATTTGGGGTTTAAAACCCAAAGTTCGTCCCAAGAGTGTTTGTTTGATTCTTTAGAGCAAGCGTTTCATGCAAAATATTCCAACGTTGCATTCACGATGTTTGGGAGCTAAAGCGAAAAACTTCGGATAGATTTCAGCGTTTAAAACCAAAAGTTCGTCCCAAGAGTGTTTGTTTGATTCTTTAGAGCAAGCGTTTCATGCAAAATATTCCAACGTTGCATTCACGATGTTTGGGAGCTAAAGCGAAAAACTTCGGATAGATTTGAGTTTTAAAACCCAAAGTTCGTCCCAAGAGTGTTTGTTTGATTCTTTAGAGCAAAAAGCGTTTCATGCAAAATATTCCAACGTTGCATTCACGATGTTTGGGGAGCTAAAGCGAAAAACTTCGGATAGATTTGGTGTTAAAACCGAAAGTTCGTCCCAAGAGTGTTTGTTTGATTCTTTAGAGCAAGCGTTTCATGCAAAATATTCCAACGTTGCATTACGATGTTTGGGAGCTAAAGCGAAAAACTTCGGATAGATTTGGCGTTTAAAACCGAAAGTTCGTCCCAAGAGTGTTTGTTTGATTCTTTAGAAAAAGCGTTTCATGCAAAATATTCCAACGTTGCATTCACGATGTTTGGGGAGCTAAAACGAAAAACTTCGGATAGATTTCAGTTTTAAAACCCAAAGTTCGTCCCAAGAGTGTTTGTTTGATTCTTTAGAGCAAGCGTTTCATGCAAAATATTCCAGCGTTGCATTCACGATGTTTGGGAGCTAAAGCGAAAAACTTCGGATAGATTTGGCGTTTAAAACCCAAAGTTCGTCCCAAGAGTGTTTGTTTGATTCTTTAGAGCAAGCGTTTCATGCAAAATATTCCAACGTTGCATTCACGATGTTTGGGGAGCTAAAGCGAAAAACTTCGGATAGATTTCGGGTTTTTAAACCGAAAAGTTCGTCCCAAGAGTGTTTGTTTTGATTCTTTAGAGCAAGCGTTTCATGCAAAATATTCCAACGTTGCATTCACGATGTTTGGGAGCTAAAGCGAAAAACTCGGATAGATTTCAAACCCGTTTAAAACCGAAAGTTCGTCCCAAGAGTGTTTGTTTGATTCTTTAGAGCAAGCGTTTCATGCAAAATATTCCAGCGTTGCATTACGATGTTTGGGAGCTAAAGCGAAAAAAAAACGGATAGATTTCGGCGTTTAAAACCGAAAGTTCGTCCCAAGAGTGTTTGTTTTGATTCTTTAGAAAAAGCGTTTCATGCAAAATATTCCAACGTTGCATTCACGATGTTTGGGAGCTAAAGCGAAAAACTTCGGATAGATTTGAGTTTTTAAAACCGAAAGTTCGTCCCAAGAGTGTTTGTTTGATTCTTTAGAGCAAGCGTTTCATGCAAAATATTCCAACGTTGCATTACGATGTTTCGGGAGCTAAAACGAAAAACTCGGATTGATTTCAGCCTTGAAAACCGAAAGTTCGTCCCAAGAGTGTTTGTTTTGATTCTTTAGAGCAAACGTTTCATGCAAAATATTCCAACGTTGCATTACGATGTTTCGGGAGCTAAAACGAAAAACTCGGATAGATTTCGGCGTTTACAACCAAAAGTTCGTCCCAAGAGTGTTTGTTTCGATTCTTTAGAACAAGCGTTTCATGCAAAATATTCCAACGTTGCATTCGATGTTTGGGAGCTAAAGCGAAATATAAAATAACGAGTAAAACAACCTCGCCATTTATAAAAATATACAATACAAAAACTTCGGATAGATTTCAAACGTTTAAAACCCAAAGTTCGTCCCAAGAGTGTGTTTGTTTCGATTCTTTAAAGCAAGCGTTTCATGCAAAATATTCTGATCATAGTAGCGCGAGGCCCTGGCGCTCATCTCATGCGGCTGATCCACCGACTTGAAGCTAAGAACCGGCCAAGGTAGGCTTACATCGTTGGCAGGGTTCCGCTCTAGCAGGCTACAAACTAGGCTATTGCCGAAGTGGGTAGCTAAGTCCACAACCCAGCGGGTCGGGGGTAGCAAGATACGTTATGCTTCGCACACTTTACTCCCGATCAGTGGGGACAAAGTACGTTATGTCCGCTCAGCCTATGGATGATGACAAACCCTACAACTCTATCTAAGAGTACAGAGCAAAAATCAATGATTCCTGGCTAGCAAGCAATGACCGACATAAATCACATTACCTAGCATGATACTACAACTTAAGCGGAATCATAAGCATCTTTGTGAGAACAAACCTAGCATGGCACTAACATGTAAAATCAGGCAAACATGCTAGCAAGAAATCAAACAACTGCTCTATCTCTAACATGCTCATAACAGTAAACAAGCATACAAGGCACAATCGAGATATATCGCAGGGTCCACACAACCACGGTAAGAAATCCTTACCTGGGTCAAGCAGAAAAACAATAAATCTCACTGAAATCAACCTCCCAAATCAACACCAAGGACCCGGGCTCGAATCCCAAAGGAAACACCCAAACAACCATCATTTTGCCCAAAACCCAAATCACAACTGGAATCCCAAACGAAAAGCCCAAACATCACGGGACTCGCAGCCCACAACAAACAAGCCTCAACAAAGGCAGGAGCTGCCTCGAAGCCCTAAAAATCCACAAAACCTGCCCAGGGAGCCAAAAGACCAAAATGCCGCTAAGGGTCAAAACAACTCTAACGGCCCAACCGAACCACTGAATCTGAACCGGAAGCTCCTCGAGAACCGGGATAGAAACCTGGGCCGTTACAATACTCCCTCCTTATAAGACTTTCGTCCTCGAAAGTCCTAAGACGAAACGGCTCTAGGAATACTCCACTGATTCCTAGCCAACTGAGCTTCTCAGCTAAAACAACACTAGCCCATCTTCGAGAACCAAACCCTCTTCGGTTCCCAAAGGCTCAAAGCCACAAATCTATCCAGTCTACCACAGACTATCTCAACAAAGACTGAGCATGCAAAAAGCACTGCTGCCAAAGATGGGGCAAGGCTAACCGAAAGACCACTGCTCCGATCCGCTCAAGGATCTCAAAAGGCCTACAAACTTGAGGCTCAAACAAACTGTAAGGGACCGACCCGAATGGGGCACTAAATGGGCCCTTACCCCAATGCATGCATTCAAAGTAAAGGACATTAAACAGACATGATTTCGGATTCCAATTAAAAACAAAACATTCAAAATAACCCCTTTAAAACTAGACAATTTCCCTGGAACCTGTCCCTGTTTCCAAGCACCTGTTCCAAGATAAATACATTTCCAAAGTTTACTCTGATCAGAGATTTACTAAAAACCATTCAAAACCTGTTCAGATACAAAATGCTGGAATCCACAAAACATTTACAAAACATCCTAGAGCTCCGTGCATGCACATGCATTCGGGAAACAAAACATAAAGAGTCATAATACAAAAATCGAGTTGGAAGACTGGGCCCCATGATCACGCTCCTCCTTCACCATCTGTCTCTTAACTTGGTTACCTGTGGAGAAACCACGATGAGGGTGAGTAACGAATTACTCAAGAAGAATCCCCAACCGGGTACAATACGATATACATGGTCATCTCGATGAGCGTATGCAAGCTATGAATATAAACACATAATAGAGCACATAGCTTAGCCCGAACTTGGGCCTCGGATGCCAATTTAAGGTCTTAGTCCGAATAATATCACCACACAGATCCAATACATAAGTCGCCCTATACGAGAAACAAGTCCCGGCCTCGGCTGTTTTCTTGTCGACGAAAGGTACACTGCTCACAATCCCGAGGAGCTCTCCTGGTCGTACCAGAATGAGCGTAAGCATGCACCGCGTGCTCTTTGCGAGACCATGGGGGTGCCGGGTCTAGAGGCAAGCTTCCCATGTCCATCCACCACGCCTAACTAATTCTTTGGATCGGTGTCACCGACATAGGGGTGTGAGACACGACACGTAAACTATGTCAGCCTGAACCACCACACCTGAGACTAAGGAAACGGGTCGTGGTAGGCTTACACCAGAAGCCGCCCTTACCTTAACAGTGGCAATCGGGGCTACGGCCGAACACGGCGAGGACGTGCCGATCTGCCGGGGACGAGGCAATGCCAAGTCATCATCCCGACGGTTGGGGCATTTAACGATCGCCACCCTCACCCAAGATTGCGGGGCCTACTGCTTGGGTTAGCTAATCCCTCACGGGGTCCAGGGACGGAATGACTTGCTCGACGTCCCTGCCTAGGATGCAAGGTACTTTATGCATCAAGCCCGGATGATGCTACCTACCTGCAATTCTAACCTGCCCTAGCAATCAGCAAACAAATCCATAAAATCCAATACGTGCTCAATAAGAATACAACGAGCCTAGCATGATACTACGAAGCAAGGAATGATCTGAGCATGCTAGAAAGGAACAACCTAGCATGGATTAACATGAGAGTTAAACAGGAAAAATCATGCTAATCGGGAATTCAGAATAGAATACCTAGCTACACATGTCAATAAACACAAACAAGCGATCAATCAAAGAATCACATATAATATCGCGAGGGTCCACACAACTCCGGTAAGAAATCCTTACTTTGGTCGGGGACGATTTGACACGAAAACCTAAGTGGCGAACGAACCCGAACTAGCTATCGAGAACCTATCAATCATAGCAAAAATCACACAATAAGCCTAAATATAATAAAATAAACGAGGCTCAGCTCGGGAGCAACTCACGAGGCGCGACGAACGCACGAAAGATTTGATTGCGAGAACGGGCGTAGCCACAGAGTGGTGGGCGGGCGGGCGGACGGGCGGGGCACGAGGCTGCGACGACGAAACAGGGCGTTAGCGATCTTTGCTGCTCGGCTTACCGCGCGGCGCGCAGTGCGCGCGCAGACGCGAATCTGGGCAAGGATGCGCGGCGTGAGACAGCGCGATCGGCCGCGACAATGAGTAGCCTTCGCGCGAAGGGTCGAGAGCTCGGCGTTGGGCGCGAACAGGGGCGAACAGGGCAAGCGAATTCGGCTAACGAATTGGCGAATTGGGGCGAATTGGTTGGACGAATCACCTTGGCTAGCTGCAGTGAACATCACACACACACCAATCACTTCGACTCGGCCGAAAAACTCGAAATCGGAACAGGGGAGACGGAAACGCGAAGGAGAAGAAGAGAAGGAGAAACTTACCAGCTGCTCACGATTTTGCTTCGGATTTGGGAGAGGAACTCGGTCGAATTGGAGCTGGAGAAAGAAGGAATCGCGAAGGAAAAGTGAGTCGGTCGGAGGAGAATTTCGCGAAGGAAGAAGAAGAAATGAGGAAGAAGCTCGGGCGATTTTGGCTTTTAAATCAACCGCACGAAGACAGCTTAAGTATTAGATCGCGCGTTTAGATTAACAAACGCGCCCGATGGCTCACTGGCGGCGCCACTTTAGCATGCGTAGCGTCCTTGGCTCGAATCTCACTCGACGCGCTATTTAATTCCCTATTTATTTTTACCTTTTTCCAAGCCCAAATGTCTTCACCAAAATTCCCGATCCTATTCAAATCGACTCATAATTTTTCCGGCAATTAACAAATACAAAACCGGCCCTGCCGGCCCGACCCAAAATTACCAAAATGCCCCTGGGCGACCCGGGAAGACCGGGATGAAATTTCTGGGCCGTTACACAAACCCTCTGCTAATCCAACACGGAACACCTCTCTACGGTGTTACTCCCAGCAAACTAGCAGACTCGGCACAAGCTCCAAAACTCAACGCCACGCACTGGCATAACTTTTCTAAATGCCCACAGCTGTTATCAAACAGCCTCAACTCTACACCATGCTGGCCAAACAACTGAACCTCTCAAGTTCCAGAAACTAAACGGCCTACTCTTGCTTCACAAGAGACCAGCGAACCACAAAGCTTGCCTACAGCCTTAACGAACAACAATCAAACCACCAACTGGTGATTGATCCAAAAGGCAAACTTTTCCAACAAGCACAAGTTGAAACTTCAGCTACGGCCAACCCTAAATGGCCAAAACCAGGCACAGGCTCCACTCGGCCTAGCCAACAAACTGAAGCCTCTCAACGGCCGAAAGCAAACTTTTCCATGAAAAACTACTAGCAACTGGACAAACCATCACGCAGCTACTAGCAACACAACAGCTTGAGGAGAACAGCCCAAAGGCTAACCAACCAGAGCCACGGCACCACTGTGCCAACTCTCTCAATTGAGGCTCAGCTAACGCCAACTGGGGAAAGCACAACAACTAGAAGCAAAGCCCGAGAAAGGCTTGCTCAGCAGAAACTCAACTCAAGCTCATCGCGAGCAAAGCTCGCCTCCAAGCTACCACTCAACTCTTAAGTCCAACAGGCTACTCAAAGGACTTCCTCCTTTTAGCCAAGGCCCAACTCATCTTGCGACTAGAACTCTACACTCGGAACATCGCAAGGAAAACGAACTGACGAGGTTATCTCCAAAGATAACACTCGAGGCTGGCATCCATGGTGTAACTCGACCACCATAGAAACTAGGGGTTCCTCAAACCCCAAAGAACCAACAACTTCCAGCAAAAGCTCAACTCTTAAACTGGCTGGCCTCCGCCCTTGCGGGGACAAACAACTTTTCGCTTGCTAACCAACACCATGCAGGGACCCTCTCGCTGGGCTAACCACTGCGCTACTCTGATCAACTACACAACTCAGAGCTACGCCGACTCCTCAACGGAACGATTTCCCGACAAAGCAACCTCTGAAGGGCAGCGAACTTCACACAAGCTCGCTGACTAGCTCAAACCCAAGGGCAACAACAACCAACTCTCTTGGAAGCAACACCCAAGGGAAAACCTCAACCGATTGGACCACCAATCCAGAACTAGCAGAACTTTCTCAACTGCTGAGGGAGGGGTCAGCTCCCAAAACCTCCTAACTAAAAACAAGTCCTCAGGGCAACGCTCTCTGGCTCGAACCGAGCTAGCTCTTGAAACAACAAGAGAACCAAATCTTGGTCAACACCAAGCTCCAACTAGCCTCCAAACTGGAACCAATCCGGACTCTGCTCCAATCAAGCACTAGCTTGCTAGACTACCAAGTCTGCAAGAAACTCACCCAAGGAACATTGCCTGGGTCTGACTGAGCTGTGGAGAGGCTCTCCACAAACTAGGGATCCTCCGATCACCCTCCGACACACACGGTCGTCAAAAGATCTAACAGACAACCGGCTACACGGCACAACCCTCTCCAACATCTCAACTAAGCTGGCCAACTCCAATCTGAAAACCAAGAGGACCGGATACGCTACAGAATGCGTCATCCTCCTACTCAAAGCATCAGCCACAACAAACCTTCTGCCCAAGGTAAGGATCCGAACAGCTCTCTAAGCCATGACGATCAGAAACTACGCGGCTTTGCTACCACCGCTCTTGTTCAGATCCAACTGAACTCTGACCAGGCTAAGGACCAACAAGCAAAACTTGCTTAAACAACAACCCGGCAACGAGCACGACATCCTTACAACCAAAGCTAGGGCACTTGCCAAGAACTAAACCTTGACAACCCAAAGACTGAACACTGGCTCCTCAACACGAACCCTTCGTGGTTCTCCAAACATAAACCACGGAACGAGCTACACAAAAGTACACCGGCGTGTACAGCTCCAACTAGATCCAATGCCAACAAGGGCTCTCACACAGGGCAACATTTTCCTCCAATAGAGCCACTACTAACCAGGGAGCAACAAGAGTCCAAACCCACTCGGGGTCGACTCACCACGAAAAGCCACATTGGCCAACTCACTCTTACAAGAGCGCATCCATACCAAGCAATCATACCTTAAGCCAAAGTGCCTACTAAACGCTCCGAACAGCCATCCAACTCATGGCTCTAACACTGGATCAATCACGCATTCTCGATGCCAACACTACCCATACTAGGGTAACTCAAAGGGTAGCCGACTCATGCTACCATCAAACTGGCTCACAAGCTCACAACACAGGCGCGAGAACTCGAACACGCTAGCTATTAACAACCTACAACATCCTTTGGTACCCAACTCTCGGTGACCCTGGAAAGCTCCTACTTTCCCTCGAAAACCTCAAACTTGTAGTCCTCTGACTACCACCGAGCTAGATCTCTTATGCAACCCAAACAGGTGCAACCTCAGGAAATGGGTACAAGACTAACGAGGATGTTATACTCTGGGCGGCCATGGAACCACCTGCACCAAAAGTGCCAACTGGCCTGAATCTAGGCCTCCTCTCAAAGCCTGGTGCCAACAGACACTACATCCTTTACAACACAGATCAGCCTTAACGAGCTTTATGCCCCTCTGAGGAAAGAGAAGGTCACACTCCAAGTGACGGGGCAATGGCACTCAACACAAGAGTCCAAACACTCGAGCAGCCTAATCTCTGGCATCTCGACCAACAGACATGCCAAGGCCTACTCCTGCATCCCACTCGATGCTCAACAAAAGCTCAGGCTAAATCCTACATCTCACTCGATGCTCAACAAAAGCTCAGGCCAACTCCTCGGGTGGCAACAACTAGTTCCACACTGGGAACATCCAAATAAAAAGAGTGCTCCACTCTACTAGCCCGCTGAAATACACAAATGGATAAAACCCTGGCAAGCAAACTCCATACAACACCCTGGCTACGAGGGTACTAAAAGAACTGGCTGTACAACGACAGCAGGCTTGCAAGGGAGCCAAGATGTTTCTACATCTGCCTCAGGCCACTAACCAGGCAACTTGCCAATCAATCAGGCGACTGGTGGAGACTCTACTAGTCCACCTCTCTCAAGGGACTACCACCATCAAGTGCTGTACCAAACAGCACAGGAACGGCACATCTCGGCCTCTGAACAGCAAGGCATCCCAACACACGGATGCTAAACTCAAACCTGGCCAACTGCTTTACTACTAGCAGTAGGACTTTCTCAAACAACGAGCTCTACAGGCATCCACTTGCCAAACTGGGTGGCTCCATCAACGCCAACAAACTCGACGGCAAAAACCTGCTGATCATGCCCTCCCGGGAACCTCCGGGGCTACAAGAGCTACTGGGGGGGAAACTACTGAAATACTCTATCAGCTGGGCAATCTCTGCCCGGGACTCCTCACTACGCGCTACAATCTGCGCCTGGGTCTCCGCTCTCTGATGCTAACCTCTACCCCCTCCACTTGGCAACTCAACTGCCAGGGCCAACTCTGGCCAACGGGCCTAACAACCCTGGACGCGGCCTCAACATCAATACAATCTGTCCAACTCCTCGGTCGGACATGCCAAGCGTCCTGCTCCTCTGAGTGCGATCAACACACTAGCGATCTGCACAAAGCACCTCCACCCTCTCACTAGGGGAAAAGCAACAACTGGGCCACAAATGACCTACGAGAGTCTAAGCTCTGCCTCCCTCTGGGTGCGATCGACACACTGGCGATCTGCACAGGGCAGAGGCGAGAAAGGCTGGGCTTGGCGCGACCTGGGCGACGCTAGGGCGACATTGTGCGGCTGGGCTCGGGCTGCTCGGGCGTGGGCGAGCTGGGAGGCCAGGGTGGGCGAGCTGGGGGGCTGGCTCGGGCGACCAAGGGGGGCTGGGAGGGTGTGACAAACCCGACCCAAAATATGGTCCTAAACCGGGGTTCTCACTCAGCATGCAAGTTAAATATGATATGAAGCGGTTTAGTGCTCATTTTAAAACCTTTCAAAACATATGAGAAGGGGGAACCCTTAAAACATAATCAACAATTTTTCATTTAAACCATCCAACGAAGTAAAACCACTTGGCCAGTATTTATAAAATCATACAATACAATTTAAACAACTTTTTAAACAATGTTCCCCTAGGACTCATGTCCATCTACATGCTGAATAAACAATGCAATAATAAATGACAGAGTGCCGGCGGCTCCCCATGATCAATCAGCTCCCTCCGCTAGCCATCCTGGTGTTGTCCCAAGCTACCTGAAAGATAAATAAGGGTGAGTATAAACATACTCAGTAAGAATCTCCAACCGGGGTACAATACGATACATCAGTCATCTAGCACCTCAACATGCAAGCAAACAACTATCAACACAGATCATAGCTCAACGACCTCATAAAACAAGTTCTGGAGCCATCAGAAGTCTCTTACTTCCGGCCTAACTGGGATTGGATACACTGACCAATCCTGGGACATCACCGAGGTATCTATCACTCGGGGGGAATACACTGATCCCTAAAATGTCCTCAAGGGCCTCCTTGCCCTTGCACTAATCTGGACTTACGGGAGAGTACCCGAAGTCAGGCTCTAACGGAAGGAATGGTGTACTCACGACATTAGCCCGGGGGAGCTCTCCGAACCGGCAACTAACGCGTGTGCGCGCACACCTCATGCTCCTCTGCAACCGGCGTAAATGCGGGGGCCTAAGGGCAAACTACGCGGGCCAAATGCACATGCCTATGACTCGGAAGCGGTGTCATTGATCACAGTAGCGCGAGGCCCTCGGCGCTCATCTGTGCAGCCTGATCCACCGACCTGAAGCTAAGAACCGACCAAGGTAGGCTTACACCGTTGGCAGGGTTCCGCTCTAGCAGGCTACAAACTAGGCTATTGCCGAAGTGGGTAGCTAAGTCCACAACCGGCGGGTCGGGGGGGGGAGGGTTAGCAAGATACGTTATGCTGCACACACTTTACTCCCGATCTGAGCTAAATCCACCTTAGCGACTGGGGGGGGGGAAGCAAGATACGTTATGCTTCGCACACTACTCCCGATCAGTGGGGACAAAGTACGTTATGTCCGCTCAGCCTCTGGATGATGACAAACCCTACAACTCTATCTAAGAGTACAGAGCAAAATCAATGATTCCTGGCTAGCAAGCAATGACCGACAATAATCACATTACCTAGCATGATACTACAACTTAAGCAGGAATCATAAGCATGTTGGCAGAAAAAACCTAGCATGGCACTAACATGTAAAATCAGGCAAACATGCTAGCAAGAAATCAATCAACTGCTCTATCTCTAACATGCTCATAACAGCAAGCAAACAAGCAAGGCATATCGAGATATATCGCAGGGTCCACACAACCACGGTAAGAAATCCTTACCTGGAACAAGCAGGATAACAATAATAATAAATCACAATCAACGAACGACCCTCGAGCCTCTAAACGATCATGAACAGCCTGAACATCAAACAAAGCACCCAAATCAAATACAATAAAACAACCCAATAAATCCATAACCATCAACCAATAAATCCAGGCCCAACGAAGAAAAGACTCGGGAAATACCATCCGAGAAGCCACAAGGCTCGGGCCAACCAGCACACAACAGGGCAGGCTGGGCGCAGGGCAGGGGCGCTGGGCGCACTGGGACATAGAGGCTGGGCGCTGGGGCTCAGAGCTGCGCGCGGGCGAGCAGTGGCGAGGCGAGGGCGCGTGGCGGGCTCGGCACAAGGGACGGCGCGCGGGCGCGAGCTCGGCAAGCACAGGGGACTGCGCGCACGGGCACGAGGCACTATAGGGACGCGCGCGCGGGGCGACGCGACGCGATGGCTCGGGGCGCTCGGGCTAGCATGGCACGGCGAGCTACAGGGCGCACGGACCAGGGCGAGGGCGACGCGGGGCTGGGCGAGGGCTGTGCGACGCGACTGGGGCGGCCTGGGCGACACTATGCAGCTGGGCTCAGGTTGGCTCGGGCGTGGGCGAGCTGGGTTGGCGACCAGGGGCTGCTCAGGCAGGGAGGACGGCTGGAGGAGAGAAAAAGGGGAAAATGGAATTTTGGGGAAAAATGGGAAAAATAAAGGAAAATGGGATTTTTAAATAAAAAAAGAAATTTCCTTTTTCTTTTTATCCTTATCTAAAACCATTTTATCCAATTTTCCAATTCTCCAAAAATCCTTAAAATCCTTAAATCCCATTTCCCGGCTTCCTCCTTCGAGACCCGACTGAAGCAACCTTTCCAAACAACAAATCTCATAGAAATCAACCTCGCAAATCAACACTGAAGGCCCGGGCTCGAATCCCAAAGGAAACACCCAAACAACCATAACTTTGCCCAAAACCCAAATCACAATCGAACTCCCAAACGAATAGCCCAAACATCTCGGGACTCGCAGCCACCAACAAACAAGCCTCAACAAAGGCAGGAGCTGCCTCGAAGTCCTGAAAAACCACAAATCCTGCCCAGGGAGCAAAAAGACCAAAATACCCCTAAGGGTCCAAACAGCTCTAACGGCCCATCCGAACCACTGAATCTGAACCTGAAGCTCCTCAAGAACCAGTATAGAAAACTGGGCCGTTACAATAGTCCCTCCTTATAAGACTTTCGTCCTCGAAAGTCCTAAGACGAAACGGCTCTAGGAATACTCCACTGATTCCTAGCCAACTGGACTTCTCGGCTAAGACAACACTAGCCCAACTTTGAGAACCAAACCCTCTTGGGTTCTCAAAGGCTCAAAGCCACAAAGCTATCCAGTCTGCCAAAAACTATCTCAACAAAGACTGGGCAAGGCTAACCGAAAGGCCACTGCTCCGATCCGCTCAAGGATCTCAGAAGGCCTACAAACCAGGGGATTAATCAAAACCCTGCTAATCCAACACTGAACACCTATCTACGGTGTTACTCTCAGCAATCTCGCAGACTGGGCACAAACTGCAAAACTCAACGCCACGCACTGGCGTAACTTTTCTTAATGCCCACAGCTGTTATCAAATAGCCACAACACTACACCATGCTGGCCAAACAACTGAACCTCTCAGGTTCCAGAAACCAAACAGCCTACTCTTGCTTCACAAGAGACCAGCGAACCACAAAGCTTGCCTAAAGCCTTAATGAACAACAAATCGAACCACCGACTGGCGATTGATCCAAAAAGGCAAACTTTTCCAACAAGCACGAGCTGAACTTCAGCTACAGCCAACCCTAAATGGCCAAAACCAGGCACAGGCTCCACTCGGCCAAGCAAACACACTGGAGCCTCTCAACGGCCGAACACAAACTTTTCCATGCAAATCTACTAGCAACTGGCCAAAGAGAACTTTGCCAGGCAAGGGAACAACCAACGTTCCCTCAAGGAAAATCTCGGGCTGCAAGGACCAAACCATCACGCAGCCACTAGCAACACAACAGCTTGAGGAGAACAGCCCAAACGCTAACCAACCAGAGCCACGACACCACTGTGCCAACTCACTCAACTGAGGCTCCGCTAATCGCCAACTGCGAAAGCACAACAACTAGAAGCAAAGCCCGAGAAAGGCTTGCTCAGCAGAACTCAACTCAAGCTCATCGCGAGCAAAGCTCGCCTCCAAGCTACCACTCAACTCTTAAGTCCAACAGGCTACTCAAAGGACTTCCTCATTTTTAGCCAAGGCCTAACTCATCTTGCGACTAGAAACTCCACACTCGAAACATCGCAAGGAATACAAACTGACGAGGCTATCTCCAAAGATAACACTCGAGGCTGGCATCCATGGTGCAACTCAACCACCATAGAAACTAGGGGTTCCTCAAACCCCAAAGAACCAACAACTTTCCAGCAAAAGCTCAACTCTTAAACTGGCTGGCCACCGCCCTTGCGGGGACAAACAACTTTTGCTTGCTAAACAACACAATGCAGGGACCCTCTCGCTGGGTTAACCACTGCGCTACACTGATCCACTACACAACTCAGGAGCTACGCTGACTCCTCAACGGGAACGATTTCCCAGCAAGCGAACTCTGAAGGGCAGCGAACTTCACACAAGCTCGCTTACTAGCTCAAACCCAAGGGCAACAACAACCAACTCTCTTGGAAGCAACACCCAAGGGCAACTCAACTGATTGGACCACCAACCAGAACTTGCATAACTTACTCAACCACCGAGGGAGGGGTCAACTCCCAAAACCTCCTGACTAGGAACAGGCCTCAGGGCAACGCCCTCTTACTCGAACCGAGCTAGCTCTTGAAACAATCAAGAGAACCAAATCTTGGTCAACACCAAGCACCAACTAGCCTCCATAATCCAAACAAGCACTAGCTTGCTAGACTGCCAAATCTGCAAGCAACTCACCCAAGGAACACTGCCTCGGTCTAACTGAGCTCTGGAGAGGCTCTCCACAAACTAGGGATCCTCCGATCACCCTCTGACACACACGGTCGTCAAACGATCTAATAGACAACCGGCTACACGGGCACAACCCTCTCCAGCATCTCAACCACGCTGGCCAACTCCAACTTGAAAACCAAGAGGACCGAAGACGCTACAAAATGCGTCATCCTCCTACTCAAAGCATCAGCCACAACAAACCTTCTGCCCAACGCCAACAAAATCGTCTGCATAAACCTGCTGATCATGCCTTCGCGGGAACCTCCGGGGCTACAAGAGCTACTGGGGGAAATGCTGAAACAAACTCTGTCAGTTGGGCTATCTGTGCCCGGGACTCCTCACTATGCGCTACAAACTACGCCTGGGTCTCCGCTCTCTGATAGCTAAAGACCTGCCATCAAATCTTTCATGGCTGGAGCACACTCTGCTCAAGGAGTCTCACTCTGAGGCGTGCTAGCCTCTACCCCTCCACTTGGCAACTCAACTGCCAGGGCCAACTCTGGCCAACGGGTCTACACGACCCTGGGACGCGGCCTCAACATCAACACAATCAGTCCAACACCTCGGTCGGACATGCCAAGCGTCCTGCTCCTCTGAGTGCGATCAACACACTGGCGATCTGCACGAGCACCTCCACCCTCTCACTAGGGGAAAAGCAACAACTGGGCCACAAATGGCCTACGGGAGTCTAAGCTCTGCCTCCCTCTGGGTGTGATCGACACACTGGCGATCTGCACAAAGCATAAATGCTGGCCCACACTGGGGCTCTCACTGCTCATCAAATTGCTCGCACTGCGGGAAAGTTGGCATGATGGCACTCTAAGCCCAAACCAACAACGAGTCAGAACCTGCTCGTCTCTGCTCCACAACTCTACACAAGGCATAAAAGCGAGATAAAAAGTATTGTAAATTCTTACCCCTTAGCTTAATTGAACTCAGACAAACCTGGCGGCCGTGGAGTGCTGATGATCATGCGAGCAACAACCTACAAAGCAGGTTAGTCTACAGAATCTATGACTCTGTGCTCTGATACCAACTGTGACAAACCCGACCCAAAACATGGTCCTAAACCGGGGTTCTCACTCAGCATGCAAGTTAAATATGATATCAAGCGGTTTAGTGCTCATATTTAAAAACCTTTCAAAACATATGAGAAGGGGGAACCCTTAAAACATAATCAACAATTTTTCATTAAAACCATCCAACGAAGTAAAACCACCTGGCCAGTATTTATAAAATCATACAATACAATTTAAACAACTTTTTAAACAATGTTCCCCTAGGACTCCTGTCCATCTACATGTTGAATAAACAATGCAATAATAAATGACAGAGTGCCGGCGGCTCCCCATGATCAATCAGCTTCCTCCGCTAGCCATCCTGGTGTTGTCCCAAGCTACCTGAAAGATAAATAAGGGTGAGTATAAACATACTCAGTAAGAATCCCCAACCGGGGCTACTAGGGCAGGGAGGAGGGCTGGGGTCTGGCTGGAGGAGAGAAAAAGGGGAAAATGGAATTTTGGGGAAAAATGGAAAAAATAAAGGAAAATGGGATTTTTAAATAAAAAAAGAAATTTCCTTTTTCTTTTTATCGTTATCCAAAACCATTTTATCCAATTTTCCAATTTTCCAAAAATCCTTAAAATCCTTAAATCCCATTTCCCGGCTTCCTCCTTCAAGACCCGACTGAAGCAACCTTTCCAAACAACAAATCTCACTGAAATCAACCTCCCAAATCAACACTGAAGGCCGGGCTCGAATCCCAAAGGAAACACCCAAACAACCATAACTTTGCCCAAAACCCAAATCACAACCGAACTCCCAAACAAATAGCCCAAACATCTCGGGACTCGCAGCCACCAACAAACAAGCCTTAACAAAGGCAGGAGCGGCCTCGAAGCCCTGAAAAACCACAAATCCTGCCCAGGGAGCAAAAAGACCAAAATACCCCTAAGGGTCCAAACAGCTCTAACGGCCCATCCGAACCACTGAATGTGAACCGGAAGCTCCTCGAGAACCGGGATAGAAAATTGGGCCGTTACAGAGGGGCTGCTCGGGTTGGAGGAGAGAGAAAGGGAAAAAATGGGGGAAAAAGAAATTTTGGGGATTTTGGGAAAAATGGGAATTTTAAATAAATAAAAAAAAAGAAATTTCCTTTTTCTTTTTATCCTTATCCAAATAAATCCAAACTTATCCATTTTTTCCAATTTTCCAAAAATCCTTAAAATCCTTAAATCCCATTTCCCGGCTTCCTCCTTCGAGACCCGACTGAAGCAGCCTTTTCCAAACAACTGTGATACCAACTCTGAAGAACCCGACCCAAAACATGGTCCTAAACCAAGGTTCTCACTCAGCATGCAAGTTAAATATGATAACAAGCGGTTTAGTGCTCATATTTAAAAACCATTCAAAACATATGAGAAGGGAGAACCCTTAAAACATAAACAACAGTTTTCATTTAAACAATCCAACGAAGTAAAACAACCTCGGCGAAAGATTTATAAAAATATACAATACAATTTAAACCACGTTTTAAACAATGTTCCCCTAGGACTCTGTCCATCTACATCTTTGAATAAACAATGCAATAATAAATGACAGAGTCTTGGCGGCTCCCCATGATCAATCAGCTCCCTCCGCTAGCCATCCTGGTGTTGTCCCAAGCTACCTGAAAGATAAATAAGGGTGAGTATAAACATACTCAGTAAGAATCCCCAACCGGGGTACAATACGATACATTAGTCATCTAGCACCTCAACATGCAAGCAAACAGTTATCAACACAGATCATAGCTCAACGAGCTCATAAAACAAGATCAGGAGCCATCAGAAGTCTCTTACTTCCGGCCTAACTGGGATTGGATACACTGACCAATCCTGGGACATCACCGAGGTATCTGTCACTCGGGGGGAATACACTGATCCCTAGAATTTCCTCAAGGGCTTCCTTGCCCTTGCACTAATCTGGACTTCCTGGAGAGTACCCGAAGTCAGGCTCTAACGGAAAGAATGGTGTACTCACGACATTAGCCCGGGGGATCTCTCCGAACCGGCAACTAACGCGTGTGCGCGCACACCGCATGCTCTTTGCAACCGGCGTAAATGCGGGGGCCTAAGGGCAAACTACGCGGGCCAGGTGCACATGCCTATGATTCGGAAGCGGTGTCACTGATCACAGTAGCGCGAGGCCCTCGGCGCTCATCTGTGCAGCCTGATCCACTGACCTAAAGCTAAGAACGGGCCAAGGTAGGCTTACACCGTTGGCAGGGTTCCGCTCTAGCAGGCTACAAACTAGGCTATTGCCTAAGTGGGTAGCAAAGTCCACAACCGGCGGGTCGGGGGGGGGGGGGTAGCAAGATACGTTATGCTTCGCACACTTTACTCCCGACCTGAGCTAAATCCACCTTGGCGACTGGGGGGGGGTAGCAAGATACGTTATGCTTCGGACACTTTACTCCCGATCAGTGGGGACAAAGTACGTTATGTTCTCTCAGCCTCTGGATGATGACAAACCCTACAACTCTATCTACGAGTATAGAGCAAAAATCAATGATTCCTGGCTAGCAAGCAATGACCGACATAAATCACATTACCTAGCATGATACTACAACTTAAGCAGGAATCATAAGCATGCTGGCAGAACAAACCTAGCATGGAACTAACATGTAAAATCAGGCAAACATGCTAGCAAGAAATCAAACAACTGCTCTATCTCTAACATGCTCATAACAGTAAACAAGCATACATGGCACAATCGAGATATATCGCAGGGTCCACACAACCACGGTAAGAAATCCTTACCTGGGACAAGCAGAAAAACAATAAATCTCACTGAAATCAACCTCCCAAATCAACACCAAGGACCCGGGCTCGAATCCCAAAGGAAACACCCAAACAACCATCACTTTGCCCAAAACTCAAATCACAACTGGAATCCCAAACGAAAAGCCAAAAAATCTCGGGACTCGCAGCCCACGGCAAACAAGCCTCAACAAAGGCAGGAGCTGCCTCGAAGCCCTGAAAATCCACAAATCCTGCCCAGGGAGCCAAAAGACTAAAATGCCCCTATGGATCAAAACAGCTCTAACGGCCCAACCGAACCACAAAATCTGAACCGGAAGCTCCTCGAGAATCGGGATAGAAACCTGGGCCGTTACAGATGTTCAGAAAGCTAAGACAAAAAACTCGGTTCAGCGTTTAAAAGTTAAAGTTCGTCCTGAGAGTGTTTTTTTCGATTCCTTGGCGCAAACGTCTCATGCAAAATATTCCAACCTTGCGTTACGATGTTTTGGGAGCTAAGATGAAAAATTCGGATAGATTTCAGCGTTTAAAACCGAAAGTTCATCCCAAGAGTGTTTTTTTCGATTCCTTTGCACAAACGTTTCATGGAAAATATTCCAACGTTGCGTTACGATGTTTCGGAAGCTAAGACGAAAAACTCGGATAGATTTCAGCGTTTAAAACTGAAAGTTCGTCCCAAGAGTGTGTTTTTTCGATTCCTTGGCACAAACGTTTCAAGCAAAATATTCCAACGTTGCGTTACGATGTTTCGGGAGCTAAGACGAAAACCTCGGATAGATTTCAGCGTTTAAAACCGAAAGTTCGTCCCAAGAGTGATTTTTTCGATTCCTTGGCTCAAACGTTTCATTCAAAATATTCAAACGTTGCATTATGATTTTTCGGGAGCTAAAACGAAAAACTCGGATAGATTTCAGCGTTTAAAAGTTAAAGTTCGTCCCGAGGGTGTTTACTTCGATTTCTTAACGCAAACGATTCAAGCAAAATATTCCAACCTTGCGTTACGATCTTTCGGGAGCTAAGACGAAAAACTCGGATAGATTTCAGCGTTTAAAACAGAAAGTTCGTCCCAAGAGTGTTTTTGTTGATTCCTTGGCACAAATGTTTCATGCAAAATATTCCAATGTTGCGTTACGATGTTTCGGGAGCTAAGACGAAAAACTAGGATAGATTACAGTGTTTAAAACTTAAAGTTCGTCCCGAGAATCTTTTTTTCTATTCCTTGGCGCAAACGTTACATGCAAATTATTCCAACCTTGCGTTACGATGTTCCGAGAGCTAAGACTAAAAACTCGGATAGATTTCATCGTTTAAAACTTAAAGTTCATCCTAAGATTGA
This sequence comes from Sicyos edulis, assembly GCA_036507275.1. NCBI lineage: Eukaryota > Viridiplantae > Streptophyta > Magnoliopsida > Cucurbitales > Cucurbitaceae > Sicyos > Sicyos edulis. The sequence goes on along the minus strand of CM071846.1, from coordinate 37,122,176 downwards.
TTTTTTCGATTCCTTGGCGCAAACATTTCATGCAAAATATTCCAACCTTGCGTTACGATCTTTCGGGAGCTAAGACGAAAAACTCGGATAGATTTCAGCGTTTAAAATTGAATGTTTGTCCCAAGAGTGTTTTTTCGATTCCTTGCCGCAAACGTTTCATTCAAAATATTCAAACGTTGCATTACGATGTTTCGGGAACGAAAACGAAAAACTCGGATAGATTACAGCGTTTAAAACTTAAAGTTCGTCCCGATAGTGTTTTTTTCGATTCCTTGGCGCAAACATTTCATGCAAAATATTCCGACGTTGCGTTACGATGTTTGAGAGTTAAAATGAAAACGTTTCATTCAAAATATTCAAACGTTGCAATACGATGTTTCGGGAACGAAAACGAAAAACTCGGATAGATTACAGCGTTTAAAACTTAAAGTTCGTCCCAAGAGTGTTTTTGTCGAATCCTTGGCGCAAATGTTTCATGCAAAATATTCCAATGTTGCGTTACGATGTTTCAGGAGCTAAGACGAAAAACTAGGATAGATTACAGAGTTTAAAACTGAAAGTTCGTCCCAAGAGTGTTTTTTTTCGATACCTTGGCGCAAACGTTTCATTCAAAATATTCAAACGTTGCATTACGATGTTTCGGGAGCGAAAACGAAAAACTCGGATAGATTTCAGCGTTTAAAACTTAAAGTTCGCACCGAAAGTGTTTTTTTTTATTCCAAGGCGCATACGTTTCATGCAAAATATTCCAACGTTGCGTTACGATGTTTCGGTAGCTAATACGAAAAACTCGGATAAATTTCAGCGTTTAAAACTGAAAGTTCGTCCCAAGAGTGTTTTTTTCGATTCCTTGGCACAAATGTTTCATGCAAAATATTCCAACGTTGCGTTACGATGTTTCGGGAGCTAAGACAAAAAACTAGGATAGATTACAGCGTTTAAAACTTAAAGTTCGTCCCGAGAATGTTTTTTTCTATTCCTTGGCGCAAACGTTACAAGCAAATTATTCCAACCTTGCGTTATGATGTTCCGGGAACTAAGACTAAAAACTCGGATAGATTTCAGATTTTAAAACTTAAAGTTCATCCTAAGAGTGTTTTTTTCGATTCCTTGGCGCAAACATTTCATGCAAAATATTCCAACGTTGCGTTACGACGTTTCGGGAGCTAAGACGAAAAACTCGAATAGATTACAGTGTTTAAAACCGAAAGTTCGTCCCAAGAGTGTTTTTTTCGATTCTTTGGCCCAAGCGTTTCATGCAAAATATTCAAACGTTGCATTACGATGTTTCGGGAGCTAAGACGAAAAACTCGGATAGATTTCAGTGTTTAAAACTTAAAGTTCGTCCCAAGAGTGTTTTTTTAGAATCCTTGGCACAAACGTTTCATGCAAAATATTCCAACGTTGTGTTACGATGTTTCGGGAGCTAAGACGAAAAACTTGGATAGATTTCAGCGTTTAAAACCGAAAGTTCGTCCAAAGAGTGTTTTTTTCGATTCCTTAGCGCAAACGTTTCATTCAAAATATTCAAACGTTGCATTATGATGTTTCAGGAGCTAAAATGAAAAACTCAGATAGATTACAGCGTTTAAAACTTAAAGTTCGTCCCGATAGTGTTTTGTCGATTCCTTGGCGCAAACATTTCATGCAAAATATTCCGACGTTGTGTTACGATGTTCGAGAGTTAAAATGAAAAACTCGGATAGATTTCAGCGTTTAAAACTTAAATTTCGTACTGAAAGTGTTTTTTTCGATTCCAAGGCGCAAACGTTTCATGCAAAATATTTCAACGTTGCGTTAAGATGTTTCGGTAGCTCAGACGAAAAACTCGGATAGATTTCAGCGTTTAAATCCGAATGTTCGTCCCAAGAGTGTTTTTCTCGATTCCTTGGGACAAACGTTTGATGCAAAATATTCCAACAATGCATTACGATGTTTCGGGAGCTAAGACGAAAAACTTAGATAGATTTCAGCATTTAAAACCGAAAGTTCGTCCCAAGAGTGTTTTTTTCGATTCCTTGGCGCAAACGTTTCATTCAAAATATTCAAACGTTGCATTATGATGTTTCGGGAGCTAAAACGGAAAACTCGGATAGATTTCAGCGTTTAGAAGTTAAAGTTCGTCCCGAGAGTGTTTTTTTCGATTCCTTAACGCAAACGTTTCATGCAAAATATTCCAACCTTGCGTTTCGATCTTTCGGGAGCTAAGACAAAAAATCGGATAGATTTCAGTGTTTAAAACTGAATGTTTGTCCCAAGAGTGTTTTTTTCGATTCCTTGGCGCAAACATTTCATTAAAAATATTCAAACGTTGCATTACGATGTTTCGGGAGCGAAAACGAAAAACTCGAACAGATTACAACGTTTAAAACATAAAGTTCATACCGAAAAACTTTAGACAGATTGATGATTCAAAAAACTTTTGTTCTCTTGAACCCCATTTGGTGTTTCATTTCTTTTCACATTTTGCTTTAGGTTTGAAGTTAATCAATTCATTGGATTAGTCTTGATCAAACTAATTCTAGAGTGAGATGTCTTAGGATCTAAGAGCTACCGAGTGTTTTTTTCGATTCCTTGGCGCAAACGTTTCATGCAAAATATTCCGACGTTGCGTTATGATGTTTCAAGAGTTAAAATGAAAAACTCGGATAGATTTCAGCGTTTAAAACTTAAAGTTCATACCGAAAGTGTTTTTTTCGATTCCTTGGCGCAGACGTTTCATGCAAAATATTCTATCTTTGCGTTACGATGTTTCGGGAGCTAAGACGAAAAACTAGGATAGATTTCAGCGTTTAAAACTTAAAGCTCGTCCCAAGAGTGTTTTTTTCGATTCCTTGGCACAAACGTTTCATGCAAAATATTCCAACGTTGCGTTACGATGTTTCGGGAGCTAAGACGAAAAACTCGGATAGATTTCAGCGTTTAAAACCGAAAGTTCATCCCAATAGTGTTTTTTTCGATTCCTTGGCACAAACGTTTCATGCAAAATTTTCCAACGTTGCGTTACGATGTTTCGGGAGCTAAGACGAAAAACTAGGAAAGATTTCAGCGTTTAAAACCGAAAATTCGTCCCAAGAGTGTTTTTTTCGATTCCTTGGCCCCAAACGTTTCATTCAAAATATTCAAACGTTGCATTATGATGTTTCGGGAGCTAAAACGAAAAACTCGGAAAGATTTCAGCGTTTAAAAGTTAAAGTTCGTCCCGAGAGTGTTTTTTTCGATTTCTTAATGCAAGCGTTTCATGCAAAATATTCCAACCTTGCGTTACGATCTTTCGGGAGCTAAGACGAAAAAATCGGATAGATTTTAGTGTTTAAAACTGAATGTTTGTCCCAAGAGGGTTTTTTTCGATTCCGTGGCGCAAACATTTCATTCAAAATATTCAAACGTTGCATTACGATGTTTCGGGAGCGAAAACGAAAAACTCGGATAGATTACAGTGTTTAAAACTTAAAGTTCGTCCCGATAGTGTTTTTTTCGATTCCTTGGCGCAAACGTTTCATGAAAAATATTCCGACGTTGCGTTACGATGTTTCGAGAGTTAAAATGAAAAACTCGATAGATTTCAGCGTTTAAAACTTAAAGTTCATACCGAAAGTGTTTTTTTCGATTCCTTGGCGCAGACGTTTCATGCAAAATATTCCAACTTTGCGTTACGATGTTTCGGGATCTAAGACGAAAACTAGGATAGATTTCAGCGTTTAAAACTTAAAGTTCGTCCCAAGAGTGTTTTTTTCGATTCCTTGGCACAAACGTTTCATGCAAAATATTTCAACGTTGCGTTACGATGTTTCGGGAGCTAAGACGAAAAACTCGGATAGATTTCAGCGTTTAAAACTGAAAGTTCGTCCCAATAGTGTTTTTTTCGATTCCTTGGCACAAACGTTTCATGCAAAATTTTCCAACGTTGCGTTACGATGTTTCGGGAGCTAAGACGAAAAACTCGAATAGATTACAGTGTTTAAAACCAAAAGCTCGTCCCAAGAGTGTTTTTTTCGATTCCTTGGCCCAAACGTTTCATTCAAAATATTCAAACGTTGCATTATGATGTTTCAGGAGCTAAAACGAAAAACTCGGAAAGATTTCAGCGTTTAAAAGTTAAAGTTTGTCCCGAGAGTGTTTTTTTCGATTCCTTAACGCAAACGTTTCATGCAAAATATTCCAACCTTGCGTTACGATCTTTCGGGAACTAAGATGAAAAAATCGGATAGATTTCAGTGTTTAAAACCGAATATTTGTCCCAAGAGTGTTTTTTTCGATTCCTTGGCGCAAACGTTTCATTCAAAATATTCAAAGTTGCATTAGGATGTTTTGGGAGCGAAAACGAAAAACTCGGATACATTTCAGCGTTTAAAACGGAAAATTCGTCCCAAGAGTGTTTTTTTCAATTCCTTGGCATAAACGTTTCATGCAAAATATTCCAACGTTGCGTTACGATGTTTCGGGAGCTAAGACAAAAAACTCGGAAATATTTCAGTGTTTAAAACCGAAAGTTCGTCCCAAGAGTGTTTTTTTCGATTCGTTGGCCCAAGCGTTTAATGCAAAATATTCAAACGTTACATTACGATGTTTCGGGAGCTAAAACGAAAAACTAGGATAGATTACAGCATTTAAAACTTGAAGTTCGTCCTGAGAGTGTTTTTTTCGATTCCTTGGCGCAAACATTTCATGCAAATTATTCCAACCATGCGTTACGATGTTCAGAAAGCTAAGACGAAAAACTCGGATAGATTTCAGCGTTTAAATGTTAAAGTTCCTCCCGAGAGTGTTTTTTTCGATTCCTTGGCGTAAACGTCTCATGCAAAATATTCCAACCTTGCGTTACGATGTTTCGGGAGCTAAGACGAAAAACTCAGATAGATTTCAGCGTTTAAAACCGAAAGTTCGTCCCAAGAGTGTTTTTTTCGATTCCTTGGCACAAACGTTTCATGCAAAATATTCCAACGTTGCGTTACGATGTTTCGGGAGATAAGACGAAAAACTCTGATAGATTTCAGCGTTTAAAACTGAAAGTTTGTCCCAAGAGTGTTTTTTTCGATTCCTTGGGACAAACGTTTCATGCAAAATATTCCAATGTTGCGTTACGATGTTTCGGAAGCTAAGACGAAAAACTCGGATAGATTTCAGCGTTTAAAACCGAAAGTTCGTCCCAAGAGTGTTTTTTTCGATTCCTTGGCGCAAACGTTTCATTCAAAATATTCAAACGTTGCAATATGATGTTTCGGGAGCTAAAACCAAAAACTTGGATAGATTTCAGCGTTTAATAGTTAAAGTTCGTCCCGAGAGTGTTTTTTTCTATTCCTTGGCGCAAACGTTTCATTCAAAATATTCAAACGTTGCAATATGATTTTTCGGGAGCTAAAACGAAAAACTCGGATAGATTTCAGCGTTTAAAAGTTAAAGTTTGTCCCGAGGGTGTTTTTTTCGATTCCTTAACGCAAACGATTCATGCAAAATATTCCAACCTCGCGTTACGATCTTTCGGGAGCTAAGATGAAAAACTCGGATAGATTTCAGCGTTTAAAACCGAAAGTTCGTCCCAAGAGTGTTTTTTTCGATTCCTTGGCGCAAACGTTTCATTCAAAATATTCAAACGTTGCATTATGATTTTTCCAGAGCTAAAACGAAATACTCGGATAGATTTCAGCGTTTAAAAGTTAAAGTTCGTCCCGAGAGTGTTTTTTTCGATTCCTTAACGCAAACGTTTCATGCAAAATATTCCAACCTTGCGTTACGATCTTTCGGGAGCTAAGACGAAAAACTCGGATAGATTTCAGCGTTTAAAACAGAAAGTTCGTCCCAAGAGTGTTTTTGTCGATTCCTTGGCACAAATTGTAAAGACCCGACCCAAATAGGGCTCTAAATAGGCCTTTACCCCAATGCATGCATTCAAAGTAAAGGACAATATGCAAATAATTTTCGGATTCCCAATTAAAACAAAACAATCAAAGTTCAATCAGAAATAAAGATAGTTTGTTTGAAACTCATCCTTGTCTCCAAGCACTGCTTCAAGGCAAATACATTTCCAAAACGTACACTCGATCAGAGATTTCTTAAAACATTTGAAACATCCTCAAATTCAATAAAGCAGGAATCCACGAAAACATTCAGAAAACATCCTAGGGCTCCGTGCCCGACTACATGCATTCAGGGGAAAATAAAAAGACAAGAGTCATAGAAATAAAAAGTCAGAGACGACGGCAGGTTCCCATGATCACAGCTCCTCCTTCAGCCATCCTGTCTCGCCCCTTGGTTACCTGTGGAAAACCAAAAAATAAGGGTGAGTAACGAATTACTCAGTAAGAATCCCCAACCGGGGTACAATACGATGCACATGGTCATCTAGATGAGTGTATGCAAGCTATGAATATAAACACGTAATAGAGCACATAGCTTAAGTCCACACTTGGACCTCGGATGCCAACTCGTGGTCTTAGTCCGAGATAAATCACCACACAATACGCCCTATACGAAACGAGTCCCGGCCTCACCGCATCTCTTGTCGAATGAAAGGTGCACTAGCTCAAGATCCCGAGGAGCTCTCCGGTCGACGCCAGTAATGAGCGTAAGCATGCACCGCGTGCTTCTACAGACTATGGGGTGCCGGTCTAGTGGCAAGTCGCCCATATCCGGATACCACGCAGCGTAACTAAATCTCTGGATCGGTGTCACCGACATAGGGGTGTGAGACTCGGACACGTGAACTATGTCACCTGTACCACCGCACTTTGAGGCTAAGGAACGGTCGTGGTAGGCTTACACCAGAAGCCGTCCTTACCTTAACAGTGGCAATCAAGGGGGCTTTGCCGAACACGCCGAGGACGTGCGTTGCACGCCGACTAGGCATTGCCAAGTCATCATCCCGACCGTTGGGGCATCGCTTAGACTACCACCCTCACCCAAGATTGTAGGGCCTACCGGTTGGGATAGCTAATCCCTCACGGGGTCCAAGGACGGAGAACTGTCTCGAACGTCCTTGCCATGGATGCAAGATACTTTATGCATCAGGCCCGGATGATGCTATCTACCGAACTCTAACTCGCCTTAACAATCAAAGAAACAAGCGATATAATCCAACACGTGCTCAAAGAGTACAACCCTAGCATGGTACTACGGAGCAAGAATAAACACGAGCATGCCAGAACGGAACAACCTAGCATGGACTAACATGAAAGAACAATATGCGAAGTCATGCCAGTCAGGAATACATAACAGAGCACCTAAACTATACATGCCGATAATCACAAACAAACATACAACATCAATCACAAAGAACATCGCAGGTCCACACAACTCCTGGTAAGAAATCCTTACCGCCGGGAGGCAACTACACACAAAAATCCTAAGCCGCGATCGATCCCGAGCTAGCTAACGAGAACCTAACAAACACAATAGAAATCACAATCATAGCCCTAAAAATATAATAAAACAAGCGAGCTCGGCTCGGGCACTCACACGGCACGGCGACACGGGGCCGAAGTCTTCTTTCGTCAGGTGGTGCGGGCGGGGCGGCGCTGGGCGGCGCGCTGGCGTACAGGTTCGCGCGCCAGACACGGCGATGGGCACGTCACGGGCGAAGCGTCGCGGCGCGGCCCAGTGGCACGGCGAGCGTGCGGCGTGCGGGCGAGCGGCGCGGACACGGCGATCGGCTGCTGCGCACGAGCTGGGCGTCTGGCTCGGCCGATCTGGTGCGACGACGACGAGGCTGGCCGGCTGGAGCGCGCGACGGGGACTGCTCGGGCAGCTGGGCGACGGGCGACAGGCGTCAAATCTGGGACTCGCGACGGGCGAGCGAGCTGCTCCTCGACCAGATCTGGTGCGGCTGCTGGTCGGGGGTGTCTGCGCGACAAGGTGGCCGGCTGGTGCGACGGTCCGCGGGCTAGCTCGGCGGATCTGGCCGGCTGGTGGCAGATCTGGCCTAGGCTGCTGCAACAAACACAAACACACACACTTCCTTACCTTCGGCCAGCAAAACAACCAATCGAGAAGAGAAAGAGGATGAAGACTTACCCGGAATGAAGATCGAGCAACGGAGAAGCGAAGGGGATGAAGAAATCGGCAAGGAGGCTAGGGAGAACTTGGCTTGGGTGGCTAGGAGATGTGTTGGAGAAGAAGACAACCTAGCCTATCTTTTTTTCCATTTGACCAAAAGCACCCAAAAACCCCAAAATCCAAGGTTAACCATAAAATGACCCGAGAAGAGCAACAAGAGCTCTTACTAGCTCATCTGGCACGCATCCCCACAAGCTTTCCTGGAGACCCGGGTTTAAAACCCAGCTGCAACACAAATTCCTTTATTTTTACTTTTGCATCAAACCTTGCTCAACCATTCCACAAAGCCTCACAAACCTACATAAATTCATCCAATATTTTTAGCAACTAGAAAAGACATAAACGGCCCTGACGGCCCGACCAAATTACCAAAATACCCTTGGGCATACCTGAAGACCGGATGAAAACACAGGCCGTTACAATATTCCCTCCTTTTTATGACTTTCGTCCTCGAAAGTCCTTAAGACTGAAGCGACACGGACAGATACTGAAATCTCATCCGTCTTCCCCGCTCACGGCGACCTCCTCTGAACTCGACTCTCCCACCGAACTTTTACCAAACGGATCTCACGATTATGCAACGTCTTCGTCTCAAAGACCAGAATACTCACAAGCTTCCCCTCGAAGCTCAAATCCTCAATCAGCTGCAAAGGCTCAAAGTCCACAATGAGCGATGGGTCCGACACATACTGCCTCACACCGATACATGAGAACACTGCACACGGCTGACAATGACAGAAAGAGCTAACCAATATTCAACTTTGCCAATCCTTTCGAGAATCTCAAATGGTCCAACAACAGGAGGCTCCACTTCTCCCGCTTACCAAACCTCAACACAACTCACAACGGCACAACTTTAAAACTACGCATTGTCCAACCTCAAACTCTAAAACTCGACGCTAACATCGGCGTAACTTTTCTCACTGCTCTCTGAGCTAACAACACTAGCTCTAAACTCCTGCACATCACCTCTGGTCAAATGCAGCAACTCAGGACCCAAAACAAAATTGATGGCCACCAACCTTTTCCCAGAACACTGGAATCCTGCAATACTTACCTTGCAATGCCTCAATGGAACCACAAGAACTGACCGCTGAGAACTGCAACCAAAGGCAACCTCATAAAACCACTCTAGTCTTCCGCTGCCTAATCACGGAAACGCCAACTCGCAACAAGCTCCAAAGGTTCTGGATCACTCCTCCCAAAAGACCATCGGTCAGAGGGTGAAAACACTACAGAAACTGCACCCGGCTCATAAGCCTCTTAACAACGCTCTCCAGAACCACGGTTCATCACGCACTACCTAGAAAAATCTTTGTTGCCACACTCTGGAGCCAACAACTCCAGCCTGAAACTGACATGCCACTACTCCACATAATGACATCTCCACCTGGGCGAGGTGCGAGTTCTAGCTACAGAAACCAGTCCACCAAAAATCTGAACTCACACAACAACCTCGACAAACTGCCAGCTTCCACACGAACTCCTTCAAACCAACAACTTGAGTGCTACGATCTCGGAAGCCCAAACAACTACAAACTACATAGCTATGCCAATCCACTCAACTCTAGCTTGGCTCAAATCACTGGCTGGACAAGTCAGCCTGCCAACAACCGGCCCTAAAGGGCTCCCTCCACCAAGCCTACCTCCATGCAAGCAACGGAACGAAGCTTGCCTCAAATATGAAGCACATCTCACAAGTCCAAACGATAACACATACAGGCTTAACCCTCTAGCTTAGGCTTATTGCACCTTCCCACCGAAACTTCATAAACGGAACTCCACTACTCGGTTAACACCAACTACCGGGAACCAGATTACCAATAATGGTGGCAGAGCACAAACCACACTAACCAAAGAAAGATCCTCAAAAGGTCAAGACCCTAATCCATCCACAATGGTGCAACCTCAACCCACAACTGATACAAAGGAGTTCTTCCACTACAAAGGTGCAACATCTTCCATGCCAACACACAAAAATCTTAACCAACTAGGCCAAACACCCATAAGAGGCAGAACAACCCTTACCGCAACTTCCAGAACACCACTCAAGAGTCCGCTTAACTTGGACAAACAACTGCTTCCAAGCAGCCAACAAACTTTTCCTCCTACTAGCACCACTACTACCAATTCCAAGACCAAGGAATAATCCGACAACTCCAAAAAGGAAATAGATCCTTACAAGCATACATCCGAAGGACAGAGAGCTCCACAACCGCTCGCTGTCTTGCTTAGCTAAGCACGACATCCAACTCTCCTAGAGGCAACAACAAGGGGGGTCCACCACAGACTAGACCGCCAACCATGGGCAAGAGAAGACTCACCCCCAAACACCAAATAAGGGCACTCTCAAACTCTGGGAACAGGAGAGACATCCTACAGGGCAAACCACTTACCCACGAACAAGGCTAACTCCTTGGCAACTCGAAAACCACACCTTGGCCAACATCAAGCACCAACTTGCCACCACACCGGAACCAAATCCGGACTCTACTCCAAACAAACTCTGGCTTGCTAGCCTACCAAAACTGCCAGCAACTCACCCGAGGCTACAAACTACTCGACTGGGCTTGCCAACTAAACTCACTTCACGGTCCGACCGAGCTCGGTGAGGCTCTCCACAACTAGGGTTCTTCGACAACCCTCGACACACACTGTCGTCTAACGGTCTAACAACCAACTGCCTGAACAAACAACTCCTTTTCCCAGCATCACAACCACGCTGGCCTGCTCCAAACCTCGAAACCAAAAAGACCAGAAACGCTTCAGAATGTGTCATCCTCCTACTCAAAGCATCAGCCACCATGTAGCTTCCACCCAGGGTAAGGATTTCGAGCAACACTCTTAGCAACTACGAACAGGAACTACGCGGCTTCACTACAACCACCATTTGTTCAGTACCATCTGATTTCCAACCATGAACAACAAGAGGTTCCACCAACCAAGCTTAGGTTCAACTTAACAAACTTGCCTAAGCAACAACCCAACTACGAGCACGGTATCCTTACAACCTCAACTAAAGCCTTACAACATCCACCTGGAGTCCAACTTATCCAAGAACTGAGCACCGCCTCCAATGCAAACCCTACATGGTTCGGGAACTCTTGCCGCGGAGACAAACTACATGAAACACACTTGTGTGCACAACTCTCAACCTTCCTTCAGAGATCCAAGACTAACAGGTGCTTTCCAAAAGGCAACACTAACTTCTGGCAGAGATACAATCAACCAAAGGAACACCAAAAGTTCCATCTCCACACGATACTCGAAGCTGCGGCAACCTTGCTCTACTAAAGCATAACAATGCCAAACCGAAATTACTTTATACCAAGCCCCTACCAAGTGTTCTTACACATAAGGCGTCCAACTCCTCTCATAAGGCATCCTACTCATCTCATAGGCATCCAACTCGCCTCATAGGCATCCAGCTCATCTCATAGGCATCCAACTCGCCTCATAGGTATCCAGCTCATCTCATAGGCATCCAACTCACCTCATGAACAACCGACTCATCTCGCTCATGGTCCATCTGCTGGACCGAACTCGCATCTACAATGCTCACTCAACTCAGGTTTGGGCACTCGAAGGTAGTGGACCGCACCACCAACCACAAAGATCTCTTGGCCTTAACACTAGCGTGAGACTCACACACACTAACACTGATCAACCTTCAACCTGTTGACAAAATCATTCCCTGGTAACACCAGGAAGAGGCTCCGGCTCCTCTCGAACATCATTTTGCTTGTAGTCCTACGACTACCTCTGAACTAGCTCTCTTGCACGACCTAAACAGGTGCAACTGCCACAACCGGAACCAAAGGCTAAAGGAGTGTGCTGAACTCCGGATGGGTCATAGAACCATCTGCTTATACCCATGCCAAACTCAGGCCTGAACCAGACGTAGAGCCAAAGCGGCACACCAACCATTGCACCTCAAGTGCCACTACTACCAAATCCACATCTTACTACAAATGGGGCCAGCAAGGTCACAACCTCAAGTGACAAAAACTATGGCGAGGCATACAAGAGCTCAACTCAAACAACCATGCCTAAGGCATTTCATCAAACCGAAGTCTCACAGCCTACTCTTGCATCTCCACATGATGCTCAACAAAACTCTGGCCAGCTCTCTCAACATGCAGCAGCTAGCTCTACTCTAGGAGCTCACCAAAGAAGAGTGCTCAACTCTACCAGACAACTGGGGAAACCACCAACGGATCACGTCCGATGGGAACACTGCTCGCTGCACCCTTAACCACGGGGTTCCGACTTAAAAGCTGCAAAACAACAACACTTACAGGAGAACAAGGATGTCTCAGCAACCACCTCGAAGGCTACCAACTCTGCAGCTACTCACTGGGCAATCAACCATCTGCTAAGGTTCAAGATCAACACCTGAACTACCCAGGCTAGTCCACACTAGGACCTGCTCCACAAGCATCAACATGAGCAAAAGCCAAAGCTAACTCCTCTCCTGGAGTGGTACTCCAGGGCAAAACACCTCCACCCTCTCACTAGGGAATTAATACCGGGCCACACGTGGCCTACACGGGAGTCTAACCTCTGCCTCCATCCGGACGATGTCCCAGCGGTATCCGAATCTATCTGGATATCTCAACAAACCACAACATACAACTCACATCTGCGGAAGTTGGCATGATGGCGCTCTAAACCCAAACCAACGGCGAGTCGTCGAACTCGCTCGTCTCCGCTCCACAACACAAAACAAGGCATACACGAGATGAAAGGTATTGTAAATTCTTAACCATTTTCTAAAAACAGAAAACTTAGGCGCACTGATGATGACTCGGCTTGAGGCCGGTGATCATGGGAAAGATGACCTACAACAAAAAGGTCGATCTACAAAGTCTATGACTCTGAGCTCGATACCAATCAGAAAGACCCGACCCAAATAGGGCTCTAAATAGGCCTTTACCCCAATGCATGCATTCAAAGTAAAGGACAATATGCAAATAATTTTCGGATTCCCAATTAAAACAAAACAATCAAGGTTCAATCGAAATAAAGATAGTTTGTTTGAAACTCGTCCCTGTCTCCAAGCACTGCTTTCAAGGCAAATACATTTCCAAAACGTACACTCTGATCAGAGATTTCTTAAAACATTTGAAACATCCTCAAATTCAATAAAGCAGGAATCCACGAAAACATTCAGAAAACATCCTAGGGCTCCGTGCCCGACTACATGCATTCAGGGGAAAATAAAAAGACAAGAGTCATAGAAATAAAAAGTCAGAGACGACGGAAGGTTCCCATGATCACAACTCCTCCTTCAGCCATCTGTCTCGCCTTGCCTTTGGTTACCTGTGGAAAACCACAAAATAAGGGTGAGTAACGAATTACTCAAGAAGAATCCCCAATCGGGGTACAATACGATGCACATGGTCATCTAGATGAGTGTATGCAAGCTATGAATATAAACACGAGAATAGAGCACATAGCTTAAGTCCACACTTGGACCTCGGATGCCAACTCGTGGTCTTAGTCCGGAGATAAATCACCACACAATACGCCCTATACGAGAAACGAGTCCCGGCCTCGGCTTCATCTCTTGTCGAATGAAAGGTGCACTAGCTCAAGATCCCGAGGAGCTCCTCCGGCCGACGCCGTAATGAGCGTAAGCATGCACCGCGTGCTTCTACTGCACTATGGGGGTGCCGGGTCTAGTGGCAAGCCGCCCATATCCGGATACCACGCGTAACTAAATCTCTGGATCGGTGTCACCGACATAGGGGTGTGAGACACGACACACGTGAACTATGTCACCTGTACCACCGCACACGAGGCTAAGGAACGGGTCGTGGTAGGCTTACACCAGAAGCCGTCCTTACCTTAACAGTGGCAATCAAGGGCTCTTGCCAAACACGCCGAGGACGTCGCCGGCTGCCGGGGACTAGGCATTGCCAAGTCATCATCCCGACCGTTGGGGCATCGCTTAGACTACCACCTCACCCAAGATTGTAGGGCCTACCGGTTGGGATAGCTAATCCCTCACGGGGTCCAAGGACGGAGAATCGTCTCGAACGTCCTTGCCATGGATGCAAGATACTTTATGCATCGGGCCCGATGATGCTATCTACCCGAACTCTAACTCCCTTAACAATCAAGAACAAGCGATATAATCCAACACGTGCTCAAAGAGTACAACGAACCTAGCATGGTACTACGGAGCAAGAATAAACACGAGCATGCGTAACGGAACAACCTAGCATGGACTAACATGAAAGAACAATATGCGAAGTCATGCCATCAGAATACATAACAGAGCACCTAAACTATACATGCCGATAATCACAAACAAACATACAACATCAATCACAAAGAACATCGCAGGTCCACACAACTCCGGTAAGAAATCCTTACACTGCCGGGAGCAAACTACACACAAAATCCTAAGTCCGCGATCGATCCCGAGCTAGCTAACGAGAACCTAACAAACACAATAGAAATCACAATCATAGCCCTAAAAATATAATAAAACAAGCGTGCTCGGCTCAGGCACTCACACGGCACGATGACACGGGGTGAGTCTTCTTGCAGGCTGGTGTGCATGGTGGGCGTGGCGCGGCGCTGGGCAGCGCTGGGCACAGCGCGCGCGCGGACACGGCGATGGGCACGTCACGGGCGAAGGCGTGCGGGCGAGCGGCTGGGCACGGCGAAGCGGCGTCGCGGCGTCTTTGGCGCCGCGCGCGCGCGACACGGCGATCGGCTGCTGCGCGCGAGCTGGGCGTCTGGCTCGGCCGATCCGGTGCGACGACGAGGCTGGGCGTGCGACGAGCGTCTGGCTCGGCCGATCTGGTGCGACGACGACGAGGCTGGCCGGCTGGAGCGCGCGACGGGGACTGCTCGGGCAGCTGGGCGACGGGCGACAAAGCGTCAAATGCTGGGGCGCGACGGCGAGCGAAGCCGCCTCGACCAGATCTGGTGCGGTCGCTGGTCGGGGGCGCGTCTCATACGACAAGGTGGCCGGCTGGTGCGACGGTCGGCGGGCGGGCTCGGCGGATCTGGCCGGCTGGTGGCAGATCTGGCCTAGGCTGCTGCAACAAACACAAACACACACACTTCCTTACCTTCGGCCAGCAAAACAACCAATCGAGAAGAGAAAGAGGATGAAGACTTACCCGGAATGAAGATCGAGCAACGGAGCAGCGAAGGGGATGAAGAAATCGGCAAGGAGGCTAGGGAGAACTTGGCTTGGGTGGCTAGGAGATGTGTTGGAGAAGAAGACAACCTAGCCTATCTTTTTTCCATTTGACCAAAAGCACCCAAAAACCCCAAAATCCAAGGTTAACCATAAAATGACCCGAGAAGAGCAACAAGAGCTCTTACTAGCTCATCTGGCACGCATCCCCGCAAGCTTTCTTGAGACCCGGTTTAAAACCAGTACAACACAAAATTCCTTTATTTTTACTTTTGCATCAAACCTTGCTCAACCCTTCCACAAAGCCTCACAAACCTACATAAATTCATCCAATATTTTTAGCAACTAGAAAAGACATAAACGGCCCTGACGGCCCGACCAAATTACCAAAATACCCCTTGGGCATACCTGGAAGACCGGGATGAAAACCTGGGCCGTTACAATATTCCCTCCTTTTTATGACTTTCGTCCTCGAAAGTCCTTAAGACTGAAACAACACAGGATACTGAAATCTCATCCCGTCTTCCCCCGCTCACGAGCGACCTCCTCTGAACTCTGACTCCTCCACTGAACTTTTACCAAACGGATCTCACGATTATGCAACGTCTTCGTCTCAAAGACCAGAATACTCACAAGCTTCCCCTCGAAGCTCAAATCCTCAATCAGCTGCAAAGGCTCAAAGTCCACAATGAGCGATGGGTCCGACACATACTGCCTCACACCGATACATGAGAACACTGCACACGGCTGACAATCACAGAAAGAGCTAACCAATATTCAACTCTGCCAATCCTTTCGAGAATCTCAAATGGTCCAACAACAGGAGTGTAACGACCCAGGTTTTTCTTCCCGGTCTTCCAGGTATGCCCTAGGGGTAATTTGGTAATTTGGTCGGGCCGTCTGGGTCGTTTGTGTCTTTTCCAGTTACTAAAATTATTGGATGGTTTTTGTAGGTTTTTGGAGGGGTTTGTGGTTTGGTTTGAGCAAGGTTTGATGCAAAAGTAAAAATAAAAGGGAATTGTGCTACAGCTGGGGTTTGAACCCGGGTCTCCTGGGAAGCTTGTGGAGATGTGTGCCAATTGAGCCATTAGGTGCTCTTGTTGCTCTTCCTGCACCATTTTATGGTTAGCCTTGGATTTTGGAGTTTTGGTGCATTTGGCTAAATGAAATAGAAATTAGGTTTATTCCATCTTCTTCTCCAAATCTCCTCTTGGCCGCACAAGCTCTCCCTCTCCATAGCCCTTGCCGATTCTTCATCCTTGCAGCTCACTTGGATCGTTCATCATCATTCCGGGTAGGTATCGATCTTCCTCTTCTTCTTCTCATCCGTTTGGTGTGCTTTTGGCCAAGTGAAAAGAGGTGTGTTGTGTGTGTTTGTGTTGATTGCAAATGCACCGAGAGAAGCCCAACCAGCAGCCATTGTCGCCGTCCAACCGGCGGATCGCCGCCAGATCGCCCCTGCCGTCGCACCAGATCGCCCAGATCCGTTGAGCAGCCCCTGCCGTCGCACCAGATCGCCCAGATCCTTTGAGCAGCCCCTGCCGCACGCCATCGCTCACGGTCGCCCAGATCTGTGAAGCGGCCCTCCCGCACGCCATCGCTCGCGATCGTGCGAATCGCGCCAGCCAGCAGACGCCAGACGCGCGCCAGCGCCAGCGCGCCTTCGCCCGAGCTGCTGCGCGCGCCGCGCGCCGATCGCGTCCGCGTCGCGCTTGCCGCCGCGCGCCAGCGCCCGCGCGCCTTGAGCTGAGTTTCGCCGCCGCGCCCGACGCTCGCCGCGCGCGCTGCCCTCCGTGCATCCGTGCGTCTGCCGTGCAGCGCAGCCAGCAGCGTCCACTGCGTCCATCGCTGCCGTCTATCCGTGCCGTGCGCGCGGTGCCAGCGCGCAGCCAGCGCCCAGCCGTCTGTGCCAGCGCGCTGCTGCGCCACCTGCCGTGCCCGCTGGCTGCCGCTCTCAAGCTCGTGTCGCCGTGCGCGTGAGTCCCCTTTGAGCCGAGCTTGCTTTCTATTGTTGTTTAGACTTTTTAGATGCTTGATTATTATTGGTTTGCTAGGTTCCCGCCGCTAGCTCGGGATTGTTCCGCAGACTTAGGATTTGTGTGTAGAAGCCTCCCGACCTAGGTAAGGATTTCTTACCGGAGTTGTGTGGGCCTGCGATATATTTGTGATTGTTGTTTTGTATGCCGTGTGTATGATTACTAGCATGTTTAGCCCTAGGTGCTCTGCTCAATTCTGGATCGCATGAACTCTTGTATTGTTTCTCATGTTAGCCCATGCTAGGTTGTTCCATTCGGCATGTTCGATATCTGCTCTTGCTTCGTAGTATCATGCTAGGTTCCTTGTATCCATTGAGCACGTATTGGGTGCATTGATTGAGTTGTTATTATTGCTATGGTTTAGAGTTCGTAGGTAGCATCATCCGGGCCGGATGCATAACGTAACTTGCATCCCCGGCGGGACGTGCGAGATGGTACTCAGTCCACGATCCCGTTAGGGTTTAGCTAACCCTAACGGCTGGCCCTGCAATCTTGGGTGAGGGTGGCAAACTATTAATTGCCCCAACGGTCGGGATGATGACTTGGCATTGCCTCGTCCCCGGCGATCGGCACGCCCTCGGCGTGTTCGGCCGTAGCCCTTGATTGCCACCGTTAGGCAAGGACCGCTTCTGGTGTAAGCCTACCGCGACCGGTTCCTTAGCCTCGTGCGGTGGTTCAGTGACATAGTTCACGTGTCCGTGTCTCACACCCTATGTCGGTGACACCGATCCGGAGATTTAGTTAGGCATGGTGATCAACACAGGCGGCTTGCCACTAGACCCGCACCCCGAGTTTGCGGTAGCATAAGGTGCGCGCTTACGCTCATTACAAAGACCGATCGGAGAGCTCCTCGGTATCTTGAGCGATTGCACCTTTCGTATCGACGATGAGACGGCCGAGGCCGGACTCGTTCCCGTATAAGCGCGTATAGTGTGTTGTGGTATTTCCGACTAAGACCACGAGTTGGCATCCGAGGTCCAAGTGTGGACTTAAGCTATGTGCTCTATTCTGTGTTTGTACTCATAGCTTGCATACATTCTTCTAGATGATCATGTATATCGTATTGTACCCCGGTTGGGGATTCTTCTTGGGTAATTCGTTACTCACCCTTATTCGTGGTTTTCCACAGGGTAACCAAGGCGCGAGACAGGATGGTCAAGGAGGAGCCGTGATCATGGAATCCTGCTTGTCATCTCGACCATTTTATTATATC
Organism: Sicyos edulis; assembly: GCA_036507275.1. Lineage (NCBI taxonomy): Eukaryota > Viridiplantae > Streptophyta > Magnoliopsida > Cucurbitales > Cucurbitaceae > Sicyos > Sicyos edulis. The sequence goes on along the minus strand of CM071846.1, from coordinate 37,103,716 downwards.
TTGACTCTTGACTTTTGTTATTTCCCTGAATGCATGTAGACGGACACGGAGCCCTAGGATGTTTTCTTACGCTTTATGGATTCCAAATATTTGTACTTGTGGATTGTTTAAACGGTTTAAATAAATCTCTGATCAGAGTACGCTTTTAGAAATGTATGTTTTGGTTGTTGAATGTTTTTGTTTTTACTTGGGATCCGAAATATATTTTTCATAATGTCTTTTATTTTCAATACATGCATTGGGGTAAATGCCCATTTAGAGCCCCTTTTGGGTCGGGTCTTTACTGATTGGTATCGAGCTCGAGTCATAGATTCTGTGAGACGACCTTTTGTTGTAGGTTGTTTTTCCATGATCATCAAGACTCGGCGACTCATCAGTACGCCTAAGTTTACTATTTGTTGTTGAAAAAAAAGGGGTTAAGAATTTACAATACCTATCATCTAGTGTATGCCTTGTTTGGTGTTGTGGAGTGGTGACAGAGGCGAGTTTTGATTCGTTGTTGGTTTGGATGTAGATCGCCAAACATGCGATCCACCTGCATCGGAGAGGAGGTTCGAGAGCGTGTCGAGGTATCGTGGATCGGATCTCGATAGTGCAGGGACATCGTCCCAAGTGAGAGATCGATGGCATTCCACCAGCAGCTCCTCTGTTACGCCTAGAGCGGGCGTTGAGGCGATCGATCGCCGTGAGATCGCTCCCGGAGCAGAGTTTGCCGAGTCTATGAGGGCTTTTATGGTCAGCATGTTGAGTGACCAGAGGGCGAGAGACCTGTGCCTTGTTGGCGCTGGCGAGAAGAGTCCCGAGCCCAGATCGCGCGGTGACTCGATTGGTTCAAAGAGAGCTCGAGAGCACCTCCAGCTCCTCAGAGCAAGTAGCCCCAGAGGGCGTATATGGCGAGGGTGCCGAGGAATTGGGTAGGTGGTGAAGGATTTTGTGAAGTGGAAGCTCGAGAAGTTTGATGCCACCGGTGATGCGTGGCGGCAGCCAGTGGATTGCCCATTTGGAGTACACCTTCCCGATCATGGTGTGCCCCGATATTCGAGGCCGAGGTGTGCGGCTCATGTGCCGGGAGGCACAAAGAGATGGTGGTGGGAGTCCACCTTGAGCGAGAGACCAGTGGGGTCTCCACCCGCTACTTGGGAGTTCTTCAAGGCCGAGTTCAAGGTAAAGTTCATCGGTGATGAGGCTCAAGAGAAGATGGTGGAGCTCTTCCGAACCTGAAGCGGGGTTCGATTCCATTGAGGAATATGAGCGCAAGTTCTCGAGAGTATGGATATTTTGCTCCTCGCTTGATTGCCACCCCGGAGTGAAGATTCGGAAGTTCATATCCGGATTGAGGCGAGGTGTTTCCCGAGATGTCGGGCTCGTGCCCCCGACACTTATGCTAGGGTCATCCCAGCTTGGCCACGATCTATAATGGGAAGTATCCTGCTGAGCGGGTGGTTGCCGCCTCTGTTCAGCGTCCCGTCCCAGCAGGTGTGGGGCGTAAGAGGAAGTTTGATTTTCGGGGCGCGCCCGCGCCGCCAAGGGCGCTTCGAAGCAGATCTGCGGAGAGCTCCATCCGTTTCCACTCCCGACAGCGGGAGGACCCGAGCGGAGTTCCCGCTTGTGCTACTTGTGGGAAAGTCCACGCTGGAGCTTGTCGACCGACCTAGATTGTGCTTCCGTTGTGGTAGAGAGGGGCACATGGCCCGTTTTTGTGATCAGCCACCAAACTATGGCGGCTCGGCCCAGCAGCAGCAAGGTCGGTCGAGTGTTTGCTACGACCCGTCGGGAGGCCGAGCGTCACGGATGCCGTGTGGAAGGTACGCTTCTTGTTTTAGATCACTGCGCATTTGTCTTGTTTGATTCTCGGTTCTATGCATTCATTTGTATCTGTGTTGTTTGGTTTGAGCATGCTAAGTTAAGACTAGAGCCTCTAGGTTTCGAGTTATCTGTTGCAACTCCTTCGGGAGTTAATATGTTGGCTAGAGATAAGATTAAGGATGGCCGGATCGAGATATCCGGAGAGTTGCTTGTGGCTACGATCATAGTTCCGCCTATGAGCGGTTTTGATGTGATTCTTGGTATGGAGTGGTTAGTTGCTAACCACGAGTTGATTGACCGCCACCGGAAAGAAGTAGTGTTCAGCCGCCGTGTCGGCCCACTTTAAGTTTCTTGGAGTCCGTGGTGGAGTTTGCCCGCCGATGGTGTCACCGTGAAAGCTCGTCGTTTGCTAGCTCATGGAGCATGGGGCTATCTAGCCAAGTTGTTCGGGAGGAGCCGCCTCATTGCCTCTGTTGATCGTGTACCGGCCGTGCGAGGAGTTTGCGGACGTATTTCCTGAGGAGTTACCGGGTTGCCCCGAAGAGAGAGGTTGACTTCACAATTGAGCTCGAGCCGTGGACCCTCCCTATCTCGAAGGCTCCGTGATCGTATGGCGCCAAAGAGAGTTAAAGGAATCAAGATTCGTTGCAGGAGATGTTAGATCGAGGGTTCATCCGTCGAGTGTGTCCCCGTGGGGAGAGCACGATTCATTTGTGAAAAAGAAGGATGGTTCTATGCGCTTATGTATTGATTACCGCGAGCTTAATAAGGTGACAATGAAGAATAAGTATCCGCTGCCCCGTATCGATGATTTGTTCGATCGGCCTGAGGAGCTTCGTGTTCTCCAAGATAGATCCGAGATCCGGTTACCATCGATTGCGGATCGGGGATGCCGACATTCCTAAGACAACTTTGTGTCTAGATATGGTCACTATGAGTTTGTGGTCATGTCGTTTGGATTGACCAATGCCCCACCGCGTTCATGGACATGATGGATAGGGTGTTCAAATCATTTTTGGACAAATTCGTCATCGTGTTCATTGACGATATTCTGATTTATTCGAGGTCTAAAGAAGACCATGCAGAGCATCCGAGGTGAGTATTGGCGGCTTTGAGGGAAAACCGGCTTTATGCGAAGTTTTCCAAATGTGATTTCTGGTTGGAGCAGTGGCCTTCCTAGGCCACGTGGTTTCGAGAGATGGTATAGCCGTGGACCCCGCGAAGATTGAGGCCGTGAGTTCATGGGCCAAGCCGACTTCGATGCCTTAGATTCGCAGACTTTGCGGGTTTGGCGGTGTTACTACCGTCGCTTCGGTTAAATCAAGGACTTTTCGGCTTTAGCCTCGCCCTCACTCGCTTGACGAGGAAGGGTGTCGAGTTTGTTTGGGACAAAGCAGTGTGATGAGAGCTTTGCCGTGCCTCAAGCGTAGTTTGACTTCAAAGACTGTTGGCGATCCCGAGGGGACAGTGGTTTCGTGGTCTCAAATGATGCTTCCAAGTTTGGATTAGGTTGTGTGTTGATGCAAAGACGGGAAGGTCATTGCCTATGCTTCCCGTCACCGGCCGTATGAGCAGAACTACCCGACTCATGATATGGAGTTGGCAGCGGCGGTGGTGTTTGCAATCAAGATTTGGAGGCATTACCCGTATGGTGAGCGGATTCGGATGTTTACCGATCACCGAGCCTCAAGTATCTGCTTACTCGAAGGAGTTGAATATGAGGCAGAGGAGATGGTTAGAGTTGGTAAAGGATTATGGCTCATGAGATTTTGTACCATCCGGTAAAGCCAATGTAGTGGCCGATGCTTTGAGTAGAAAGACGCCGCACTCTGCGGCGTTGTTGAGTTCCCACCCCAGCTTTGCGGAGAGAGTTCGAACGGGCCGAGGTTGCGATGTTGTTGGGTGAGGTTACCGCCCGTAGTAGCTCGATTGGTCGCTCACCGTCGATTAGGCAGCGGATTATAGATGCGGCCGGTTGGGTGACCCCGCACTTGAGAGATTAGTTGACAGAGTTAGTGCCGACGGTGACTTTGACTTTGTATATTCACCGATGCTGGGTTGACTTATAGAGGTCGGTTGTGCGTTCTGGATATTGCGGTGCCTTCGAGCGAGTTGCTCTCGGAGGCCCACAGCCTCCCCTTTTGCTTGGCACCCCTGGGGTACCAAGATGTATCGAGACCTTAAGCGGACCTTACCGTGGATGGGAATGAAGAGAGATGTGGCGAGTTTGTCACCGGTGTCTCACTTGTCGCCAAGTGAAGGCACCTGTGCAGAGGCCACCGGTTTGTTGCAACCACGAGTGTGCCCAGTGGAAATGGGAAGAGATCTCCATGGACTTTATCTCTGGTTTGCCAAGGACTCCGAGGAAGTTCTCTCGATTTGGGTGATAGTCGACTGTTTGACCAAGAGCGCACACTTCATTCCTGTAGAGACACTTAGACCGTGGAACAAAGGGCGCGCAGCTATTTTTGGAGAAGATCATCCGTTATCACGGTGTGCCGGTGAGGATTGTGTTCGATCGTGACTCGCGGTTCACTTCTCGTTTCGAGAGCGCCCGAGAAAGGTTTGGGCACAGAGTGCGCCAAAGATGTTCTTTTCACCCTCGACGGATGGTCGATCGAGAGAGTGAATCGATTCTCGAGGATATGTTGAGGGCTTGTGTGTTGGATTTCCCGTGCGCTTGGGACCAGATCTCAGACTTGATGGAGTTTGCCTATAACAACGATTACGATCGGCGATTCGATGGCTCCATTCGAGGCTTTGTATGGTAAGCGTTGTTCGGTCCCCGTGTTCGGGAAGAGGTTGGTGATAGACAGGTTTTGGGTCCCGAGTTACTGCAATTGACCAATGGTGCAGTCACGAGAAGATTAGAGCTCGTATGTTGACAAATTTCAGAGCAGTAGAGAGTTACGCCGATGTTCGGCGCCGAGATTTGGAGTTTGAGGTTGGTCACATGTGTTCCTTAAGGTTGCTCCGATGCGAGGTGTTCCGAGGTTTGGTAAGCGTGGGAAGTTGAGTCCCCGCTTTGTTGGTCCATTTGAGATCCTAGAGAGGATTGGCAGAGTTGCTTACCGGTTAGCCCTACCTCCGTCACTATCGGGTGCATAGTGTTTTTCATGTATCGATGTTGAGGCAAAGATGTGCCGGACCCGTCGCACATTGTGGACTTTGAGCCTTTGCACTGAATGAGGATTTGAACTTCGAGGAGAAGCCGGTGAGGATCCTTGCCTTTGAAACCAAGACGCTGCGTAATCGCGAGATTCGTTTGGTAAAGGTTCAATGGAGGAATCGGGGTTCCGAGGAAGCCACTTGGGAGCGTGAAGACGAGATGAGATTGCATTACCCTCGAAATGCTTTGATCTTAAGGACTTTCGAGGACGAAAGTCATAAAAAGAGGGAATATTGTAACGACCAGTGTTTTTCTTCCGGTCTTCCGTATGCCCTAGGGGTAATTTGGTCGGGCCGTCGTGGTCGTTTGTGTCTTTTCCAGCTTACTAAAATTATTGGATGGTTTTTGTAGGTTTTTGGAGGGGTTTGTGGTTTGGTTTGAGCAAGGTTTGATGCAAAAGTAAAAATAAAAGGGAATTGTGCTGCAGCTGGGGTTTGAACCCGGGTCTCCTGGGAAGCTTGTGGAGATGTGTGCCAATTGAGCCATTAGGTGCTCTTGTTGCTCTTCCTGCACCATTTTATGGTTAGCCTTGGATTTTGGAGTTTTGGTGCATTTGGCTAAATGAAATAGAAATTAGGTTTATTCCATCTTCTTCTCCAAATCTCCTCTTGGCCGCACAAGCTCTCCTCTCCATAGCCCTTGCCGATTCTTCATCCTTGCGTACTCACTTGGATCGTTCATCATCATTCCGGGTAGGTATCGATCTTCCTCTTCTTCTTCTCATCCGTTTGGTGTGCTTTTGGCCAAGTGAAAAGAGGTGTGTTGTGTGTGTTTGTGTTGATTGCAGCCAGCCGAGAGAAGCCCAGCCAGCAGCCATTGTCGCACGTCCAGCCGGCCAGATCGCACGCCAGATCGCCCCTGCCGTCGCACCAGATCGCCCAGATCCGTTGAGCAGCCCCTGCCGTCGCACCAGATCGCCCAGATCCGTTGAGCGGCCCTGCCGCCGCGACGCCATCGCTCACCAGTCGCCCGATCTGCGAAAGCAGCCCTCCCGCACGCCATCGCTCGCGGATCGTGCGGTCGCGCGCGCCAAAGAAGAGCGCCACGCGCCAGCGCCCGTGCGCTTCTTCGCCGAAGCCGCCGCGCCGCGCGCTTCCGCAAGGCGTCGCGTCGCCGCGCCGCGCGCCAGCGCGCCAGCAGCAGCCGCGCGCTCGCCGCCAGACGCCCAGACGCTTCGCCGCGCGCGCGTCCTCGCTGCGGCATCCGCGTGCGCGTGCGCGCGTGCCCGGCAGCGCGCCTGCCGCCCAGCAGCGCGCCTGCCGTCTGTCCGTGCCGTGCGTCGTGCGGCCACAGCGCGCGCTGCGCCCGCCCTGCCGTGCGGCTTGCCGCCAGCTCCAAGCTCGTGTCGCCGCCGCGCGTGAGTCCCCTTTGAGCCGAGCTTGCTTGTTCTATTGTTGTTTAGACTTTTAGATGCCGATTATTATTGGTTTGCTAGGTTCCCGCCGCTAGCTCGGGATTGTTCCGACTTAGGATTTGTGTGTAGAAGCCTCCCGACCAAGGTAAGGATTTCTTACCGGAGTTGTGTGGGCCTCTGCGGTATATTTGTGATTGTTGTTTTGTATGCTCTGTATGATTACTAGCATGTTTAGCCCTAGGTGCTCGCTCAATTCCTCGACCGCATGAACTCTTGTATTGTTTCTCATGTTAGCCCATGCTAGGTTGTTCCATTCTCGCATGTTCGATATCTGCTCTTGCTTCGTAGTATCATGCTAGGTTCCTTGTATTTGTTGAGCACGTATTGGACTGCATTGATTGAGTTGTTATTATTGCTATGGTTTAGAGTTCGTTTGGTAGCATCATCCGGGCCGGATGCATAACGTAACTTGCATCCCCGATGTGGACGTGCGAGATGGTACTCGTCCCGATCCCGTTAGGGTTTAGCTAACCCTAACGGCTGGCCATGCAATCTTGGGTGAGGGTGGCAAACTGTTAATTGCCCCAACGGTCGGGATGATGACTTGGCATTGCCTTGTCCCGGCGATCGGCACGTCCTCGGCGTGTTCGGCCGTAGCCCTTGATTGCCACTGTTAGGGCAAGGACCGCTTCTGGTGTAAGCCTACCGCGACCGGTTCCTTAGCCTCAGTGCGGTGGTTCAGCCGACATAGTTCACGTGTCCGTGTCTCACACCCCTATGTCGTCGTGACACCGATCCGTAGATTTAGTTAGGCATGGTGATCAACTCGGGCGGCTTGCCACTAGACCCGCACTTCCGAGTTTGCGGTAGCATGCGATGCGCGCGCTACGCTCATTACAGCGCCGATCGAGAGCTCCTCGGGATCTTGAGCGAGTGCACCTTTCGTGTCGACGATGAGACAGCCGAGGCCGGGACTCGCTCCCGTATAGCGCGTATAGTGTGTTGTGGTATTTCCGGACTAAGACCCCGAGTTGGCATCCGAGGTCCAAGTGTGGACTTAAGCTATGTGCTCTATTCTCGTGTTTGTACTCATAGCTTGCATACATTCTTCTAGATGATCATGTATATCGTATTGTACCCCTGGGGATTCTTACTGGGGTAATTCGTTACTCACCCTTATTCTCGTGGTTTTCCACAGGTAACCAAGGCGCGAGACAGGATGGTGAAGGAGGAGCCGTGATCATGGAATCCTGCTTGTCATCTCGACCATTTTATTATATCTTGACTCTTGACTTTTGTTATTTCCCTGAATGCATGTAGACGGGCACGGAGCCCCAGGATGTTTTCTTACGTTTTATGGATTCCAAAGATATTTGTACTTGTGGATTGTTTAAACGGTTTAAATAAATCTCTCGATCGAGTAGTACGCTTTTAGAAATGTATGTTTTGGTTGTTGAATGTTTTTGTTTTTACTTGGGATCCGAAATATATTTTTCATAATGTCTTTTATTTTCAATACATGCATTGGGGTAAAGGCCCATTTAGAGCCCCTTTTGGGTCGGGTCTTTACAAGGAGGCTCCACTTCTCCCGCTTACCAAACCTCAACACAACTCACAACGGCACAACTTTAAAACTACGCATTGTCCAACCTCAAACTCTAAAACTCGACGCCGAACATCGGCGTAACTTTTCTGCCTGCTCTGAGCTAACAACACTAGCTCTAAACTCCTGCACATCACCTCTGGTCAAATGCAAAGAACTCAGACCCCCAAAACAAAATTGATGGCCACCAACCTTTTCCCGAAACACTGGAATCTGCAATACTTACCTTGCAATGCCTCAATGGAACCACAAGAATCGACCACGAGAACCGCAACCAAAGGCAACCTCATAAAACCACTCTAGTCTTCCGCCGCTAATCACGAAACGCCAACTCGCAACAAGCTCCAAAGGTTCTCGATCACTCCTCCCAAAAGACCATCGGTCGAGGGGGTGAAAACACTACAGAAATCGCACCCGCTCATAAGCCTCTTAACAACGCTCTCGACTACCACGGTTCATCACGCACTACCTAGAAAACTCTTTGTTGCCACACTGAGCCAACAACTCACTGAAACGACATGCCACTACTCCACATAATGACATCTCCACTGGCGAGGTGCGAGTTCTAGCTACAAAAAAACACCCACCAAAAATCCGAACTCACACAACAACCTCGACAAACCGCCAGCTTCCACACGAACTCCTTCAAACCAACAACTTGAGTGCTACGATCTCGGAAGCCCAAACAACTACAAACTACATAGCTATGCCAATCCACTCAACTCTAGCTTGGCTCAAATCACTGGCTGGACAAGTCAGCCTGCCAACAACCGGCCCTAAAGGGCTCCCTCCACCAAGCCTACCTCCATGCAAGCAACGGAACGAAGCTTGCCTCAAATATGAAGCACATCTCACAAGTCCAAACAATAACACATACAGGCTTAACCCTCTAGCTTAGGCTTATTGCACCTTCCCACCGAAACTTCATAAACGGAACTCCACTACTCGGTTAACACCAACTACCAGGAACCAAATTACCAATAATGGCTGGCAGAGCACAAACCACACTAACCAGCAAAGATCCCTCAAAAGGTCAAGACCCTAATCCATCCACAATGGTGCAACCTCAACCCACAACTGATACAAAGGAGTTCTTCCACTACAAAGGTGCAACATCTTCCATGCCAACACACAAAAATCTTAACCAACTAGGCCAAACACCCATAAGAGGCAGAACAACCCTTACCGCAACTTCAAGAACACCACTCAAGAGTCCACTTAACTTGGACAAACAACTGCTTCCAAGCAGCCAACAAACTTTTCCTCCTACTAGCACCACTACTACCAATTCCAAGACCAAGGAATAATCCGACAACTCCAAAAAGGAAATAGATCCTTACAAGCAGACATCCGAAGGACAGAGAGCTCCACAACCGCTCGCTGTCTTGCTTAGCTAAGCACGACATCCAACTCTCCTAGAGGCAACAACAAGGGGGGGTCCACCACAGACTAGACCGCCAACCATGGGCAAGAGAAGACTCACCCCAAACACCAAATAAGGGCACTCTCAAACTCTAGGAACAGGAGAGACATCCTACAGGGGCAAACCACTTACCCACGAACAAGGCTAACTCCTTGGCAACTCGAAAACCACACCTTGGCCAACATCAAGCACCAACTTGCCACCACACCGAACCAAATCCAGACTCTACTCCAAACAAACTCGGCTTGCTAGCCTACCAAAATCGCCAAAGAACTCACCCACGGCTACAAACTACTCGACTGCGGCTTGCCAACTAAACTCACTACTTGGGTCTGACTGAGCTCTGGTAAGGCTCTCCACAACTAGGTGTAAAGACCCAGCCCAAAAGGGGCTCTAAATGGGCCTTTACCCCAATGCATGTATTGAAAATAAAAGACATTATGAAAAATACATTTCGGATCCCAAGTAAAAACAGAAACATTCAACAATCAAAACATACGTTTCTAAAAGCATACTCTGATCAGAGATTTATTTAAACCATTTAAACATTCCACAAGTACAAATATGCTGGAATCCATAAAACGTAAGAAAACATCCTAGGGCTCCGTGCCTGTCTACATGCATTCGGGGAAATAACAAAAGTCAAGAGTCATGATATAATAAAATGGTCGAGAGATGACAAAGAGGATTCCATGATCACAGCCTTCTCCTTCACCATCCTGTCTCCCCGCTTTGATTACCGTGGAAAACCACGTAATAAGGGTGAGTAACGAATTACCCAAAGAAGAATCCCCAACCGGGGTACAATACGATATACATGATCATCTAGAAGAATGTATGCAAGCTATGAGTACAAACACAGAGCGGAGCACATAACTAAGTCCACACTTGGACCTCGGATGCCAACTCAGGGTCTTAGTCCGGAAAGAAATACCACAACATACTATACGCTCTATACGGGAACAAGTCCCGGCCTCGGCTGTCTTCATCGACGATACGAAAGGTGCACTGCTCAAGATCCCGAGGAGCTCTCCGATCGGGCGCCAGTAATGAGCGTAAGCGCGCACCGCATGCTACCGCAAACTCGGGGTGCCGGGTCTAGTGGCAAGCTGCCCGTGTTCGATCACCATGCCTAACTAAATCTGGATCGGTGTCACCGACATAGGGGTGTGAGACTCGACACGTGAACTATGTCACTGTACCACCGCACTTTGGCTAAGGAACCGGCCGTGGTAGGCTTACACCGTGAAGCGGTCCTTGCCCTAACAGTGGCAATCAAGGGCTACGGCCGAACACGCCGAGGACGTGCCGATCGCCGGGACGCAGGCAATGCCAAGTCATCATCCCGACCGTTGGGGCATTTAACGATCGCCACCCTCACCCAAGATTGCGGGGCCACCGTTAGGGTTAGCTAAACCCTAACGGGATCGTGGACGAGTACCATCTCGTGCGTCCACTGTCGGGGATGCAAGTTATGTTATGCATCCGGCCCGGATGATGCTACCTACCCGAACTCTAAACCATTGCAATAATAACAATTCAATCAATGCACCCAATACGTGCTCAATGGATACAAGGAACCTAGCATGATACTACGAAGCAAGAACAGATTTCAACATGCCGAATGGAACAACCTAGCATGGGCTAACATGAGAAACAATACAAGAGTTCATGCCATCAGAATTGAAACAGAGCACCTAGGGCTAAACATGCTAGTAATCATACACAGCATACAAAACAACAATCACAAATATACCGCAGGCCCACACAACTCCGGTAAGAAATCCTTACCTTGGTCTGGGAGCTTCTACACACAAATCCTAAGTCATGGAACAATCCCGAGCTAGCGAAAGGAACCTAACAAACCAATAATAGTCAATACCTAAAAAGTCTAAAAATAATAGAAACGACAAGCTCGGCTCGGGAACTCACGCGCACGGTTGCACGGCAGGACGCAGCGCGCGGCGGCGAAGCGCTCTGGCATGCGGCGCGGCGGCTGGGGCGGCGCCTTGGCGCCGGCGTTCGACAGCGAGCGCGCGACGCGGCCGGGCGCGCGGCGGCGAGCAGCTTCGGGCGCGGCGCGCGGCGCGCCGGCGCGTCGTTGTTGCGCGATCCGCACGACGACGAGCGATGGCGTGCGGGAGGCTGCGACGGTGGATTCTGGCGCGACCTGGTGAGCGATGGCGTGCGGGAGATCTGCGACGGTGGATCTGGCGCGACCTGGTGAGCGATGGCGTGCGGGAGGTCTGCGACGGTGGATCTGGGCGAGGGGCTGGCCGGCTGGACGGCGACGATGGCTGCTGGCTGGCTTCTCTCGGCTGGCTGCAATCAACACAAACACACACAACACTCTACTTCTTACCTTCGGCCAGCATCAATAACCAAATGAGGAGATGAAGAGGATGAAGACTTACCCGGAATGATGATGATCGAACCCAAGGAGATGCAAGGGAAAGAAGAATCGGCAAAGGCTATGGAGAGGGAAAGCTTGTGCGGCCAAGAGGTGATTTGGAGAAGAAGATGGAATAAACCTAATTTCTATTTCATTTAACCAAATGCACCAAAACTCCAAAATCCAAGGCTAACCATAAGATGATGCAGGAAGAGCAACAAGAGCACCTAATGGCTCAATTGGCACACATCTCCACAAGCTTCCCAGAGACCCGGTTCAAACCCCTACTGCAAAGACAATTTCCTTTATTTTTACTTTTGCATCAAACCTTGCTCAAACCAAACCACAAACCCTCCAAAAACCCTACAAAACCATCCAATAATTTTAGTAATCGAAAGACACAAACGACTCTGACGGCCCGACCAAATTACCAAATTACCCCTAGGGCATACCTGGAAGACCGGAAGAAAAACTGGGTCGTTACAATATTGCCTCCTTTTTATGACTTTCGTCCTCGAAAGTCCTTAAGACAGAAATGACTTCGGGGGTAATGCAATCTCATCTCGTCTTCCCGCTCCCAAGTGGCTTCCTCGAACCCCGATTCTTCCATCGAACCTTTACCAAACGAATCTCGCGATTACGCAACGTCTTGGTCTCAAAGGCAAGGATCCTCACCGCTTCTCCTCGAAGTTCAAATCCTCATTCACCGCAAAGGCTCAAAGTCCACAATGTGCGACGGTCCGGCACATACCGCCTCAACATCGATACATGGAAAACACTATGCACCGATAGTGACGGAGGTAGGGCTAACCGGTAAGCAACTCTGCCAATCCTCTCTAGGATCTCAAATGGACCAACAAAACGGGGACTCAACTTCCCACGCTTACCAAACCTCGTAACACCTCGCATCGGAGCAACCTTAAGGAACACATGCCGACCAACCTCAAACTCCAAATCTCGACGCCGAACATCGGCGTAACTCTTCTGCTGCTCCGAGCCACAACATACGAGCTCTAATCTTCTCGTGACCGCACCATTGGTCAACTGCAGCAGAATTCGGGACCCAAAACTCGTCTATCTCCAACCTCTTCCCGCAACACAGGGACCGACAACGCTTACCATACAAAGCCTCGAATGGAGCCATCTCGAATCGCCGATCGTAATCGTTGTTATAGGCAAACTCCATCAAGCATGAGATCTGGTCCCAATCGCTCGAAATCCAACACACAAGCCCTCAACATATCCTCGAGAATCGATTCACTCTCTCACCGACCATCCGTCTCGAGGGTGAAAAGTCAGGCTTTGAAATCGCACTCGTGCTCAAACCCTTCTCGAGCGCTCTCTCGAAACGAGAGGTGAACCGCGAGTCACGATCGGACACAATCCTCGCCAAGCACACCATGATAACGGATGACTGTTCCAAAAACAATCTGCGCCCACTCGCTCCACGGTATAAGTGTCTCTACCGGAATGAAGTGTGCGCTATTGGTCAAACGGTCGACTATCACCCAAATCGAGAGAACTTCCTCGAGTCCTTGGCAAACCAGAGATAAAGTCCATGGAGATCTCTTCCCATTTCCACTCGGGTACACTCGGTGGTCGCAACAAACCACCGGCCTCTGCTGCTCGGTGCCTTCACTTGTCGACAAGTGAGACACCTACCGACAAACTCTGCCACATCTCTCTTCATTCCCATCCACCGTAAGGTCCGCTAAGGTCTCGATACATCTTGGTACCCCCGGGTGCCAAGCAAAAGGGGAATCAGGGCTTCCGAGAGCAACTCGCTCAAAACTCGCAATGTCCGGAACACACAACCGCCTCTATAAGTCAACCCACCGCCTCGTGAATATACAAAGTCAAAGTCACCGTCAGACTAACTCACAACCAATCTCTTAAGTGCGGGGTCACCCAACCGGCTGTCTATAATCCGCCGCCTAATCGACGGTGAATAGCAATCGAGCTACCTCGCGGTAACCTCACCCAACAACATCGCAACCTCGGCCCGCTCGAACTCTCTCTCGCAAACTGGCTGGAACTCAACAACGCCATGGAGTGCGACGTCTTTCTACTCAAAGCATCGGCCACTACATTGGCTTTACCTAGATGGTACAAAATCTCGCAGATCATAATCCTTTACCAACTCTAACCATCTCCTCTCGCCTCATATTCAACTCCTTCGAGTAAACAGATACTTGAGGTTCTAGTGATCGGTAAACATCTCGAATCCGCTCACCATACAGTGTAATGCCTCCAAATCTTCATTGCAAACACCACCACTTTGCCAACTCCATATCATGAGTCGGTTAGTTCTGCTCATACGGCTTCAAATGACGGGAAGCATAGGCAATGACCTTCCCGTCTTTGCATCAACACACAACCTAATCCAAACTTGGAAGCATCATCAGAGACCACGAAACCACATGTCCCCTCCGGATCGCCAACACTGTGCCGGGTCAAATCGCGCTTGAGCCTGCAAAGCTCTCATCACACTCTTTGTCCCAAACAAACTCGACACTCTTCCTCGCCGACGAGTGAGGCGAGGCTATAGCGAAAAAGTCCTTGACGAACCGACGGTAGTAACCTCGCCAAACCTGCAGCGCGCGAATCTCGGCATCGCTGAAGTCGGCTTGGCCCATGAACTCACGGCCTCAATCTTCGCGGGGTCCACGGCTATACCATCTCTCGAAACCACGTGGCCTAGGAAGGCCACCGCTCCAACCAGAATCACATTTGGAAAACTTCGCATAAAGCCGGTTTTCCTCAAAGCCGCCAATACTACGCCTCGGATGCTCGCATGGTCTTCTTTAGACCTCGAATAAATCGAATATCGTCAATGAACACGATGACGGCCGTCCAAAAATGATTTGAACACCCTATCCATCATGTCCATGAACGCACTGGGGCATTGGTCAATCCAAACGACATGACCACAAACTCATAGTGACCATATCTAGACTCGAAAGTCGTCTTAGGAATGTCGGCATCCCCGATCCGCAATCGATGGTAACCGATCTCGAGATCTATCTTGGAGAACACGAAGCTCCTCAAAGCCGATCGAACAAATCATCGATACGGGCAACGGATACTTATTCTTCATGTCACCTTATTAAGCTCGCGGTAATCAATACATAAGCGCATAGAACCATCCTTCTTTTCACAAACAGAATCGTGCTCCCCACGGGACACACTCGGACGGATGAACCCTCGATCTAACATCTCCCGCAAATCGAATCTTGATTCCTTTAACTCACTGGCGCCATACGATACGGAGCATTCGAGATAGGGAGGGTCCTCGCTCGAGCTCAATTGTGAAGTCAACCTCTCTCTTCGGGGCAACCCCGTAACTCCTCGAGAAACACGTCCGCAAACTCCTGCACGACCGGTACTGATCAATGCATGCAGAGGCGCGCTCTTCCCGCAAAAACTTGGCTAGATAGCCCCAAGCTCCATGAGCTAGCAAACGACGAGCTTTCACGGTGACACCATCGGCGGGCAAACTCCACCTGACTCCACGAAACTTAAAGTGGGGCCGACTGGCGGCCCAACACTACTTCTTTCCGGTGGCGGTCAATCAACGCGTGGTTAGCAAACTAACCACTCCATACCAAGAATCACATCAAAACCGCTCATAGGCGTAACTATGAGCGTAGCCTAAAGCAACTCTCCTGGATATCTCGATCCGGCCATCCCTAATCTTATCTCTAGCCAACATATTAACTCCCGAAGGAGTTGCAACAGATAACTCAAAACCTAGAGGCTCTAGTCTTAACTTAGCATGCTCAAAGAAACAACACGAGATACAAATGAATGCGTAGAACTGTAATCAAACAAGACAAATGCGCAGTGATCTAAAACAAGAAGCGTACACGCCACACAGTGCATCCGTGACGCTGGGCCTCTGACGGTCGTAGCAAACACTCGACCTCGCCGCTGCTGCGCTGTGGCCGAGCCGCCATAGCCGGGCCGATCACAAAACGGGCCATGTGCCCCTCTCTACCACAACGGAAGCACAATCTAGGTCCACCGACAAGCTCCAGCGTGGACTTTCCCACAAGTAGCACAAGCGGAACTCGCTGGGTCCTCCTCGCTGCTCGGCTGAAACGGACGAGCTCTCCGCCGATCTCTGCTTCGAATCGCTTTGGCGGCGCCGCCGCCTCAAAAATCAAACTTCTCTCTTACGCCCCACAATGCCGGGGGGGCAGACGCTGATTAGGAGCGGCAACAACCCGCCAAGCAGGATACTTCCCATTATAGATCGTGGCTAATCGGACACTTCTAGCATAAGTGTCGGGGCCCGAGCCCGACATCCCGAGAAACACTCGCCTCAATCCAGATATGAACTTCCGAATCTTCACCCGGGTGGCAATCAATCGAGGAGCAAAATATCCATACTCGAGAACTTGCGCTCATATTCCTCAATGGAATCGAACCTCGCTTGTGTTCGGAAGAGCTCCACCATCTTCTCTTGAGCCTCATCACCGATGAACTTTACCTTGAACTCACCTTGAAGAACTCCCAAGTAGCGGGTGGAGACCCACCGGTCTCTCGCTCAAGGTGGACTCCCACCACCATCTCATTGTGCCTCCTAGCACATGAGCCGCACACCTCGACCTCTGAATATCGGGGCACACCATGATCGGGAAGGTGTACTCCAAATGGGCAATCCACCGGGCCGCCGCTAATGCATCACCGGTGGCATCAAACTTCTCGGGCTTCCACTTCAATAAATCCTTCACCACCTACCCAATTCCTCGGCACCCTCGCCATACCGCCTCTAGGGCTACTTGCTCCCGAGGAGCCGGAGGTGCTATCGAGCTCTGCTGAACCAATCGAGTCACCGCTCGATCTAGGCTCGGGACTCTTCCCGCCGCGCGCTAACAAGGCCTGGTCTCGCCTCCGGTCACTCAACATGCTGACCATAAAAGCCCTCATAGACTCGGAAACTCGCTCTCCAGAGCGATCTCACGGCGCTCGATCGCCTCAACGCCACTCTAGGCGTAACAGAGGAGCCGCTGGTGGTGGAATGCCATCGATCTCACTTGGGACGATGTCCTGCAGATGATCCGATCCGATCCCGATACCTCGACCGCTCTCGAACCTCCTCTCCCGATGCGGTGGTCGCATGCTTTGGCGATCTACATCCAAACCAACAACGAATCAAAACTCGCTCACACCACTCCACAACACCAAACAAGGCATCACACTAGATGATAGGTATTGTAAATTCTTAACCCTTTTTCTTTCTAAAACAATAAACCTAGGCGTGCTCGATGACTCGCTCAGAGTCTTGGTGATCATGGAAGGATGACCTACAACAAAAGGTCGACTCTGAGAATCTTTGACTTTGAGCTCGATACCAATCAGAAAGACCCGGCCCAAAAGGGGCTCTAAATGGGCCTTTACCCCAATGCATGTATTGAAAATAAAAGACATTATGAAAAATACATTTCGGATCCCAAGTAAAAATAGAAACATTCAACAATCAAAACATACGTTTCTAAAAGCATACTCGATCGTAGAGATTTATTTAAACCATTTAAACATTCCACAAGTACAAATATGCTTTGAATCCATAAAACGTAAGAAAACATCCTAGGGCTCGTGCCCGCCTACATGCATTCAGGAAATAACAAAAGTCAAGAGTCATGATATAATAAAATGGTCGAGATGACAAAGAGGATTCCATGATCACGGCTTCTCCTTCGCCATCCTGTCTCCCGCTTGATTACCTGTGGAAAACCACGTAATAAGGGTGAGTAACGAATTACCCAGTAAGAATCCCCAACCGGGGTACAATACGATATACATGATCATCTAGAAGAATGTATGCAAGCTATGAGTACAAACACAGAGCGGAGCACATAGCTAAGTCCACACTTGGACCTCGGATGCCAACTCGTGGTCTTAGTCCGGAAAGAAATACCACAACATACTATACGCTCTATACGGAAAGTCGTCCTCGCCTCACCGTCTCATCGACGATACGAAAGGTGCACTCGCTCAAGATCCCGAGGAGCTCTCCGGTCGGCGCCAGAATGAGCGTAAGCGCGCACCGCATGCTCTGCTACCGCAAACTCGGGGTGCCGGTCTAGTGGCAAGCCGCCCGTGTTCATCACCATGCCTAACTAAATCTCTCGGATCGGTGTCACCGACATAGGGGTGTGAGACACGGACACGTGAACTATGTTAGCTCTGTACCACCGCACTGAGGCTAAGGAACCGGCCGTGGTAGGCTTACACCAGAAGCGGTCCTTGCCCTAACAGTGGCAATCAAGGGCTACGGCCGAACACGCCGAGGACGTGCCGATCGCCGGGACGAGGCAATGCCAAGTCATCATCCCGACCGTTGGGGCAATTAACGCTTTGCCACCCTCACCCAAGATTGCGAGGCCACCGTTAGGGTTAGCTAAACCCTAACGGGATCGAGGACTGAGTACCATCTCGTGACGTCCCCGCTGGGGATGCAAGTTACGTTATGCATCCGGCCCGATGATGCTACCTACCCAACTCTAAACCATAGCAATAATAACAATTCAATCAATGCGGTCCAATACGTGCTCAATGATACAAGGAACCTAGCATGATACTACGAAGCAAGAACAGATATCGAACATGCGAGATGGAACAACCTAGCATGGGCTAACATGAGAAACAATACAAGAGTTCATGCCACCAGAATTGAGCGAGCACCTAGGGCTAAACATGCTAGTAATCATACACAGCATACAAAACAACAATCACAAATATACCGCAGGCCCACACAACTCCTGTAAGAAATCCTTACCTTGGTCGGGAGGCTTCTACACACAAATCCTAAGTCATGCGGAACAATCCCGAGCTAGCGGCGGGAACCTAACAAACCAATAATAGTCAATACCTAAAAATTCTAAAAACAATAGAACAACAAGCTCGGCTCGGGGAACTCACGCGCACGGTTGCAGACGGCGACGACGCGCGTGTTGGCGTTGGCGGCCTGGCGTCATGCGGGCGCGGCGGCTTCGGGCGGCGCGCGCGGGCGCCGGGCGTGGCGCGATGACGCGACGCGGGCCGCGGCGGCGCGGGCGAGCAGCTCGGGGAAGCGCGGCGCTGGCGTCTCGGCGCTGCTGCGCGATCCGCACGGCGACGACGAGCGATGGCGTCGCGGGAGGCTGCGACGGTGGATTCTGGCGCGACCTAGTGAGCGATGGCGTGCGGGAGGTCTCGCGACGGTGGATCTGCGCGACACGTGAGCGATGGCGTGCGGGAGGTCTGCGACGGTGGATCTGGGCGAGGGGCTGGCCGGCTGGACGGCGACGATGGCTGCTGGCTGGCTTCTCTCGGCTGGCTGCAATCAACACAAACACACACAACACTCTACTTCTTACCTTCGGCCAAAGATCAATAACCAAATGAGGAGATGAAGAGGATGAAGACTTACCTTAATGATGATGATCGAACCCAAGGAGATGCAAGGGAAAGAAGAATCGGCAAAGGCTATGGAGAGGGAAAGCTTTTGCGGCCAAGAGGTGATTTGGAGAAGAAGATGGAATAAACCTAATTTCTATTTCATTTAACCAAATGCACCAAAACTTCAAAATCCAAGGCTAACCATAAGATGTTGCAGGAAGAGCAACAAGAGCACCTAATGGCTCAATTGGCACACATCTCCACAAGCTTCCCAGGAGACCCGGGTTCAAACCCCTACTGCAAAGACAATTTCCTTTATTTTTACTTTTGCATCAAACCTTGCTCAAACCAAACCACAAACCCCTCCCAAAACCTACAAAAACCATCCAATAATTTTAGTAATCGAAAAGACACAAACGACTCACGACGGCCCGACCAAATTACCAAATTACCCCTAGGGCATACCGGAAGACCGGAAGAAAAACTGGTCGTTACACTAGGGTTCTTCGACAACCCTCGACACACACTGTCGTCTAACGGTCTAACAACCAACTGCCTGAACAAACAACTCCTTTTCCCAAAGATCACAACCACGCCGCCCGCTCCAAACCTCGAAACCAAAAAGACCGTAAACGCTCAATGTGTCATCCTCCTACTCAAAGCATCACCACCATGTAGCTTCCACCTGGGTAAGGATTTCGAGCAACACTCTTAGCAACTACGAACAGGAACTACGCGGCTTCACTACAACCACCATTTGTTCAGTACCATCTGAACTCCAACCATGAACAACAAGAGGTTCCACCAACCAAGCTTATTTTCAACTTAACAAGCTTGCCTAAGCAACAACCCAACTACGAGCACGATATCCTTACAACCTCAACTAAAGCCTTACAACATCCACCTGGAGTCCAACTTATCCAAGAACTGAGCACCAGTTCTCCAATGCAAACCCTACATGGTTCTGGAACTCTTGCCGCCAGAACAAACTACATGAAACACACTTGTGTGCACAACTCTCAACCTTCCTTCAGAGATCCAAGACTAACAGGTGCTTTCCAAAAGGCAACACTAACTTCTGGCAGAGATACAATCAACCAAAGGAACACCAAAAGTTCCATCTCCACACGATACTCGAAGCTGCGGCAACCTTGCTCTACTAAAGCATAACAATGCCAAACCGAAATTACTTTATACCAAGCCCCTACCAAGTGTTCTTACACATAAGGCGTCCAACTCCTCTCATAAGGCATCCTACTCAACTCATAGGCATCCAACTCGCCTCATAGGCATCCAGCTCATCTCATAGGCATCCAACTCGCCTCATAGGTATCCAGCTCATCTCATAGGCATCCAACTCACCTCATGAACAACCGACTCATCTCGCTCATGGTCCATCTGCTGGGCCGAACTCGCATCTACAATGCTCACTCAACTCAGGTTTGGGCACTCGAAGGTAGTGGACCGCACCACCAACCACAAAGATCTCTTGGCCTTAACACTAGCGTGAGACTCACACACACTAACACTGATCAACCTTCAACCTGTTGAAAAAATCATTCCCTGGTAACACCAGGAAGAGGCTCCGGCTCCTCTCGAACATCCTTTCGCTTGTAGTCCTACGACTACCTCTGAACTAGCTCTCTTGCACGACCTAAACAGGTGCAACTGCCACAGCCGGAACCAAAGGCTAAAGGAGTGTGCTGAACTCCGGATGGGTCATAGAACCATCTGCTTATACCCATGCCAAACTCAGGCCTGAACCAGACGTAGAGCCAAAGCGGCACACCAACCATTGCACCTCAAGTGCCACTACTACCAAATCCACATCTTACTACAAATGGGGCCAGCAAGGTCACAACCTCAAGTGACAAAAACTATGGCGAGGCATACAAGAGCTCAACTCAAACAACCATGCCTAAGGCATTTCATCAAACCGAAGTCTCACAGCCTGCTCTTGCATCTCCACATGATGCTCAACAAAACTCGCCGCTCTCTCAACATGCAAGCAGCTAGCTCTACTCTAGGAGCTCACCAAAGAAGAGTGCTCAACTCTACTGCATAACCTGGGAAACCACCAACAGATCACGTCCGATGGGAACATCGCTCGCACTTTAACCACGGGGTTCCGACTTAAAAGCTGCAAAACAACAACACTTACAGGAGAACAAGGATGTCTCAGCAACCACCTCGAAGGCTACCAACTCTGCAGCTACTCACGGGGCAATCAACCATCTGCTAAGGTTCAAGATCAACACCGAACTACCCAGGCTAGTCCACACTAGGACTGCTCCACAAGCATCAACATGAGCAAAAGCCAAAGCTAACTCCTCTCCCGGGTGGTACTCCAGGCAAAACACCTCCACCCTCTCACTAGGGGAATTAATACCGGGCCACACGTGGCCTACGGAGTCTAACCTCTGCCTCCATCCGAACGATGTCCCAGCCATGTCCGAATCTATCTGGATATCTCAACAAACCACAACATACATCTCACATCATGGGAAGTTGGCATGATGGCGCTCTAAACCCAAACCAACGACGAGTCGAACTCGCTTCGTCTCCGCTCCACAACACAAAACAAGGCATACACTAGATGAAAGGTATTGTAAATTCTTAACCCTTTTCTAAAAACAGAAAACTTAGGCGCACTGATGATCTGCCTGAGTGTAACGACCTGTGTTTTTCTTCCCTTCCTTCCGTATGCCCTAGGGGTAATTTGGTAATTTGGTCGGGCGTCGAGTCGTCGTTTGTGTCTTTTCCAGTTACTAAAATTATTGGATGGTTTTTGTAGGTTTTTGGAGGGGTTTGTGGTTTGGTTTGAGCAAGGTTTGATGCAAAAGTAAAAATAAAAGGGAATTGTGCTGCAGCTGGGGTTTGAACCCGGGTCTCCTGGGAAGCTTGTGGAGATGTGTGCCAATTGAGCCATTAGGTGCTCTTGTTGCTCTTCCTGCATCATTTTATGGTTAGCCTTGGATTTTGGAGTTTTGGTGCATTTGGTTAAATGAAATAGAAATTAGGTTTATTCCATCTTCTTCTCCAAATCTCCTCTTGGCCGCACAAGCTCTCCCTCTCCATAGCCCTTGCCGATTCTTCATCCTTGCAGCTCCTTTGGATCGTTCATCATCATTCCGGGTAGGTATCGATCTTCCTCTTCTTCTTCTCATCCGTTTGGTGTGCTTTTGGCCAAGTGAAAAGAGGTGTGTTGTGTGTGTTTGTGTTGATTGCAGCCAGCCGAGAGAAGCCCAGCCAGCAGCCATCGTCGCACGTCCAACCGGCCAGATCGCCCAGATCCGTTGAGCAGCCCCTGCCGCACGCTATCGCTCACCAGGTCGCCCAGATCTGTTGAAGCAGCCCTCCCGCACGCCATCGCTTGCCAAATCGTGCCAGATCGCGCGCAGCGAGCGCCCGACGCCAGACGCCGCGCCGCGCGCCGCCGCTCGAAGCCGCCGCCCAGCCTACCGTCGCGTCGCCGCCGCGCTGACGCCGGCGCCAGCGCTGCCTTCGCCGCTGCTCGCGCGCCGCCACGCCCGCGCTCGCCACGCGCGCGCGTCCTCGCCGTCATCCGTCCGTTCCGTGCCGTGCCACACGCACGCGCGCCACCACTGCCGTGCCGGCTTGCGCAAGCTCAAGCTCGTGTCGCCGTGCGCGTGAGTTCCCCGAGCCGAGCTTGCTGTTCTTTTTTGTTGTTTAGACGTTTTAGATGCTGATTATTATTGGTTTGCTAGGTTCCCGCCGCTAGCTCGGGATTGTTCCGCAGCTTAGGATTTGTGTGTAGAAGCCTCCCACCAAGGTAAGGATTTCTTAACGGAGTTGTGTGGGCCTGCGGTATATTTGTGATTGTTGTTTTGTATGCATGTGTATGATTATTAGCATGTTTAGCCCTAGGTGCTCTGCTCAATTCCTCGATCGCATGAACTCTAGTATTGTTTCTCATGTTAGCCCATGCTAGGTTGTTCTATTCTCGCATGTTCGATATCTGTTCTTGCTTCGTAGTATCATGCTAGGTTCCTTGTATCCATTAAGCACGTATTGACCGCATTGAATGAATTGTTATTATTGTTAAGGTTTAGAGTTCGTAGGTAGCATCATCCGGGCGGATGCATAACGTAACTTGCATCCCCGATGCGAGGACGTTTGAGATGGTATTGTCTCGATCCCGTTAGGGTTTAGCTAACCCCAACGGTGCCCTGCAATCTTGGGTGAGGGTGGCGATCATTAAATGCCCCAACGGTCGGGATGATGACTTGGCATTGCCTCGCCCCGGCAGATCGGCACGCCCTCGGCGTGTTCGGCCAGTAGCCCTTGATTGCCACTGTTAGGGCAAGGACCGCTTCTCGTGTAAGCCTACCACGACCGGGTTCTTTAGCCTCAAAGTGCGGTGGTACAGCCGACATAGTTCACGTGTCGTGTCTCACACCCTATGTCGGTGACACCGATCCGTCCGTAGATTTAGTTAGGCATGGTGATCGAACTCGGGCAACTTGCCACTAGACCCGCACTTCCGAGTTTGCGGTGAGCATGCGGTGCGCGCTTACGCTCATTACGGCCGCCGATCGAGAGCTCCTCGGGATCTTGAGCCGCTGCACCTTTCGTATCGACGATGATGAGCCGAGGCCGGGACTTGTTCCCGTATAGCGCGTATAGTGTGTTGTGGTATTTTCCGACTAAGACCCCGAGTTGGCATCCGAGGTCCAAGTGTGGACTTAGCTATGTGCTCCGCTCTATGTTTGTACTCATAGCTTGCATACATTCTTCCAGATGATCATGTATATCGTATTGTACCCCGTTTGGGGATTCTTACTGGGTAATTCGTTACTCACCCTTATTCTGTGGTTTTCCACGTAATCAAGGCGGGAGACAGGATGGTCAAGGAGAAGCCGTGATCATGGAATCTGGCTGTCATCTCGACCATTTTATTTTATCATGACTCTTGACTTTTGTTATTTCCCATGAATGCATGTAGACGGGCACGGAGCCCTAGGATGTTTTCTTATGTTTTATGGATTCCAGCATATTTGTACTTGTGGATTTCTTTAAATGGTTTAAATAAATCTCTGATCAGAGTATGCTTTTAGAAATGTATCTTTTGGTTGTTGAATGTTTCTATTTTTACTTGGGATCCGAAATATATTTTTCATAATGTCTTTTATTTTCAATACATGCATTGGGGTAAAGGCCCATTTAGAGCCCCTTTTGGGTCGGGTCTTTACAGCTGGTATCGAGCTCGAGTCATAGATTCTGTAGACCTTTTTTGTTGTAGGTCATCCTTCCATGATCACCAAAGACTCAGACGATCATCAGTGCGCCTAGGTTTATCATTTTAGAAAGAAAAAGGGTTAAGAATTTACAATACCTATCATCTAGTGTATGCCTTGTTTGGTGTTGTGGAATGGTGACAGCGTGTTTTGATTCGTTGTTGGTTTGGATGTAGATCGCCAACATGCTACCATCACCGCATCGAGAGGAGGTTCGAGAGCGGTCGAGGTATCGGGATCGGATCCGATCATCGCAGGACATCGTCCCAAGCCGAGAGATCGATGGCATTCCACCAAAGCGGCTCCTCCTGTTACGCCTAGAGCGGGCGTTGAGGCGACTGAGCGCCGTGAGTGTAAAGACCCGACCCAAAAGGGCTCTAAATGGGCCTTTACCCCAATGCATGTATTGGAAATAAAAGACATTATGAAAAATATATTTCGGATCCCAAGTAAAAACGAAACATTCAACAACCAAAACATACATTTCTAAAAGCATACTCGATCGTAGATTTATTTAAACCATTTAAACAATCCACAATTATAAATATGCTGGAATCCATAAAACGTAAGAAAACATCCTAGGGCTCCGTGCCCGTCTACATGCATTCAGGGGAAATAACAAAAGTCAAGAGTCATGATAAAATAAAAGGGTCGGAGATGACAAAGCAGATTCCATGATCACGCCTTCCCCTTCACCATCCTGTCTCCCGCCTTGATTACCCGTGGAAAACCACGAATAAGGGTGAGTAACGAATTACCCGGTAAGAAGAATCCCCAACCGGGGTACAATACGATATACATGATCATCTAGAAGAATGTATGCAAGCT
Organism: Sicyos edulis; assembly: GCA_036507275.1. NCBI lineage: Eukaryota > Viridiplantae > Streptophyta > Magnoliopsida > Cucurbitales > Cucurbitaceae > Sicyos > Sicyos edulis. The sequence continues at coordinate 37,078,497 of CM071846.1, read as the reverse complement.
ATGAGTACAAACACAGAGCGGAGCACATAGCTAAGTCCACACTTGGACCTCGGATGCCAACTCGTGGTCTTAGTCCGAAATACCACAACACACTAAACGCGCTATACGGGAACAAGTCCCGGCCTCACCGCTGTCATCGTCGCCGATACGAAAGGTGCACTCGCTCAAGATCCCGAGGAGCTCTCGATCGGCGCGTAATGAGCGTAAGCGCGCACCGCATGCTACCGCAAACTCGAGGGGTGCCGGGTCTAGTGGCAAGCCGCCTGAGTTCGATCACCACCATGCCTAACTAAATCTCTGGATCGGTGTCACCGACATAGGGGTGTGAGACTGACACGTGAACTATGTCACTGTACCACCGCACCGAGGCTAAGGAACCGGGCCGTGGTAGGCTTACACCGAGAAGCGTCCTTGCCTAACAGTGGCAATCAAGGGCTACGGCCGAACACGCCGAGGACGTGCCGATCGCCGGGGCGAGGCAATGCCAAGTCATCATCCCGACCGCTTGGGGCAATTCACGCTTGCCACCCTCACCCAAGATTGCGGGGCGGTAGTTAGGGTTAGCTAAACCCTAACGGATCGGGACGGAGTACCATCTCGCACGCCCCTCGCTTGGGATGCAAGTTACGTTATACATCCGCCCCGATGATGCTACCTACCGAACTCTAAACCATAGCAATAATAACAATTCAATCAATGCGGTCCAATACGTGCTCAACAGATACAAGGAACCTAGCATGATACTACGAAGCAAGAATAGATATCGAACATGCTAGAATGGAACAACCTAGCATGGGCTAACATGAGAAACAATACAAGAGTTCATGCCATCAGAATTGAATGTGAGCACCTAGGGCTAAACATGCTAGTAATCATACACATGCATACAAAACAACAATCACAAATATACCGCAGGCCCACACAACTCCTGTGAAATCCTTACCTTGGTCGGGAGGCTTCTACACACAAATCCTAAGTCATGGAACAATCCCGAGCTAGCGAGCGGGAACCTAGCAAACCAATAATAATCAGCATCTAAAACGTCTAAACAACAAAAGAACAGCAAGCTCGGCTCGGGAACTCACGCGCACGGCGACACGAGCTTGAGCCGCTGCAAGCCGCAACACGGCAGGGCTGGCGCAGCGCGCGCACGCACGGCAGGCCGGGCGCCGCCGCGCGCGGCACGGCACGGTAGGGACGCTGCGCTGGCTGCTGCGCAGCAGCACGGCAAGACGGTAGGGACGCGCGCGCGCGAAAGCATCTGGCGTCTTGGGCGCGAGCCGCCGGGCGAAGGCGCGCGCGGGCCGGCGTGTGCAACGAGCGACTTCGGACGCGGGCTGGCGCGCGCGGCGCTGGCGTCGCGGCGTCTTCGCTGGGCGCGATCCGCACGATCCGGCGTCTCTGGCTGGGCGCGATCGCACGATCGCGAGCGATGGCGCGCGGGGGGGGCCGCTTCAACAGATCGGGCGATCCGTGCGACGGCAGGGCTTCTCAACGGATCTGGGCGATCTCAGTGCGCGATGGCGTCGCGGACGGTCTCGCGGGCTTTGTCCGCCTAGCGATCTGTGCGACGGCCAGGGGCGATCTATCTTCTTTGCTTCTCTCGGTGGGCCGCAATCAACACAAACACACACAACACTCTACTTCTTACCTTCGGCCAAAGATCAATAACCAAATGAGGAGATGAAGAGGATGAAGACTTACCCGAATGATGATGATCGAACCCAAGGAGATGCAAGGGAAAGAAGAATCGGCAAAGGCTATGGAGAGGGAGAGCTTGTGCGTGCCAGAGGAGATTTGGAGAAGAAGATGGAATAAACCTAATTCTATTTCATTTAACCAAATGCACCAAAACTCCAAAATCCAAGGTTAACTAAGATGTGATGCAAAAAGAACAACAAGAGCACCTAATGGCTCAATTGGCACACATCTCTACAAGCTTCCTCAGAGACCCGGTTCAAACCCCTACTGCAAAGACAAATTCCTTTATTTTTACTTTTGCATCAAACCTTGCTCAAACCAAACCTCAAACCCCTCCAAAAACCTACATAAAACCATCCAATAATTTTAGTAATCGAAAAGACACAAACGACCACGACGGCCCGACCAAATTACCAAATTACCCTAGGGCATACCCGGAAGACCGGAAGAAAAACACGGTCGTTACAATATTCCCTCCTTTTTATGACTTTCGTCCTCGAAAGTCCTTAAGACAAAATAGCTCAGGTAATGCAATCTCATCTCGTCTTCCCGCTCCCAAGTGGCTTCCTCGTAACCCCGATTCTTCCATCAACCTTTACTAAACGAATCTCGCGATTACGCAACGTCTTGGTCTCAAACGCAAGGATCCTCACCGGCTTCTCCTCGAAGTTCAAATCCTCATTCACCGCAAAAAGGCTCAAAGTCCACAATGTGCGACGGGTCCGGCACATATTGCCTCAACATCGATACATGGAAAACACTATGCACCGCTGATAGTGACGGAGGTAGGGCTAACCGGTAAGCAACTCTGCCAATCCTCTCTAGGATCTCAAACGGACCAACAAAACGGGGACTCAACTTCCCACGCTTACCAAACCTCAGAACACCTCGCATCGGAGCAACCTTAAGGAACACATGCTGACCAACCTCAAACTCCAAATCTCGACGCCGAACATCGGCGTAACTCTTCTCGCTCGCTGAGTCACAACATACGAGCTCTAATCTTCTCGCCTTTGCACCATTGGTCAACTGCAGAACTCGGGACCCAAAACTCGTCTATCACCAACCTCTTCCTGCAACACGGGGACCGATAACGCTTACCATACAAAGCCTCGAATGGAGCCATCTCAGATCGCCGATCGTAATCGTTGTTATAGGCAAACTCCATCAAGTATGCAGAATCGGTCCCAATCGCTGGGAAATCCAGAACACAAGCCCTCAACATATCCTCGAGAATCTGGTTCACTCTCTCGATCGACCATCCGTCTCGAGGGTGAAAAGTCATCTTTGAAATCGCACTCGTGCCCAAACCCTTCCGAGCGCTCTCCGAAACGAGAAGTGAATCGCGAGTCACGATCGGACACAATCCTCACCGGCACACCATGATAACGGATGATCTGCTCCAAAAATACAGCGCCCATCTGCTCCACGGTATAAGTGTCTCTACCGGGAATGAAGTGTGCGCTCTTGGTCAAACGGTCGACTATCACCCAAATCGAGAGAACTTCCTCGAGTCCTTGGCAAACCAGAGATAAAGTCCATGGAGATCTCTTCCCATTTCCACTGGGCACACTCGGTGGTCGCAACAAACCACTGGTGGCCTCTGCTGGGTGCCTTCACTTGTCGACAAGTGAGACACCTACCGACAAACTCGCCACATCTCTCTTCATTCCCATCCACCGAAAGGTCTGCTTAAGGTCTGATACATCTTGGTACCCCGGGTGCCAAGCAAAGGGGGAACTGTGGGCCTCCGAGAGCAACTCGCTCGCAAACTCCGCAATATCCGGAACACACAACCGGCCTCTATAAGTCAACCCACATGCGGTGAATATACAAAGTCAAAGTCACTCGTCAAGACTAACTCTGTCAACCAATCTCTTAAGTGCGGGGTCACCCAACTGGCATCTATAATCCATTTGCCTAATCGACGGGTCGAGCAGTCAATCGAGCTACTCGCGCGTACCTCACCCAACAACACTGCAACCTCGGCCGCGTCGAACTCTCTCCGCAAAAGCTGGCTGGGAACTCAACAACGCCGCAGAGTGCGACGTCTTTCTACTCAAAGCATCGGCCACTACATTGGCTTTACCCGATGGTACAAAATCTCGCATCATAATCCTTTACCAACTCTAACCATCTCCTCTCGCCTCATATTCAACTCCTTCGAGTAAACAGATACTTGAGGCTCGTGATCGGTAAACATCTCAATCCGCTCACCATACGGTAATGCCTCCAAATCTTGATTGCAAACACCACTGCGCCAACTCCATATCATGAGTCGGGTAGTTCTGCTCATACGGCTTCAAATGACGGGAAGCATAGGCAATGACCTTCCCGTCTTTGCATCAACACACAACCTAATCCAAACTTGGAAGCATCATCAGAGAGACCACGAAACCACCTGTCCTCTCGGGATCGCCAACACTTTTGCTGAAGTCAAACTACGCTTGAGCCCGCAGCAAAGCTCTCATCACACCTGCTGTCCCAAACAAACTCGACACCCTTCCTCGCCGACGAGTGAGGGGCGAGGCTAAAGCGAAAAAGTCCTTGACGAACCGACGGTAGTAACTCGCCAAACCTGTAAAGTCGCGAATCTCGGCAATCGGTCGTCGGCTTGGCCCATGAACTCACGGCCTCAATCTTCGCGGGGTCCACGGCTATACCATCTCTCGAAACCACGTGGCCTAGGAAGGCCACCGCTCCAACCAGAAATCACATTTGGAAAACTTCGCATAAAGTCGGTTTTCCTCAAAGTACCAATACTCGCCTCGGATGCTCTGCATGGTCTTCTTTAGACCTCGAATAAATCGGAATATCGTCAATGAACACGATGACGGCCGCCCAAAAATGATTTGAACACCCTATCCATCATGTCCATGAACGCAAATGGGGCATTGGTCAATCCAAACGACATAACCACAAACTCATAGTGACCATATCCGGACTCGAAAGCTGTCTTAGGAATGTCGGCATCCCCGATCCGCAATCGATGGTAACCGGATCTCGGATCTATCTTGGAGAACACGAAGCTCCCCGAAGCCGATCGAACAAATCATCGATACGGGCAACGGATACTTATTCTTCACTCACACCTTATTAAGCTCGCAGATAATCAATACATAAGTGCATAGAACCATCCTTCTTTTTCACAAAGAATCGTGCTCCCCACGGGACACACTCGGACGGATGAACCCTCGGTCTAACATCTCCTGCAAATCGAATCTTCGCCTTCCTTTAACTCACTGGCGCCATGCGATACGGGGCCTTCGAGATAGGGAGGGTCCTGGCTCGAGCTCAATAATGAAGTCAACTCTCTCTTTGGGGGCAACCCCTGTAACTCCTCGTGAAACACATCCGCGAACTCCTGCACGACCGGCACCGATCGACAGACAATGAGGGGCGCTCTTCCCGCACAACTTGGCTAGATAGCCCCAAGCTCCATGAGCTAGCAAACGACGAGCTTTCACACCGACACCATCGGGCGGGCAAACTCCACACCGACTCCACGAAAATTAAAGCCGGGCCTCAAGGCGATCGAACACTACTTCTTTCGGTGGCGGTCAATCAACGCGTGGTTAGCAAACTAACCACTCCATACCAAGAATCACATCAAAACCGCTCATAGGCGGAACTATGAGCGTAGCCACAAGCAACTCTCCTGATATCTCGATCCGGCCATCCCTAATCTTATCTCTAGCCAACATACTAACTCCCAAGGAGTTGCAACAGATAACTCAAAACCTAGAGGCTCTAGTCTCAACTTAGCATGCTCAAAGAAAACAACACGAGATACAAATGAATGCGTAGAACCTGTAATCAAACAAGACAAATGCGCAGTGATCTAAAACAAGAAGCGTACACGCCGCAGGCATCATCCGTGCGCTCGGCCTCTGACGGTCGTAGCAAACACCCGACCTCGCTGCTACTGGCCGAGGAGACAGAAATGGATCATATGTCCTCTTTACCACAACGAAAACACACTCGGGCCCTGTGCTCGCAAGCTCCAGTGTGCGTCCTCCCGCAAGAAGCTACAAGCGAGAACTCGCTCGGACCGCCTCGCCGCGGCGGTGAAAACGGATCGGGGCCCTATCGCCGATCCCGTTTTGAATCGCCCTTGGCGACGCCGCCGCCACCCCTAAACTCAAACTTTCTTCTTACCCCACCGCACTGAACAGACGCCAACCGAGCGGCGACAATCCGCTCAACAGGATACTTCCCATTATAAATGGTGGCTAATCGCACCGCTCTAGCATAAGTGTCGTGGGCCCGAGCCCCGACATCCCGGAAACACCACGCCTCAATCCAGATATGAACTTCCGAATCTTCACTCCGGGGTGGCAATCAACCGAGGAGCAAAATATCCATACTCCGAGAACTTGCGCTCATATTCCTCAATGGAATCGTAACCACGCTTCAGTTCTCGGAAGAGCTCCACCATCTTCTCTTGAGCCTCATCACCGATGAACTTTACCTTGAACTCACCTTGAAGAACTCCCGTGTAGCGGGTGGAGACCCACTGGTCTCTCGCTCAAGGTGGACTCCCACCACCATCTCGCTGTGTGCCTCCCAAAGACATGAGCCGCACACCTCGGCCTCTCAATATCGGGGCACACCATGATCGGGAAGGTGTACTCCAAATGGGCAATCCACTGGCCGCCGCTAACGCATCACCGGTGGCATCAAACTTCTCGTGCTTCTACTTCACAAAATCCTTCACCCACCTACCCAATTCCTCGGCACCCTCTGCGCCATATCCGCCTCTAGGGCTACTTGCTCCCGAGGAGCCGGAGGTGCTATCGAGCTCACTTTGAACCAATCGAGTCACCGCTCGATCTGGGCTCGGGACTCTTCTCGCCATACGCCAACAAGGCTCGGGTCTCGCCTCGGTCACTCAACATGCTGACCATAAAAGCCCTCATAGACTCAAAGCAAACTCTGCTCCGGGAGCGCCTCACGGCGCTTCGATCGCCTCAACGCCCGCTCTAGGCGCAACAGGAGGAGCTGCTTTGGTGGAATGCCATCGATCTCGGCTTGGGACGATGTCCTGCGATGACGATCCGATCCCGATACCTCGACCGCTCTCGAACCTCCTCTCCCATGCGGGTGATAGCATGCTTTGGCGATCTACATCCAAACCAACAACGAATCAAAACACGCCTCGTCACCACTCCACAACACCAAACAAGGCATACACTAGATGATAGGTATTGTAAATTCTTAACCCTTTTTCAACAACAAATAGTAAACTTAGGCGCACTGATGACCGTCGGCGTTGATGATCATGGAAAAACGACCTACAACAAAAGGTCGATCCTACGAATCTATGACTCGAGCTCGATACCAATCAGAAAGACCCGACCCAAAAGGGCTCTAAATGGGCCTTTACCCCAATGCATGTATTGGAAATAAAAGACATTATGAAAAATATATTTGGATCCCAAGTAAAAACAGAAACATTCAACAACCAAAACATACATTTCTAAAAGCATACTCGATCGTAGATTTATTTAAACCATTTAAACAATCCACAATTATAAATATGCCGGAATCCATAAAACGTAAGAAAACATCCTAGGGCTCCGTCCACACTTGGACCTCGGATGCCAACTCGTGGTCTTAGTCCGAAATACCACAACACACTAAACGCGCTATACGGGAACAAGTCCCGCCTCGGCTGCCTCATCGCCGATACGAAAGGTGCACTGCTCAAGATCCCGAGGAGCTCTCCAATCGGCGCCAGTAATGAGCGTAGCGCGCGCACCGCATGCTACCGCAAACTCGGGGTGCCGGGTCTAGTGGCAAGCCGCCCGTGTTCGATCACCATGCCTAACTAAATCTCCGGATCGGTGTCACCGACATAGGGTGTGAGACTGACACGTGAACTATGTCGGCTGTACCACCGCACTGAGGATAAGGAACCGGCCGTGGTAGGCTTACACTAGGAAGCGGTCCTTGCCCTAACAGTGGCAATCAAGGGCTACGGCCGAACACGCCGAGGACGTGCCGATCGCGAGGACGAGGCAATGCCAAGTCATCATCCCGACCGCTGGGGCAATTAACGATTTGCCACCCTCACCCAAGATTGCGGGGCGGCCGTTAGGGTTAGCTAAACCCTAACGGGATCGAGGACTGAGTACCATCTCGCACGCCCCCACATCGGGGATGCAAGTTACGTTATGCATCCGCCCGATGATGCTACCTACGAACTCTAAACCATAGCAATAATAACAATTCAATCAATGCGGTCCAATACGTGCTCAATGAGATACAAGGAACCTAGCATGATACTACGAAGCAAGAATGGATATCGAACATGCTAGAATGGAAGAACCTAGCATGGGCTAACATGAGAAACAATACAAGAGTTCATGCGATCGAGAATTGAACAGAGCACCTAGGGCTAAACATGCTAGTAATCATACACGGGCATACAAAACAACAATCACAAATATACCGCAGGCCCACACAACTCCGGTAAGAAATCCTTACCTTGGTCCGGGAGGCTTCTACACACAAATCCTAAGTGCGGAACAATCCCGAGAGCTAGCGAGCGGAACCTAGCAAACCAATAATAATCAAGCATCTAAAACGTCTAAACAACAAAAGAAACAGCAAGCTCGGCTCGGGAACTCACGCGGCACGGCTACACGAGCTTGGAGCCGCTGCAGCAAGCCGCACGGCAGGTCGGGCGCAGCGCTACCGCACTGGCACGGCAGGGCTGGGCGCCGGCCGCGCCGCACGGCGACGGCAGGGACGCTACCTAGCCGCGCGCGCGCTGCACGCAAGATGGCAGGGACGCACGCGCGCGCAGCGCGAAGCGTCTCGGGCGCTTGGCGAGCGCAGCGCGCGGCGCGCGGGCTGGGTGCGACGAGCAGCGACGCGGACGCGGCCTTGGCGCGCGCGGCGGCTTCGAAGCGCGAAGGCGCGCGGCGCTGCGCGTCGCGGCGTCTGCTTCTTGGCGCGATCGCACGATCGGCGTCTCTGCTGTTGGGCGCGATCTGGCACGATCTGGCGAGCGATGGCGCGCGAGAGGGCTGCTTCAACAGATCTGGGCGATCTGGTGCGACGGCAGGGGCTGCTCAACGGATCTGGGCGATCTAGTGCGCGATGGCGTGCGGACGGTCTGGCAAAGCTGCTGTCCGGCCTAGCGATCTGGTGCGACGGCAGGGGCGATCTATGCTGCTGCTTCTCTCGGCTGGCTGCAATCAACACAAACACACACAACACTCTACTTCTTACCTTCGGCCAAAGATCAATAACCAAATGAGGAGATGAAGAGGATGAAGACTTACCCGGAATGATGATGATCGAACCCAAGGAGATGCAAGGGAAAGAAGAATCGGCAAAGGCTATGGAGAGGGAGAGCTTGTGCGGCCAAGAGGAGATTTGGAGAAGAAGATGGAATAAACCTAATTCTACTTCATTTAACCAAATGCACCAAAACTCCAAAATCCAAGGTTAACTAAGATGTGATGCAGAAAGAACAACAAGAGCACCTAATGGCTCAATTGGCACACATCTCTACAAGCTTCCCGGAGACCCCTGGGTTCAAACCCTACTGCAAAGACAAATTCCTTTATTTTTACTTTTGCATCAAACCTTGCTCAAACCAAACCTCAAACCCCTCCAAAACCTACATAAAACCATCCAATAATTTTAGTAATGAAAAAGACACAAACGACCTCGACGGCCCGACCAAATTACCAAATTACACCTAGGGCATACCCGAAGACCGGAAGAAAAACTCGGGTCGTTACGGAGAGATCTTCTCTGGAGCGAGTTTGCTTTGAGTCTATGAGGGCTTTTATGGTCGGCATGTTGAGTGACCAGAGGCGGCGAGACCCGAGCCTTGTTGGCGCTGGCAGCGGAAGAGTCCCGAGCCCAGATCGAGCAAATGACTCGATTGGTTCAAAGAGAGCTCAAGAGCACCTCCACTCCAGAGGAGCAAGTAGCCCCAGAGGCGAGATATGGCGGAGGTGCCGAGGAGTTGGGTAGGTGGTCAAGGATTTTGTGAAGTGGAAGCTCGAGAAGTTTGATGCCACGGTGGTGATGCGTTAGCGGCGGCCAGTGGATTGTTTGTAAAGACCCAACCCAAAATGGGACTAAATCTAGATCTTTACTCAAAGATGCAAGTGAAAAGCTTAAAAGGACCCTACTGGGTGGGTTTGTAAAACTTTTTCAAATATAAGAGTGGAAAACATTAAAAACAAAGTAAACATTCATTAAGCGTAAACGAACCATTCAAATTAAAAATAAATGATCGATCTCAGTACTTTCCTTAAAACATAAAATAGTTCAAATCATAGTTTTCCCTACTGACCTAAGTCCAACTACATGTTTGAAATCCAAAAACAAGAAAATAAAACACGACAGAGTGTCAAGAAGATCCATGATCTCCCACTCTCTCCGCTAGCCACCTCGGTCTTGTCCCAAGTTACCCGTGGAAGAAACCACGATAAGGGTGAGTATAAACATACTCGGTAAGAACCCCGACCGGGTACGATACGATGCAATCTATCATCTAGCAACCTAGTACACATGCCACAAATATCAACACGGATCTTAGCTCAACGAGCTCACAAGGCAAATCCGGAATCCACGGAAGTCTCCTACTTCCGGCCTAATGATTGGCTCTCAAACCAATCCCGGACATCTCCAAGGGTCTTTCTCCCTTGGCCAATTGATCACTCAAAAACCGATCCCAAGATGTCCGACACCCTCGAGGGTCTTTCTCCTCGACCAATTGATTAACTCTAGAGTCAATCCCAATGGGTGTCCTCAAGGGCCTCTTACCCTCGCTATATAACTGACTATCGAGAGTACCCAAGTCCGGCTCTAAACGGGAAGGAACGGTGTACTCACGAACATTAGCCCGGGGAGCTCTCCGACCAAGGCTACTAACGCGGCAGTGCGCGCGCACACCGCATGCTCTTCTCGCAACCGGCGAAATGCGGGGCCTAAGGGCAAACTACGCGGGCAGTACGCATGCCTAAGACTCGGAAACGGTGTCACCGAACACGAGAGTGCGAGGCCCTCGGCACTCATCTGTGCGACTGTACCACCGACACGAAGCTAAGAACCGCCAAGGTAGGCTTGCACCGCTGGCGGGGTTCCGCTCTAGCAGCTACAAACTAGGCTTATGCCAATGAGGTAGCTAATCCTCACCGGGTGCCGCTTGGGAAGCAAGGTACGTTATGCTTCGCTCTACTCCCGACCGGTGGGGACAAGGTACGTTATGTCCGCTCTCGGCGTCTAGATTATGACAAACCCTATCATACTAGCTTAGACTACCAAGTACGTGATTCCCGGCTAACATTCACAAAGACATCTCATCATACATAGCCTAGCATGATACTACGAGCTTAGAGCAGAATTTCAAGCATCTTTGGAAGAACAAACCTAGCATGGCACTAACATGTACAAAAAGGCAAAACATGCTAGCAAGAATTCAATCACTAGCTATCCTATCCACTAACATGCTCATAAAGGTAAACAAGCATACAAGGCACAATTAAGAAAGCATAGCAGGTCCACACACAACCACGGTAGGAAGTCCTTACCGAAAACTAGTGGAGAATAGCTATCACAACCAAAAAGACCCTCGAGCTTAATACGAACTCGAGCAACCTAGGCATAAATAAAGCATCCTAAGTAAATACATATAGCAACCGTAAGCTTAGAAAACACAAAGGGATTGGTTCGGGAATTACCACCGAGAAGACACGGGCCTCGGCAGGAGGGTGGCTTGGTGGCTTGGGCGCCGCTGGTGCGGCAGGGCGCTGGGCGCTGGGCGCTGGGCGCTGGAGCGCGTGCACGTCGGGGGCGGACGCGCAGGTGCGCCAAGCGCGGTGTGCGTCTCTGCAAAGGCGACGCGCGAGCGAAGCGCTCGCTCGGCTGGTTGGCGCGCGGCGAGGGATCGCGCTGAGCGGCGGCGCGCGGCGGCGCGCGCGCGTCTGGCTGCGTGCGTTCTTTTGCGGCGACCACGAGCGACGTCGGGCGGTCTTTGGCGGCCACGCAAGCGACGCCGGCGGCGATGGGGTGTGCGACGGTGGGCTTCCGTCCGCAGCGCGTGCGTCGGCCGGGCGGCGCGAAGGCCGAGCGGCGCGCGCGGGCCGCGAGGCGGGGGTGGTGCGATGGAGCAGGTGGTGCGTGCGGCTAGGGCTGGGTGGCTCGGGGGTGGTTCGATGGTGGTTCGATGGTGTGGCTAGGGCTGCTCGGCTAGGGTTTTAGGAGAGAGAGAGAGAGAGAGAGAGAGAGAGAGAGAATGCGGCTATGAGGGGAAAATTAGGGGTTTTCTTGATTTTCCTTCTTTTCCTTATTTTTAAATAGGTTAGGAGACCTAAATTCCCTTCCCAAGGCTTTTCTCTTGCGGGTCCCGGCTAAAGCAACCTTCTTTTCTTTTTCTTTTTAATTAAGACTCTTTCTTTTCTTAAAACTCCAAATTCACCATTTAAGGCAAGGTTCAAATCCCAAAAGATTCAATTAATTTTCCAATTAATTTTGTTATTAACCGGGAAGGAAAACGGGGCCGTTACAATTGCCCATTTGGAGTACACCTTCCTGATCATGGTGTGCCCCGATATTCAGAGGCCGAGGTGTGCAGCTCATGTGCTGGGAGGCACAGCGAGATGGTGGTGGGAGTCCACCTTGAGCGAGAGACCAGCTGGGTCTCCACCCGCTACTTGGGAGTTCTTCAAGGCTGAGTTCAAGGTAAAGTTCATCGGTGATGAGGCTCAAGAGAAGATGGTGGAGCTCTTCCGAACTCAAGCGGCGAGGTTCGATTCCATTGAGGAATATGAGCGCAAGTTCTCGTGAGTATGGATATTTTGCTCCTCGCTTGATTGCCACCCCAGTGAGTCAAGATTCGGAAGTTCATATCCGGATTGAGGCGAGTGTTTCCCGAGATGTCGTGGCTCGTGCCCCCGACACTTATGCTAGGGGCCAGCCCGCTTAGCCACGATCTATAATGGGAAGTATCCTGCTGAGCGGGTTGTTGCCGCTCTGTTCAGGGCGTCTGTCCCAGCACTGTGGGGCGTAAGAGGAAGTTTGATTTTCGGGGAGGCGGCCAGCCGCCAAGGCGCTTCGAACGAGATCTCGGAGAGCTCCATCCGTTCCACCACAGCAGAGGAGGACCCGAGCGAGTTCCCGCTTGTGCTACTTGTGGGAAAGTCCATGTAAAGACCCGACCCAAAAGGGCTCTAAATGGGCCTTTACCCCAATGCATGTAGTGAAAATAAAAGACATTAAGAAAAATACATTTCGGATTCCAAGTAAAAACAAAACATTCAACAACCAAAACATACATTTCTAAAAGCACACTCGATCGTAGATTTATTTAAACCATTAAAACAATCCACAAGTACCAATATGCTGGAATCCATAAAACGTAAGAAAACATCCTCGGGCTCTGTGTCTGCCTACATGCATTCAGGGAAATAATAAAAAGTGAAGAGTCATGATAATTAAAATAAATAATCGAGATGACAAAGAGTTCCATGATCATAGCTCCTCCTTCACCCATCCTGCTCTCCCGCTTGATTACCCGTGGAAAACCACGAATAAGGGTGAGTAACGAATTACCCAGTAAGAATCCCCAACCGGGGTACAATACGATATACATGATCATCTAGAAGAATGTATGCAAGCTATGAGAACAAACACAGAGCGGAGCACATAGCTAAGTCCACACTTGGACCTCGGATGCCATCTCGTGGTCTTAGTCCTAAAAATACCACAACACACTAAACGCACTATACGGGGAACAAGTCCCGGCCTCACCGCTCTCACCGCCGATACGAAAGGTGCACCGCTCAAGATCCCGAGGAGCTCTCGATCCGGCGCTGTAATGAGCGTAAGCGCGCCGCACCGCATGCTACCGCAAACTCGGGGTGCCGGGTCTAGTGGCAAGCCGCCTGAGTTCGATCCACCATGCCTAACTAAATCTCGGATCGGTGTCACCGACATAGGGGTGTGAGACTGGACACGTGAACTATGTCACTGTACTCACCGCACTTTGAGGCTAAGGAACCGGCGAGAGGTAGGCTTACACCAGAAGCGGTCCTTGCCCTAACAGTGGCAATCAAGGGCTACGGCCGAACACGCCGAGGACGTGTCGATCGCCGGGGGCGAGGCAATGCCAAGTCATCATCCCGACCGTTGGGGCATTTAACGATCCGCCACCCTCACCCAAGATTGCGGGGCCTACCGGTTGGGATAGCTAATCCCTCACGGGGTCCAAGGATCTGAGAACTGTCTCGAACGTCCTTGCCATAGATGCAAGATACTTTATGCATCGGGCCCTGATGATTCTATCTACCTCAATTCTAAACCTTAACAATAATAACGATTCAATCAATGCACCCCAATACGTGCTCATCGATATACAAAGAACCTAGCATGATACTACGAAGCAAGAATAGATATCGAACATGCTAGAATAGAACAACCTAGCATGGGCTAACATGAGAAACAATACAAGAGTTCATGCCACCAGAATTCGTAACAGAGCACCTAGGCTAAACATGCTAGTAAACATACACAGCATACAAAACAACAATCACAAATATACCGCAGGTCCACACAACCCCGTAAGAAATCCTTACCTTGGTCGGAAGACTTTTACACACAAATCCTAAGTCATGAACAATCCCGAGCTAGCGAGCGGAAACCTAGCAAACCAACAATAATCAGCATCTAAAATATCTAAACAACAATAGAACAGCAAGCTCGGCTCGGGAACTCACGCGCGCGACGACACGAGCTTGGGGCTCACTGCAAGCCGCTCGGCAAGGCCGGGCGCTGCACGGCAGGACACGCTACCGGTGGCGCTACCGGCACGCACGGACACGCTACCGCTGGCCGCGCTACCGCACGCAGCAAGCAGGACACACACGCGCGGCGCGCGAAGCGCCGCTCGACGGCGCGCGGCGCGCGGCGTCGTCGAAGGCGCGCGCGGACGAAACTTCAGCGAGGACGCGCGCGCGGCGAATGTTCGAGCCGGCGCGCGCGGGCGAGCAACTCGGCGAGGACGCGCGCGCGGCGAATGTCCGAGCGGCGCGCGCGCGGCGAGCGGCTCGGCAAGCGGACACGGCGCGAGGGCGTGCGAGCGATCGGGCGATCTTCTTTGGGCGAACGGCGAGGCTGCCAGCGAATGTGTCCGGCGCGGCGGCAGGCCGCTCTCGACCGATCTGGGCGTGGCGACAGGTCGCTCGACCGATCCGGGCGTGCGACAGTGGCCGCTCGGCCCGATCCGGGCGTCGGCGAGGCTGGTCGATGATGGTCGCTCCTCTCGGTGGGCCGCACAACACACACACACACACAACCCCTTTCTTACATTCGGCCAACAAACACCCAAATGAGAAGATGAAGAAGACGAAGACTTACCCGAATGATGATGATCGAACCCAAGGAGATGCAAGGATGAAGAACTCGGCAAGGATATGGAGATGGAGAGCTTGGGCGCCAAGAGGTGCTTTTGGAGAATAAGATGGAATAACCTAATTCTATTTCATTTAACCAAATGCACCAAAACTCCAAACTCCAAGGTTAACTAAGATGTGATGCGAAAGAGCAACAAGAGCACCTAATGGCTCAATTGGCACACCTCTCTACAAGCTTCCCAGAGACCCGGGTTCAAACCCCACTGCGGCACACAATTTCCTTTATTTTTACTTTTGCAACAAACCTTGCTCAAACCAAACCACAAACCTCCAAAACCTACAAAAACCATCCAATAATTTTAGTAGTGGAAAAGACACAAACGACCATGACGGCCCGACCAAATTACCAAATTACCCCTAGGGCATACCGAAGACCGGAAGAAAAACTGGTCGTTACATGATCCACGCCGAGCTTGTCGACCGGACCTAGATTGTGCTTCCGTTGTGGTAGAGAGGGGCACATGGCCCGCTTTTGTGATCACCACTATGGCAGTCACCAATGTAATGCAGCAGGTCGTCGTGTTTGCTACGACCCGTCGAGGCCGAGAGTATGGATGCCGCCGCGGCAAGGTGCACGCTTCTTGTTTTAGATCATCGCGCGCATTTGTCTTGTTTGATTCTGTTTCTACGATTCATTTGTATCCGTGTTGTTTGGTCGAGCATGCTAAGTTAAGACTAGAGCCTCTAGGATTCGAGTTATCTGTTGCAACTCCTTCGGGAGTTAATATGTTGGCTAGAGATAAGCTTAGGGATGGCCGGATCGAGATATCCGGAGAGTTGCTTGTGGCTACGCTCATAGTTCCGCCTATGAGCGGTTTTGATGTGATTCTTGGTATGGAGTGGTTAGTCACTAACCACGCGCTGATTGACCGCCACCGAAAGAAGTAGTGTTCAGCCGCCGTGTCGGCCCACCTTTAAGTTTCGTGGAGTCGAGGTGGAGCTTGCCCGCCGATGGTGTCACCGTGAAAGCTCGTCGTTTGCTAGCTCATGGAGCTTGGGGCTATCTAGCCAAGTTGTTCGGGAAGAGTCGCCCCTCGTCTGCATGGTCGGTGTCGGTCGTGCAAGGAGTTTGCGGACGTATTTCCCGAGGGAGTTACCGGGGTTGCCCCCGAAGAGAGAGGTTGACTTCACAATTGAGCTCGAGTCAGGGACCCTCCCTATCTCGAAGGCTCCGTATCGTATGGCGCCAGCGGAGTTAAAGGAACTGAAGATTGGAAACAGGGACAGGTTCCAGGGAAATTGTCTAGTTTTTAAAGGGGTTATTTTGAATGTTTTGTTTTAATTGGAATCCGAAATCATGTCTGTTTAAATGTCCTTTACTTTGAATGCATGCATTGGGGTAAGGGCCCATTTAGTGCCCCATTCGGGTCGGTCCCTTACAGTTACGATGTTCAGAAAGCTAAGACGAAAAACTCGGATAGATTTCAGCGTTTAAAAGTTAAAGTTCGTCCCGAGAGTGTTTTTTTCGATTCCTTGGCGTAAACGTCTCATGCAAAATATTCCAACCTTGCGTTACGATGTTTCGAGAGCTAAGACGAAAAACTTGGATAGATTTCAGCGTTTAAAACCGAAAACTCGTCCCAAGAGTGTTTTTTTTTCGATTCCTTGGCACAAACGTTTCATGCAAAATATTCCAACGTTGCGTTACGATGTTTCGGGTGCTAAGACGAAAAACTCGGATAGATTTCAGCGTTTAAAACTGAAAGTTCGTCCCAAGAGTGGTTTTTTCGATTCCTTGGCACAAACGTTTCATGCAAAATATTCCAACGTTGCGTTACGATGTTTCGGGAGCTAAGACGAAAAACTTGGATAGATTTCAGCGTTTAAAATCGAAAGTTCGTCCCAAGAGTGTTTTTTTCGAGTCCTTGGCGCAAACGTTTCATTCAAAATATTCAAACGTTGCATTATGATGTTTCGGGAGCTAAAACGAAAAACTTGGATAGATTTCAGCGTTTAAAAGTTAAAGTTCGTCCCGAGAGTGTTTTTTTCGATTCCTTAACGCAAACGTTTCATGCAAAATATTCCAACATTGCTTTACGATCTTTCGGGAGCAAAGACGAAAAACTCGGATAGATTTCAGCGTTTAAAAACGAAAGTTCGTCCCAAGAGTGTTTTTTTCGATTCCTTGGCGCCAACGTTTCATTCAAAATATTCAAACGTTGCATTATGATGTTTCAGGAGCTAAAATGAAAAACGTGGATAGATTTCAGCGTTTAAAAGTTAAAGTTCGTCCCGAGAGTGTTTTTTTTCGATTCCTTAACGCAAACGTTTCATGCAAAATATTCCAACCTTGCGTTACGATCTTTCGGGAGCTAAGACGAAAAAATCGAATAGATTTCAGTGTTTAAAACCGAATGTTTGTCCCAAGAGTTTTTTTTTCGATTCCTTGGCGCAAACGTTTCATTTAAAATATTCAAACGTTGCATTATGATGTTTCGGGAGCGAAAACGAAAAACTTGGATAGATTTCAGCGTTTAAAACGGAAAGTTCGTCCCAAGAGTGTTTTTTTCGATTCCTTGGCACAAACGTGTTATGCAAAATATTCCAACGTTGCGTTACGATGTTGCGGGAGCTAAGACGAAAAACTCGGATAGATTTTAGTGTTTAAAATCGAAAGTTCGTCCCAAGAGTGTTTTTTTCGATTCGTTGGACCAAGCGTTTAATGCAAAATATTCAAACGTTGCATTACGATGTTTCGGGAGCTAAAACGAAAAACTGGGATAGATTACAGCGTTTAAAACTTAAAGTTCGTCCTGAGAGTGTTTTTTTGGATTCCTTGGCGCAAACATTTCATGCAAATTATTCCAACCATGCGTTACGATGTTCAGAAAGCTAAGACGAAAAACTGGGATAGATTTTAGCGTTTAAAAGTTAAAGTTCGTCCCGAGAGTGTTTTTTTCAAATGGGATCGGGAAGTTTGGTAATTTGGTCGGGCCGACAGGCCTGGTTATGTCTTTTCTAATTGCCGGAAAAATTATGAGATGATTTGAATGGGATCGGGAAGTTTGGTGAAGATATTTGGGCTTGGTAGAATGTGGAAATAAATAGGGAATTAAATAGCGCGTCGAGTGAGATTCGAGCCAGGGCCGCTTGGGAAGCTAGACGAGTGTCATTGCCACTTGAGCCACCGGGCGTGTTTGTTAATCTGAGCGCGCCATCTTTTATTTATGTGTGTTTGTCCTCGCTTTGGTTTAAAAGGCCACTCACCCTTCTTCTTCCCATTTCTCCTTCTTCTCTTCGCGATTCCTTCTTCAACCGACAAATGATTCCCTCTCGCGATTTCTTCCTCTCCACTCCGATTCGACCGAGCTCGTCTTCCCCAGTTCGAAGTCGATCCATTTCCGAGCAGCAGGTAAGCTTTTCTTCTTCTTCTTCTTCTCTCCTTCAATCCGAATCCCCTGTTTCCGACTTCGATTTTCCGGCCATGTTGAAGCGAGTTGCTGGGTGGTTTTTGTGCAGCTGCAGTATGGGAGTTCGACCAACAACAAATCGCTCGTCGAATCTTCTTCAATCGCCCGAATTCGTGTTCTTCCTCCATCGCTCGAGTTCGCCAAATCGGTGCCTCTGTTGCGTGACCCGACACCGCCGAGCCACGCCAGACATCAACCCCTCGCCACTGCAGGCTCTCGCCTCCAAAGACTGTCAGCGTGCTCGCCGCCAAGCTGAGCCGCCGAGCCTAGCCGCGCCTAGCCGAGTGAGAGCCGAGCCGAGCCTGTTTATTTTATTTTATTATATTTAATTTAATTTAGAATTTGTGTGTAATTGTGTTGTGATTGATAGGTTCTCGATAGCTAGTTCGGGTTCGTTCGCAGCCTAGGTTTTCGTGTAATCGTCCCCGACCAAGGTAAGGATTTCTTACCGGAGTTGTGTGGACCCTGCGATATTATATGTGATTGCTGATTGATTGCTTGTTTGTGTTTATTGACATGTGTAGCTAGGTACTCTATTATGAATTCCCGATTAGCATGATTTTCCTGGTTATTTCTCATGTTAATCCATGCTAGGTTGTTTCTTCTGGCATGCTCGTATCTGTTCTTATTTCGTAGTATCATGCTAGGCTCGTTGTATTCTTATTGAGCACGTATTGGATTTTATGGAATTGTTTGCTGATTGTTAAGGCAGGTTAGAGTTACAGGTAGATAGCATCATCCGGGCCTGATGCATAAAGTACCTTGCATCCATGGCAGGGACGCCGAGACAGTCTCTCGTCCCCGACCCCGTGAGGGATTAGCTAACCCTACCGGTAGGCCCTGCAATCTTGGGTGAGGGTGGCAGACTGTTAAATGCCCCAACGGTCAGGATGATGACTTGGCATTGCCTAGTCCCCGGCAGCCGGCATGTAACGACCCAACCCGAATGGGGTTCTAAAATGGGCCGTTAACTTAATGCATGCAAAAGGAAAACATAAAAAGACCCAACCTAGGGTCGGATTGAAACTTTTCAACATAAAAGTGGAAAACATTAAAGCAAACTAAACATTCATTTACAAAATAGTGATCGATCAAGACTTTTCTTAAAATCATCAAAACAGTTCAAACCATAAGTTTTCCATACAGCACTAAAATCCATTTACATGTTGTATTCAAAATAAAACAAAATAAGACACGGCAGAGTGTGTCAAGAAGATCCATGATCTCCCAAATACCTCCGCTAGCCACCTCGGTGCCGCCCCGAGTTACCCGAAAGATAAATAAGGGTGAGTATAAAAATACTCATGAAGAATCCCCAACCGGGTACGATACGATGCAATCAATCATCTAGCAACCTAGTACACGTGCAAATGTATATCAACACGCATCTTAGCTCAACGAGCTTATTAGACAAATTTGGAGTTCTCGGAAGTCTCCTACTTCCGGCCTAATGATTGGTTCTCCTAACCAATCTTGGGACATCTCTAAGGGTCTTTCTCCCTCAGCCAGTTGATTAGCTCAAAAACCGATCCCAAGGATGTCCTCAAGGGCCTCTTACCCTTGCTAATAAATCGACTATCGGAGAGTAACCAAGTCCGCTCTAAATTGGAAGGAATGGTGTACTCACGAACATTAGCCCGGGAGCACTCGAACCGGCGACTAACGCTGCGTGTCGCGCGCACACCGCATGCTCTTCTCGCAACAGCGTAAATGCGGGGCCTAAGGGAAAACTACGCGCGGTGCACGCATGCCTAAAACTTGGAAGCGATGTCACCGATCACAAGAGCGCGAGGCCCTCGGCGCTCTTCTGTGCAGCCTGATCCACCGACCTGAAGCTAAGAACCGGCCAAGGTAGGCTTACACCGTTGGCAGGGTTCCGCTCTAGCAGGCTACAAACTAGGCTTATGCCGATGAGGTAGCTAATTCTCATTGGCTGCGGAGGGGAAGCAATATACGTTATGCCTCGCTCTACCCCCGACCGGTGGGGACAAAGTACGTTGTGTCCACTCTCAGCCTCTGGATGATGACAAACCCTATAACACTAGCTAAAAGTAAAGAGTGAGAGATTCCTGGCTAACATATACATTAGACATCAATCATACATATCCTATCATGATACTACGAACTTAAAGCAGGAATCTCGAGCATGCTGGAAGAACAAACCTAGCATGGCACTAACATGTACAACAGGCAAACATGCTAGCAAGAATTTAATCACAAGCTATCCTATCCACTAACATGCTCATAAAAGTAAACAGGCATACAAGCACAATCAAGAAAGCATCGCAGGTTCCACACAACCACGGTAAGAGATCCTTACCTGGAAACAAGCAGAAAATAATAATTATCACGACAAACGATTAATGACCCTCGAGCTTAAATCGAATCCCGAACAACCTGATTATTACAATAAACACCCTAATTAAATACATAAACAGCAGCCAACAACTCGGAGTCCAAAGAGGGAAAAGACTCGGGAATTACCAACCGAGAAGCACAAGGCTCAAATGCAAAGACAAATGGGCAGGCCGGTCGGCAGCTAGATGGTCGGCCACGCCAGCGCGCGCAGGAGGCTCGGGCGGGCGCGCTGGCTCGGCAGGGAAGCTCGCTTGGGCACGCCGGGCGCGGACGAGCTACAGGGACTCGATGGCGCACGGGCG
This sequence comes from Sicyos edulis, assembly GCA_036507275.1. Classification (NCBI taxonomy): domain Eukaryota; kingdom Viridiplantae; phylum Streptophyta; class Magnoliopsida; order Cucurbitales; family Cucurbitaceae; genus Sicyos; species Sicyos edulis. Next base: position 37,057,287 of record CM071846.1, on the reverse strand, counting down.
AGGCTCGGCTAGGCGAAGGCACGCGAGCTGGGAGGCGCGACGCTACAAAGACGCGATGGCGCGCAGGCAAGGCTCGGACGACACACCTGGGCGACAGGGAACACGCGCGGGCGCTCTTCACGGTCAAGGGTCAAAATTGGGCGAGCTAGGATCGACCAAGCGGTGGCTTTGCACGGGGTGGCTTGCACAAAGGCGGCTAGGTGGTTGGGGCGAGCAACGGGGGCTCGGGGCTGGCTAGGGGTCGGGTGAGGGAGAGAGAGAGAGAGAGAAATGAAAATTAAAAACACATGGGGAAATTTGGGGATTTTTCTTATTTATTTAATTTCCTTTTTTCCTTTTTTTTTTCTTTTCATCCTTATCCTTTTAAAATACAACAAAAGTCCCATTTTTGGCTTCCTCTTCGAGACCCTGCTGAAGCAAATCTTTCCAATAATAAATCTCACTTATAAATCACTAAGGCAAAGGTTTAAAATCCCAAATCCTCGACCGAGAGCAAAAGACCAAAATACCCCTAAGGGTTAAAAAGCTCTAACGGCCCAACTGATTGCCCTAATACTGAACCGAGAGTACCTGGAAAACCGGAATGGAAATCTGGGCCGTTACAATACTCCCCCCTTAAAAGACTTTCGTCCTCGAAAGTCCTAAGACTGGAACAGCTCCGGGTGATGAGTTCTCATCTCATCCTCTAGCTCCCACGCCGCTTCCTCTCGCTCTCGATGCCTCCAAAGAACCTTTACTAAGCTTATCTCTCGGTTGCAAGAAACCCTTGCGCCACGAGCCAAAATCTGAACGGGCTTCTCCTCGGAGGATAAATCTTCACTCAACTCTAAAGGCTCATGCTCTATCACATGCGACGGATCTGCTACGTACTGCCTCAGCATCGAAACATGGAACACATTATGCACCGCCGCAAAGACGGGGCAAGGCTAATCGATAGGCCACCGCTCCGATCCGCTCAAGGATCTCAAAAGGCCCTACAAACCTGGGGCTCAATTTGCCTCGCTTCCCAAACCTTAACACACCACTCATTGGTGCTACCTTCAGAAAAACATGTTGACCAACCTCAAACTCCAAACCTCTACGCCTCACATCGGCGTAACTTTTCTGCCTACTTTGAGCATTAACATAACATGCGAGCCCCGATCTTCTCGCACAGCGTCGTTTGTCATCCGAAGTAACTCGGGTCCCAAAACCTCGCCTATCGCCAACCTCCTCCCAAAACACTGGGATCTACAACGCTACCATACAAACAGCTTCAAAAGGAGCCATCTCGAATAGTCGATCGATAGTCATTATTGTAAGCGAACTCCATCAAATACAGGTACTGGTCCCAACTGCATGGAATGTCCAAAACACATGCTCTCAACATATCTTCCAAAATTTGATTCACCCTCTCGGTCTGACCATCGGTTTGAGGGTGAAAGGCGATCTTGAAAGCCGCACTCGCCTCCCATACCCTTCTCGAGCGCTCTCCGAGCGGGATGTGAACCGAGAATCCCGATCTGACACTATCTTCGCCGGTACCCCGTGGTACAGAACAATCTGCTCCAAAAATAACTGTGCCCACTGCTCCATAGTATAACTAATCCTGCCGGGGATAAAGTGTGCACTCTTAGTCAGTCGGTCCACAATTACCCAGATCTGAGTAAACCCTCTAGGTGTCCTCGGCAACCCTGAGATATAATCCATCGAAATCTCGTCCCACTTCCATTGTGGAACACTCAACTCAACCGCAACAAACCTCGCGGGCTTCGTCTGCGGGAGCCTTCACTTGCTTCGACAAGTGAGACACCGCTAACAAACTCACTATGTCCTCTTCATACCCATCCACCAAAACGTCTGCTTGAGATCCTGATACATGTTGGTACCTCCTGGGTGCCAAGTGAATGGGGAACTATGCGCCTCGGCGAGCAACTCGGCTCCAATCCCTGCGACATCTGGAACGCATAACCGACCTCGTATCTCAAGCCTCCGTCGGTGCTACAACAAAGTCAAAATCGCCATCCGCCTCGACTCTCTCAAGCAATCTCTTTAACTTGGGATCACTTAGCCGATCGTCGATGATCCTTTGCTTAAGCGACGGTGAACGGATAATCAGGCTACCTCGGGCCAGAACCTCTCCTAAAAATCGCGATACGGCTCGCTCAAACTCCTTCGCAATTCAACTCGAGAGCTCAAAGAAAGCCGCACGCGACGCCTTCCTACTCGAAGGCATCACCACAACGTTGGCCTTTCCGGATGATACAAGATCTCACAATCGTAGTCCTTTACCAACTCGAGCCATCTTCTCTCGCTCATGTTCAACTCCTTCTCGAGTGAAGAAATACTTAAGGCTCGTGGTATGTGAACAGCTTGAATCCTTTCACCATACAAGTAGTGCCTCCAAATCTTCGTGGGCAAAAACAATCTGCAGCCAACTCCATATCATGAGTTGGGTAATTCTTCTCATAGGGCTTCAATCACGGAAGCATAAGCTATCACCTTTCCATGCCGCATCAACACAAAGCCTAAACCATACTTGGATGCATCATCAGAAACTACGAAACCTCCTCATTACCTCAGAACCGCCAACATCGGCGCGCCGCTGCCAAACCGTGCTTAAGCCGGGCAAAACATTCCTCACATCTAGCATCCCAAACAAAGTCAACACCCTTCTTGGTCGACGGGTTAGGGTGCCGCCTTAGCGAAAAGTCTTTCACGAAACGCCGATAATAACTCGCTGCACCAGAAAAATCGCGAATCTCTGGTGACCGCTGACGGCCCGCCCATGAACCGATCGCTTCTATTTTTATGGGGTCCACCGCTATACCATCTACCAAACAATATGACCAAGGAAAGCTACTTTCTCTGGTAACTCACACTTAGAGAACTTTGCGAACAACTGATTTTCTCGCAATGCCGCCAAAACTTGCCTCAAATGCGAAGCATGGTCCTCTTTGTCTTGGAATAAATCAAAATGTCGTCTATGAATACGATGACAAAGTTATCCAAGAATGCCTTGAACACTCTGCCCATCATGTCCATAAACGCTGCAGGGCGTTCGTTAATCCAAAAGACATAACCACGAACTCATAATGACCATACCTCGATCCGAACGCGGTCTTAGGGATATCAAGATCCCGAATCCTCACCGATGGTACCACGACCTCAAATCAATCTTAGAAAATACCGAGGCTACTCAAGCCGATCGAATAGATCATCAATACGCCGGCGGGGATACTTATTCTTCACCGTGACTTTATTCAGCTCTCGATAATCTATACATAATCGCATGGATCCATCCTTCTGCTTAACAAACAAGACAGGTGCTCCCCACGGGGACACACTCGGACGAATGAAACATCGATCCAGCATTTCCTGCAACTGCACTTTGAGTTCTTTCAACTCCGCTGGAGCCATACGATACGGGGCTTTAGAGATGGGAAGAGTCCCTGGCTCCAACTCAATGGTGAAGTCTAACTCCCTCTTCTGGGGTAAACCCAGAACTCCTCAGGGAAAACATCTGCAAATTCTTGCACCACATGGACCATGTCAACAGACAACGCAGAACTATCATCTCCTAACAGCTTTGCCAAGAAACCCAAAGCTCCTCGAGATAACAATCTACGGGCTTTCACTGGTGAGATCAATGGCGGGCAAATTCCGCCCTGAACACCGCGAAACTTGAAACTTGGCTTCTGAGGTGGCCCGAACACAACTTCTTTTCTACGCGCGCGCCTATCATAGCATGGTTCTCCGCCAACCAATCCATACCAAGGATCACATCAAAACCGCTCATAGACGTAACTAGGAGGGTAGCATCTAGAGTCTCATCGATATTTGTACCCGCCACTCTTAACTCTCATCGCTAACTAACAAACTTACTCCCGAGGGAGTGGCAACACACACACTCAAACCCTAGAGGTTCGAGTTCCACACAAGCTTGTCTAACAAATGCATCGACATACAAAAGAATGGGTCGAACCCGAATCAAACAACACAAATGCATAATGCTCTAAGACAAGTAGCGCACTGCAGAATCGCATTATCAAGACGCTCCGCCTCCCGCGAGTAGTGGCAAACACCCGCCCTATTGCTGGACTGGTCTCGCTTTGCTGCTGCTACATCCTCGAGTACAGACCGCCATATGCCCTTCCTCGGCCACATCTCGTAGCAAGCCTTGGGCGATGCTCCACATAATCCAAAATGTGTCCTTCGCACTTGTTGCACTGAGCCGCCCGCTGCTGCCCCCGCCTCGCCGCGATCCCGGCTCTCTATCTCGAGGTAGGTGCCGATCCCGACCTTTAGATCGCCCGACGGGCGAAGTCTCGCGCCCACCGAGCGAAACCACTAGAAGACCCAAACTTCCTCTTATGTCTGTAATCTTTCACGAGCAGCCGAACTAATCGAATCGAGCAACATAATCCAGCATCGCGGCGGATACTTCGAATTATAGATCGTGGCGAACTCCTTTGCTCGGTCATAACTCTCGAAGCGAGTGCTCGAACATCCCGAGCAACCTCTTTCCTCACCCACAAATGAATTTCTTAGTCTTGAGCTCCTCGGTTGCAACGAGCTCCGGGCGAAATAACTATACTCGAGAGAACTTCTTTTCATAGGCAATATCATCATCGAACCACATGTTTCAGATTCGAGAAGGCGTCTGCCATCTCCTGCCGAGCCTCGCCATTAACATACTTAGCTCAACTTCGTTCTAAAGAACTCCCAGTGGGTGGAGAAGACCCATCCGGTCTAGCTCTATTTTTGGACTCCCACCACCACTCAAATGTATCGGTGAGAACATGGGCCGCACATCTCGCCTCCTCTGCACATCCGGGCATCCCATAACTCTAAAGATGTACTCCATCCTTGCCAACCACCTGATCGCCACAAGTGGGTTCTCTCAAGCATCAAATTCCTTCTGCTTCCACTTGGTGAAATCTTTCAACCACTTGCCAAATTCAAGACTCTCAGAACGGCCCGCTTTTCTATCCCGTTTTCGAGGAGCTTAGCCTGATTCGATGGTTTCGGTTGGGCCGTTAGAGCTGCTTTGGACCCTTAGGGCATTTTGGTCTTTTGCTCCTAGGCAGATTTGTGGATTTTCGTGGCTTCGAGGTAGCTCCCCGCTTTGTTGAGGTTTGTTTGTTGTGGGTCATGAGTCCCGAGATGTTTGGGCTTTTCGTTTGGGAGTTCGGTTGTCATTTGGGTTTTGGGCAAAATGATGGTTGTTTGGGTGTTTCCTTCGGGATTCGAGCCGGGCCTTTAGTGTTGATTTGGGAGGTTGATTTTAGTGAGTTTTGTTGTTTGGAAAGGTTGCTTCAGTCGGGTCTCGAAGGAGGAAGCCGAGAAATGAGATTTAAGGATTTTAAGGATTTTTGGAAAAATTGGAAAATGGATAAATTGGATTTATTTGGATAAGTTTGGATTTTAAATAAAGAGAAAAAGAAAAAGAAAAAGGAAAAATCTCATTTTTCCCCATTTTTCCCTTTCTCTCTCTCTCCTCCCCCGAGCCCCCCCTTGGCCCTCTCCTCCTGCCCGAGCTCCCACCTCGCCCCGCCACCCACCGAGCTCGGCCGCCGCCCGAGCTCGCCCGGCCGCGCCGTCGCGCGAGCCCCGGCCCTGCGTCGCCGCTTAGGCCCTGCGTCGCCCAGATCTGCCGCCGCCAGCCGTCCCCGGAGCCAGCTCGCCCAGTCCGAAGTCGCCCGGCCCGGTCCGTGGCGCCACAGTAGCTCGCCGTCCCTCGCATAGTGTCGTGCGAGATCGAGCGCCCGAGCCCGTCGCGTCGCGTCGCCTCGCGTCGTCCCCTGTGCTTGCCGAGCTTGCGCCCGCGCTGCCCTCCATCCACTTTAAGCCGCGCCGCAAGCGCGCGCACGCCGCGCTCGCCTCGTCCCGCCTCGCTCGCGCCTCTACGCCTCGCCCAGTCTCGTGCCCTGCGCCCAGCCGCCTGCGCGCCACCGCCTGTGTGTGTCTTTGGTTGGCCCGAGCCTTGTTGTAATGTACCCGCTTTCCTATTCCAGCTGAGGTGCCTTCGGTCAAGATTCGGTTGTTGGTTGGGTCATTAGAGCGGTTTTGCCCCTTGGGGTATTTTGGTCTTTTGGCTCTCGGGCAGATTTGTGGTTTTCGGGCTTCGAGGTAGCTCCCGCTTTGTCGAGGCTTGTTTGTTGGTGGTCATGAGTCCCGTGGTGTTTGGGCTAGTCGGTTGGATGCTCGGTTGTGGTTTGGGCTTTGGCAAAGTGTTGATTGGTTGTGTGCTTCTTTTGGGGATTCGAGCCTCAGCCTTTAGTGTTGCTTTGGGAGTTGGATTTAAGTGAGTTTGATTGATTGGAAAAGATTTCCTTGATCGGGTCTCGGAGGAGGAAGCTGAAATGGGATTTTGAGGTTTTAAGTGGATAAGGATGGAAAATGGAATTAAATCCCATTTTTCCATTTTATTTCCCATTTTTCCTTTTTATTTTCTTTTTTTTTTTATTTTTCCCCAAAATCAACTTTCTCTCTCTTTCTCTCTCTCTCCACGAGCACCCCCACCTAGCCCAAATTTCTAGCCTTGGCTCGCCCAAACCCTTGCCCGAGCAGCCCTAGCTCGCCCAAATACCGAGCCACTTAGCCCTAGCCACCGAGCCCTCATACGCTAAGTCGCTGTCGCAGCCTCGTGTCGAGTCGCCACCTCGAGCGCCGCCACCAGTGTCGCCTCGGCCGCGTCGCCGCGCGCCGCGCCCCGAGCCCACCCGCCACCGCAGCGCGCCTCGTGTCGCCAGTCCGAAGTCGTCGCCCTCAGGCCGAAGTCGCCCGAAGTCGCGTCCTCAGAGCGCGCTGCGCGCGCCCGCGCGCGCGCCGCCGCTGCTGCTCGCCAGCGTGTCAGGCTGCGCCCGCCGCGCCGAGCAGCTGGCCTGCCGACCTGCGCCTAGCGCACTGCTCGCGCCCATCACCGCCTAGCCTGTGCAAAACGCTCGTTCGTGTGTCCGTCGCGCCTCGTGAGTTGCTCCCGAGCTGAGCCTCGCTTGTTTTATTATATTTGGGCCTTTTGATTGTAATTATTGTTATTTTTGTTAGGTTCTCGCTAGGTAGCTCGGGTTCGATCGCAGCTTAGGTTTCTTGTGTTTAGAGGTCTTCCGGCCAGGTAAGGATTTCTTACCGGAGTTGTGTGGACCCTGCGATATATTATGCGATTGCTGATTGTATGCTTGTTTGTGTTTATTGACATGTTTCATGATAAGTGCTCTATTCTGAATTCCCGACTGGCAAGATTTCCCGTGTTGTTTCTCATGTTAGTCCATGCTAGGTTGTTCCTTTCTCGCATGCTCGTATCACCCTTGCCGTAGAATCATGCTAGGTTCGTTGTATTCTTATCGAGCACGTATTGGATGATATTGCTTGTTTGCCGATTGCTAAGGCAAAGCGTTAGAGTTGCGGTAGATAGCATCATCCGGCCGGGTGCATAACGCACCTTGCACCCCGACAAATGACGTATGAGATGGAGCTCATTCGATCCCGTTAGGGAATAGCTAACCCTAACGGTGGCCCCGCAATCTTGGGTGAGGGTGGCGATCGTTAAATGCCCCAACGGTCGGGATGATGACTTGGCATTGCCTCGTCCCTGCACCGCATGTCCTCGGCATGTTTGGCAAGAGCCCCTGATTGCCACCTGTTAAGGTAAGGACGGCTTCCTGGTGTAAGCCTACCACGACCCGTTCCTTAGCCCCGTTGGTAGGCTTACACCAGTTGTTCGTTACTCACCCTTACTTATCTTTCAGGAAACCATGGCGCGAGGCAGGATGGCTGAAGGAGGAGCTGTGATCATGGAAAACCCGTTGTTCAACTCTGAGTCTTGTATTTATGTTTTAAATGTCCTCTGAATGCATGTAGTTGGGCACGGAGCCCTAGGTTGTTTTATGAATGTATTTCCGGATTCTAGCATTGTTGTAAATGTTGTAAAGTTGTATGTTTTTAATAAATCTCTGATCAGAGTAAGTTTTGGAAATGTATTTGTCTTGGAACAGGTGCTTGGAAACAGGGACAGGTTTCAAGAATTTTGTATTGACTTTTTAAATGAACTCTTGCCGGTTTTTGGTTTTTACTTAGAATCCGAAACAACCCTATTGCAAATTCTAGTGTTGATTTGTATGCATGCATTGAGGTAATGGCCTATTTAGAACCCCATTCGGGTTGGGTCGTTACACTTGTGGCTTCTCGGATGGTATTTCCCGAGTCTTTTCTTCGTTGGGCCCGGATTTATTGGCTGCTGGTTATGGATTGATTGGGCTGTTTATGTATTTGATTTGGGTGCTTTGTTTGATGTTCAGGCTGTTCGGGATCGTCTAGAGGCTCGAGGATTCGCTCGTAGATTTATTATAATTATTGTTTTCTGCTTGTCCCATGTAAGGATTTCTTACCGTGGTTGTGTGGACCCTGCGATATATCTCGATATGCCTTGCTTGTTTGCTGATTGTTATGAGCATGTTAGAGATAGAGCAGTTGATTGAATTCGTGCTAGCATTTTTGCCTGATTTTACATGTTAGTGCCATGCTAGGTTTGTTCTGCCAGCATGCTTGTGATTCCTGCTTAAGTTGTAGTATCATGCTAGGTAATGTGATTTATGTCACCATTGCTTGCTAGCCAGAATCATTGATTTTTGCTCAGACTCTTAGATAGAGTTGTAGGGTTTGTCATCATCCGTAGGTCGAGAGGACAAAACGTACTTTGTCCCTAGTAGCTCAGGTCGGGAGTAAAGTGTGCCTAACATAAAGTATCTTGCTACCCCCCCCCCGACCCGCCGGTTGTGGACTTAGCTACCCACTCCGGCCAAAGCCTAGTTTGTAGCCTGCTAGAGCGGAACCCCGCTAACGGTGTAAGCCTACCTTGGCGGTTCTTAGCTTCGTGTCGGTGGATCAGCCGCATGATGAGCACCGAGGGCCCCGCGCCATCGTGATCGTGACACCGCTTCCAAGTCATAGGCATGCGTACCTGGCCCGCGTAGTTTGCCCTTAGGCCCCCGCATTTACGCCGGTTTCAGAGAGCATGCGGTGTGCGCGCACAAGCGTTAGTCGCCGGTTCGGAGAGCTCCCCCGGTCTAATGTTCGTGAGTACACCGCCCTTCCGGTTTAGAGCCGACTTCGGTACTCTCCGATAGTCCAGATTGTTAGCGAGGGCAAGGAGGCCCTTGAGGACACCCATTGGGATTGGCTTTTGAGCTAATCAATTGGTCGAGGAGAAAGACCTCGAGGGTGTCTGGACATCTTGGGATCGGTTTTTGAGCCGATCAATTGGCCGAGAGAGAAAGACCTTCGGAGATGTCCCGGGATTGGTTATGAGAACCAATCATTAGGCCGGAAGTAGGAGACTTCCGATGATTCCGGAAGTAGGAGACTTCTGATGATTCCAGATCTTTTTTTTTATGAGCTCGTTGAGCTATGATCTGTGTTGATAGATGTTTGCTTGCTTGTTGAGGTGCTAGATGACTGATGTATCGTATTGTACCCCGGTTGGGGATTCTTACTGTGTATCTTTATACTCACCCTTATTTATCTTTCGTAGCTTGGGACAACACCGGGAGGGCTAGCGGAGGGAGCCGATTGATCATGGGGAGCCGCCAAGCTCTGTCTTTATTGTTGCATTGTTTATTCAAAGATGTAGATGGACAGAGTCCTAGGGGAACATTGTTTAAAAAGTTGTTTAAATTGTATTGTATATTTTGATAAATACTGGCCAGGATGTTTTACTTTGTTGGATGGTTTAAATGAAAACTGTGGTTTATGTTTTAAGGGTTCCCCCTTCTCATATGTTTTGAATGGTTTTTAAATATGAGCACTAAACCGCTTGTTATCATATTTAACTTGCATGCTGAGTGAGAACCCCGGTTTAGGACCATGTTTTGGGTCGGGTTCGTCACAAGCTCCCTCTTCACTATCAAGTGAATCAGCCTGGTCCTGCTGACCTTGTCCCACCCCGGGTTGAGCTACCGAGCTACCGGGCTACTTTGGCTACCGGAGCTCACTGGGGTGCTCGCCAGATAAGCCGGGTCAATTGGGCTATCTCGTGCCCTAGACTCCTCTCTCTCGCTCGCTAGCCGCGCCGAGTCTCGACTTCTCTCTGCTTTCGGCCATTAGGCCCATCATCATATCTCTCATAGCGTAAACATCTCCCCACGGAGGTACACCTTGAGGCATAGCAGCCTCCACCCCTACAATCGGGCAAGCTAGCATCTAGAGCCACGGGCGACCTACGAGCCCGATAAACCTGGCGGCTCTGGCTCTACAACATCTCAGATTTGCGCTTTCGTTGGACTCGCTCCTCTGCGTGTAACCGGCATACTGGCGATCTACACGGAAACCACTACGGGTTAGCAACTCTCGGACTCCCTCTGCCAACAAGGATAATGCATGTGTACTGCATAAAGTATCGTAAACAAAACCCTTAGCTTAAAGGACTTAGACAAACTCGCGCCGTGGAGTGCCTGAGATCATGGGAACCCAACCTACAAACAAAGTTAGTCTACGTAATCTATGACTTTGTGCTCGATACCAATCAGAATTCGACCCAACCCGAATGGGGTTCTAAAATGGGCCGTTAACTTAATGCATGCAAAAGGAAAACATAAAAAGACCCAACCTAGGGTCGGATTGAAACTTTACAACATAAAAGTGGAAAACATTAAAGCAAACTAAACATTCATTTACAAAATAGTGATCGATAGATTTCTTTTCTTAAAATCATCAAAACAGTTCAAACCATAAGTTTTCCATATAGACCAAAATCCATTTACATGTCAGATTCAAAATAAAACAAAATAAGACACGGCAGAGTGTCAAGAAGATCCATGATCTCCCAACCTACCTCCGCTAGCCACCTCGGTCTTTCCCGAGTTACCCGATAAAATAAGGGTGAGTATAAAAATACTCAAGTAAGAATCCCCAACCGGGTACGATACGATGCAATCAATCATCTAGCAACCTAGTACACGTGCAAATGAGATATCAACACGCATCTTTGCTCAACGAGCTTATTAGACAAATTTGGAGTCCTCGGAAGTCTCCTACTTCCGCCTAATGATTGGTTCTCCTAACCAATCCTCGGGACATCTCTCGAGGGTCTTTCTCCTCACCAGCTTGATCACTCAAAACCGATCCCAAGGATGTCCTCAAGGGCCTCTTACCCTTGCTAATAAATCTTGACTATCGGGAGAGTACCCGAAGTCTGGCTCTAAATTGGAAGGAATGGTGTACTCACGAACATTAGCCCGGGGGAGCACTCCGAACCGGCGACTAACGCGTGTGCGCGCACACCGCATGCTCTTCTGCAACCGGCGTAAATGCGGGGGCCTAAGGGAAAACTACGCGGCGGTGCACGCATGCCTAAAACTTGGAAGCGATGTCACCGATCACAGATGCGCGAGGCCCTCGGCTTTCTTCTCAGTGCGGCTGATCCACCGACTGGCTAAGAACCGCCAAGGTAGGCTTACACCGCTATGGGGTTCCGCTCTAGCAGCTACAAACTAGGCTTATGCCGATGAGGTAGCTAATTCTCATTGGCTGCCGGAGGGGAAGCAATATACGTTATGCCTCGCTCTACCCCGACCGGTGGGGACAAAGTACGCGTTGTGTCCACTCTCACCCTCTAGATGATGACAAACCCTATAACACTAGCTAAAAGTACAGTGAGAGATTCCCGGCTAACATATACATTAGACATCAATCATACATATCCTATCATGATACTACGAACTTAAAGCGAGAATCTCGAGCATGCCGGAAGAACAAACCTAGCATGGCACTAACATGTACAACAGCAAACATGCTAGCAAGAATTCAATCACAAGCTATCCTATCCACTAACATGCTCATAAAAGTAAACAGCATACAAGGCACAATCAAGAAAGCATCGCAGGTCCACACAACCACGGTAAGAGATCCTTACACGAAACAAGCAGAAAATAATAATTATCACGACCAACGATTAATGACCCTCGAGCTTAAATCGAATCCCGAACAACCCGATTATTACAATAAACACCCTAATTAAATACATAAATAGCAAACAACAACTCTGAGTCCAAAGAGGGAAAAGACTGGGAATTACCAACCGAGAAGCACAAGGCTCACCAAAATAAAGACACCGGCAGCAGTGGTTGGCGCCTAGATGGTCGGGCCAGGCGCAGCGCGCGCAGGAGGCTCACTGGGCGCTCGCTCGCAGTGGAAGCTCGCTTGGCGCCCGGGCGCGACGAGCTACTGTGGACGCGATGGCGCACGCGCGGGCTCGGCTTGCGAAGGCACGCGAGCTGGGAGGCGCGACGCTACAGAGACGCGATGGCGCGCGGGCAAGGCTCGGACGACACACCTGGGCGACAGGGAACGCGCGCGGGCGCTCTTCACGGTGCGGGCTGGGGCTGGGCAAGCTAGGACTGACCTGGGCGGTGCTAGCACGGGGTGGCTTGCACAGTGCGGCTGGCTAGGTGGTTGGGGCGAGCAAGGGGGCTCGGGGCTGGCTAGGGGTCGGGTGAGGGAGAGAGAGAGAGAGAGAAATGAAAATTAAAAACACATGGGGAAATTTGGGGATTTTTCTTATTTATTTAATTTCCTTTTTTCCTTTTTTTTTTCTTTTCATCCTTATCGTTTTAAAATACAACAAAAGTCCCATTTTTGGCTTCCTCTTCGAGACCCGGCTGAAGCAAATCTTTCCAATAATAAATCTCACTTATAAATCACTAAGGCAAAGGTTTAAAATCCCAAATCCTGACCGGAGAGCAAAAAGACCAAAATACCCCTAAGGGTTAAAAAGCTCTAACGGCCCAACCGATTGCCCTAATATCGAACCGAGTACTGAAAACCGGAATGGAAATCGGGCCGTTCTGATGAGGCCCCGCAATCTTGGGTGAGGGTGGCAAATCGTTAAATGCCCCAACGGTCGGGATGATGACTTGGCATTGCCTCGTCCTCGGCAAAATTTGCATGTCCTCGGCATGTTTGGCAAGAGCCCCCGATTGCCACCGTTAAGGTAAGGGCGGCTTCTCGGTGTAAGCCTACCATGACCCGCCTTCCTTAGCCTCAAAAAGTGCGGTGTTCAGCCGACATAGTTTACGTGTCCAGTGTCTCACACCCCTATGTCGGTGACACCGATCCAAAGAATTAGTTAGGCGTGGTGACTGGACATGGGCAGCTTGCCTCTAGACCCGGGACCCCCCATAGTCTGCAGTAGCACGCGGTGCATGCTTACGCTCATTACATCGCCGACAGGAGAGCTCCTCAGGATCTTGAGCTAGTGTACCTTTCATTCGACAGTAGACAGGCAGAGGCCGGGACTTGTTTCTCGTATAGGGCGACTTGTGTGGTGATATCATTCCGGACTAAGACCCTAAATTGGCATCCGAGGCCCAAGTGTGGGCTAAGCTATGTGCTCTATTCTATGTTTATATTCATAGCTTGCATACGCTCATCGAGATGACCATGTATATCGTATTGTACCCCGGTTGGGGATTCTTACTGAGTAATTCGTTACTCACCCTTATTATTGTGGTTTTTCCACAGGTAACCGAGTTGCGAGACAGGATGGCTGAAGGAGGAGCTGTGATCATGGGGCCCAGTCATCAAACTCTGATTTTGTGTTATGACTCTTTATGTTTTATTTTCCCCTGAATGCATGTAGTCGGGCACGGAGCCCTAGGATGTTTTCTAAATATTTTGTGAATTCCAGCATTATTGTATCTAGACATGTTTTGAATGATTTTAAGAAATCTCTGATCGGAGAATACTTTGGAAATGTATTTATCTTGGAACAGGTGCTTGGAGACAGGGACAGGTTCTAGGGAAATTGTCTAGTTTTAAAGGGATTGTTTTGAATGTTTTGTTTTTAATTGGAATCCGAAATCATGTTTGTTTAATGTCCTTTACTTTGAATGCATGCATTGGGGTAAGGGCCCATTTAGTGCCCCATTCGGGTCGGGTCTTTACAGTTGGTATCAGAGCTCAGAGTTATAGATTATGTAGCTTGACCTTTTGTTGTAGGTCGTTTTCCCATGATCACCAGCACTCCGACAGTCATCAAGTACGCCTAAGTTTACTATTTGTTGTAGAAAAAGGGTTAAGAATTTACAATACCTGTTATTTAGTGTATGCCTTGTGTAGTGTTGTAGAGCGGAGACGAGCAGGTTCTGACTCGTTATTGGTTTGGGTGTAGATCGCCAGCATGCCAGTTACCCGCGCCAGAGGAGGACGCCCGAAAGGAGGTCGAGGTGTCAGGATCGGATCTGACACCGCAGGGACATCGTCCCAAGCTGAGACTGATAGCATTCCGCCTGTAGCTCCCCCTGTTGAGCCCAGAGTAGGCGTTGAGGCGACTGAGCGCCGTGAGACTGCTTGTAAAGACCCAACCCGAAAATGGAACTAAATCTAGGTCTTTACTCAGCATGCAAATTTAAAACATAAAAGGACCCAGCCAGGGTCGGATTGAAAGCTTTTCAATCACATGAGCGGGAAAACAATCAAAACAAAATAATCATTCATTCAAACTAAAAATTGTGACTGATCAGTACTTTTCTTAAAAACAATAAAGTAGTTCAAATCTTAAGTTTATCCCTATGGACCAAGGTCCAACTACATGCTCAATTCAAAATAGTAAAGAAAGACACGCAGCAGTGTGTCAAGAAGATCCATGATCCCCAGCCTCTCTCCGCTAGCCGCCTCGGTGCTGTCCCAAGTTACCTGTGGAAGAAACCACAATAAGGGTGAGTATAAACATACTCAGTAAGAATCCCCGACCGGGGTACGATACGATGCAATCAATCATCTAGCAACCTAGTACACATGCACACAGTTATCAACAAGATCTTAGCTCAACGAGCTCTCAAGGGAAATCCGGAGTTCTCGGAAGTCTCCTACTTCCGACCTAATGATTGGTTCTCATAGCCAATCCCGGGACATCTCCGAGGGTCTTTCTCCCTCGGCCAATTGATCAGCTCAAAAACCGATCCCAAGATGTCTGACACCCTCGAGGGTCTTTCTCCCTCGACCAAATTGATTAGCTCAAAAGCCAAATCCAATGGGTGTCCTCAAGGGCCTCTTACCCTCGCTATAAATCTGGACTATCGGAGAGTACCCAAGTCCGGCTCTAAACCGAAGGAACTGTGTACTCACGAACATTAGCCCGGGAGCTCTCCAAACCGGCGACTAACGCGGCGTGTCTTGCGCACACACATCTTGCTTTGCAACCGGCGTAAATGTGGGGCCTAACTACAAACTACGCGGGCCGTGTGCGCATGCCTAAGACTCGAAAATGGTGTCACCGAACACGAGTGTGCGAGGCCCTCGGCACTCATCCATGCAAACTGTACCACCGACCTGAAGCTAAGAACCGGCCAAGGCAGGCTTGCACCGTTGGCAGGGTTCCGCTCTAGCAGGCTACAAACTAGGCTTATGCCGATGTGGTAGCTACTTCCACATCGGCTGCCGGGGGGAAGCAATGTACGTTAAGCTTCGCTCTACTCCCGATCGGTAGGGACAAGGTACGTTATGTCCGCTCTCAGCCTCTGGATGATGACAAACCCTATTATACTAGCTAAGACTACCAAGTAAGTGATTCCTGGCTAACATACACAAAAGACATCTGTCATACATAGCCTAGCATGATACTACGAACTTAAAGCAGGAATCTCAAGCATGCTGGAAGAACGAACCTAGCATGGCACTAACATGTACAAAAAGGCAAAACATGCTAGCAAGAATTCAATCACAAGCTGTCCTATCCACTATCATGCTCATAAAAGTAAACATGCATACAAGGCACAATTAAGAAAGCATCGCAGGGTCCACACAACCACGGTAAGAAATCCTTACCTGGAAATAAGTGGAAAAAGCTATCACGAGTCAAGCAAGACCATCGAACTTTAAAACGAACTCGAGCAACCTAGGCATATTAAAAGCATCCTAAATAAATATACAGCAGCCAGCAGCTTAAAAATCAAAAAGGGAAAACACTCGAGAATTACCAACCGAGAGGACACGGGCTCTCGGCAGCAAGGGGCAGGTATGGGCGCTGCTGGTGCGGTTGGGCGCTGGGCTTAGGCGCGCGGCAAGGCGAGCGGACGCGCAGGAGCGGGCGCGCGGCACGGCGTCTGGACAACAGGGCAGCGCGCGGGCGATTGGCTGCGAAGGCGATGCGCGAGCGAGCGGGCTCGCTGGGTTGGCGCGCGGGCGAGCGTCTGGACTGCTGGGCGTGTCGCGCTGCAGGCGACGGGACTGGGCGTCAGCGGACGGCGTCGGGCGGTGATGGGCGTGCGACGGTGGGGCTTCTGGTCTGCAGGCGTGCGGCGGCTGGGCGAAGCAGGGGCTGAGCGGCCTGGGCGGGAGGCCTGGTGCGGCGCAGGGGCTGGTTGTGCGGGCAGGTGTGGTGCGATGTGGGTGGGGTGGCTCGGCTGGGTGGTGCGGCTGGGTTAGGGTGCTTGGCTCGATTTAGGAGATAGAGAGAGAGAGAGAGAATGCGGCTATGAGGGGAAAAATAGGGGTTTCTTGATTTTCCTTCTTTTCCTTATTTTTAAATAGGTTAGGAGACCTAAATTCCCTTCCCAAGGCTTCCTCTTGCGGGTCCCAGCTAAATCAACCTTTTTTTTTTTTTTAATTAAGACTCTTTTCTAAAACTCCAAATTCACCATTTAGGGCAAGGGTTAAAATCCCGATGGAACCATTTAATTTTGAATTAATTTTCCCATTAACCTAAATGCTACCAAACTTCTAAACAACTAACCCAAACTCCTTGGGTTTTGCAATCAACATCAACAAGCCACAACGAAGGCCTAATGACCTCGAAATCCCGAAAATCCTCAACCTCCGCCGGGAGCAGAAAGACCAAAATACCCTTAAAGGTTATAAAGCTCTAACGGCCCAACCGATTGCCCCAATCTTCAACCGACGCACTGGAAACCGAAATGGAAAATCGGGCCGTATAATACTCCCTCCTTAAAAGACTTTCGTCCCCGAAAGTCCTAAGATCGAATAGCTCACGGGTAATGAGTCCTCATCTCATCCTCTAGCTCCCACGTCGCTTCCTCTCGCCTCTGATGCCTCCAAAGAACCTTTACTAGACTTATCTCCCGGGCCATGCAATACCTTGCGCTCATAAGCCAAAATCTGCATGGGTTTCTCCTCGAAGGATAAATCTTTACTCAACTCTAAGGGTTCATGCTCTAGCACGTGCGATGGGTCCGCCACGTACTTTCTCAAAGATCGAAAACGTGGAACACATTATGCACCATTGCTAAGGACGGGGGTAAAGCTAACCGAAGGCCACCGCTCCGATCCGCTCAAGGATCTCAAAAGGCCCTACAAACCTCAGGGCTCAACTTGCCTCTCTTTCCAAACCTTAACACCCCACGCATAGGTGCTACCTTTCAGAAAAACATGTTGACCCACCTCAAACACCAAATCTCTACGCCTCACATCGGCGTAACTTTTTCTCGCTACTTTGTGCCACAACATGCGAGCCCTTATCTTCTCGCCTCGCGTCGTTCGTCATCCAAGTAACTCGGGTCCCGTAACTGTCTATCACCAACCTCCTCCCAAAACACTGGGGATCTGCAACGCTTACCATACAACGCCTCGAATGGGGCCATCTGAATAGTCGCCTAATAGCTGTTGTTGTAAGCGAACTCCATCAAATACAGTGCATCGGTCCCAACCGCACTGGAAGTCCAAAACGCAGCTCTCAACATATCTTCAAGAATCTGATTCACCCTCTCGATCGACCATCGGTTTGAGGGTGGAAGGCGATCTTGAGCCGCACTCGCCTCCCAAACCCTTCCGAGCGCTCTCAAGAAGCGAGAGGTGAACCGAGAATCCCGATCTGACACTATCTTCGCTGGTACCCCATGGTACCGCACAATCTGCTCCAGGAAGAACTGTGCCCACTGTTCCACGGTATAACTAATCCTCCCGAGAATAAAGTGTGCACTCTTGGTCAGCCGGTCTACTACTACCCAGATCTGCGTAAACCCTCTCGGTGTCCTCGGCAACCCAGAGATATAATCCATCGAAATCTCGTCCCACTTCCACCGTGGAACGCTTAATGGCCGCAATAAACCTGCGCAGCTTCTCGTGCGGAGCCTTCACTTGCTGACAGGTGATACACCGGCTAACAAACTCAGCTATATCCCGCTTCATGCCCATCCACCAAAACGTCTGCTTGAGATCCTGGTACATCTTGGTACCTCCTGGGTGCCAAGTGAATGGGGAACTATGTGCCTCGGCTAGCAACTCGGCTAGAATCCCTGCGTCGTCCGGGACGCACAACCGACCTCTGTATCTCAAGCCTCCATCTGGTGCCACGACAAAGTCGAAATCGCCATCAGCCTCAACTCTCTCGAGCAACTTTAACTTGAGATCACTCACCGGTGTCGATGATCCTCTCGCTAAGCGACGGTGAAATCGATAGCCGGGCTACCCCCTGCAAGAACCTCTCCCAACAAAACCGCGATCTTCGTGCGCTCAAACTCTTTCCGCAATTCCACTTGGGAGCTCGGCAAAGAAAGCTGCTGAGTGCGACGCCTTTCTACTCACAACCAGATCGGCCACAACGTTGGCTTTTCCAGATGGTACAAGATCTCACAATCGTAGTCCTTTACTAACTCGAGCCACCTCCTCTCGCTCATGTTCAACTCCTTCTCGAGTGAAGAAATATTTGAGGCTCGTGGTCCGTGAACAATCAATCCTCTCACCATATAAGTAGTGCCTCCAAATCTTTAGGGCAAAAACAATCTGCAACCAACTCAATATCATGAGTTGGATAGTTCTTCTCATAAGGCTTCAATCGCAGGAAGCATAAGCTATCACCTTCCCATGCCGCATCAACACACACCTAAACCATACTTGGAAGCATCACTATAAACTACGAAACCTCCTGCTCTCCTTCCTGATCACGCCAACACAGTCTTTGTCGTCAATCGAGCTTAAGCCGGGCAAAACTTTCCTCACATCTAGCATCCCAAACAAAGTCAACACCCTTCTTTGTCGACGGGTTAGGTGCTGCCTTAGCGAAAAGTCTTTCACGAAACGCCAGAATAACTCGCCAGATCCGTAAAGTCTGCGTATCTCGGCGACCGTCGTCGGTCTCGCCCACGAGCTAACTGCCTCTATCTTTGCGGGGTCCACCGCTATACCATCTGCTGACACGATATGTCCAAGGAAGGCTACTCTCTCTAGCCATAATTCGCACTTAGAGAACTTTGCGAACAACTGATTCTCACGCAATGCTGCCAAAACTTCCCTGAAATGCGAAGCATGGTCCTCCTTGGTCTTGGAATAAATCAAAATGTCGTCTATGAACACGATGACAAAGTTATCCAAGAATGCCTTGAACACTCTGTCCATCATGTCCATAAACGCTGCAGGGGCGTTCGTGAGTCCGAAAGACATGACCACGAACTCATAATGACCATACCTCGATCTGAACGCGGTCTTCGGGATATCTGCATCTCGAATCCTCAGCTGATGGTACCCTGACCTCAAATCAATCTTAGAAAACACTGAGACTCCCTGAAGATGATCAAACAGATCATCTATACGCAGCAGGGGATACTTATTCTTCACCGTGACCTTATTCAGTTCTCTATAGTCTATACACAAACGCATGGATCCATCCTTCTTTTTAACAAACAGGACGGGTGCTCCCCACGGGGACACACTTGGTCGAATGAAACCTCGATCCAGCATCTCTTGCAACTGCACTTTGAGTTCTTTCAACTCGGCTGGCGCCATACGATATGGGGCCTTAGAAATGGAAGAGTCCCTGGCTCCAGCTCAATGGTGAAGTCTAACTCCCGCTTCGGGGTAAACCCGGCAACTCTTCAGGGAAAACATCTGCAAACTCTTGCACCACGGGGACCATGTCAACAGACAACGAAGTACTACTATCTCTGGACAGCTTTGCTAAGAAGCCCCAAGCTCCTCGAGCTAACAATCTACGGGCTTTCACTGCTGAGATCAATGGCGGGCAAATTCCGCCCTGGACACCGCGAGACTTGAAGCTCGGCCTCTGAGGTGGCCTAAACACCACTTCTTTCCGGCGGCAGTCTATCAAAGACTGGTTCTCTGCCAACCAATCCATGCCAAGGATCACATCGAAACCGCTCATAGAAAGAACTATGAGAGTAGCCTCTAAGATCACATCGGATATCTCAGATCCGCCACTCTTAACTCTCATCGGTAGCTAACATACTCACTCCCGAAGGAGTGGCAACACACAGCTCAAACCCTAGAGGTTCGAGTTCCACACAAGCTTGTCTAACGAATGCATCAGAAACAAAGGAATGGGTCGAACCCGAATCAAACAATACAAACGCATAATGCTGTAAGACAAGCAGCGTACCTACAACTACATCATCAGTACGCTCCACCTCCTGGCGAGTAGTGGCAAACACCCGACCTGCTGCTGGGCGGTCCAGTATTGCTAAAATCCTCGAGTGCAGAATCGGCCAAGTGCCCTTCCTTGCCACATCTCAGAGCAAGCACGGGGCGATGCTCCACCACGACCCAAAGTGTGCCTTCCCACACTTGTTGCAATGAGTTGTTGCTGGCCCCGCCTGCTGGCGATCCTGGGCTCTCCCACGAGGTCGGCGCCGATCTCGACCTCTAGATCGCCTCGACGGCGAAGTCTCGACGACCACCGAGCGGAAACCACTAGAAGTCACGATTTCCTCTTACGCCTTAATCTTCATGCTGAGCAGTGAATCGGGCCGTGGTGGTGCAATGAGAATCCTACATCGGCGGATACTTCGGATTATAAATCGTGGCCAACTCTCTTCGCTCGATCATAACTCTCGGAGCGAGTGCTCGAACATCCTGAGCAACCTCCTTCCTCACCCCACAAATGAACTTCTTAGTCTTGAGCTCCTCGGTGGCAATGAGCTCCGTGCAAATAGCTATACTCGAGAGAACTTCTTTTCATAGGCGGCAATACTATATGATCCCTATTTCAGATTCGAGAAGGCCTCTCACATCTCCTGCCGAGCCTCGTCATTAACATACTTAGCTCAACTTCGTTCTAAAGAACTCCCAGTGGTGGAGGAGAAGACCACCGGTCTAGCTCTATCTCAGGACTCCCACCACCACTCACCAGTGTCAAAGAGAACATGGGCCGCACATCTCGGCCTCTGTACATCTGGGCATCCCATAACTCTAAAGATGTACTCCATTCTTGCCAACCACCCGATCGCCACAAGTGGGTTCTCTCAAGCATCTAATTCCCTTGGCTTCCACTTGGTGAAATCTTTCAACCACTTGCCAAACTCAGCAGCTCCTCTGCACTATCAAGTGAGTCCGATCGTCTCGATGACCCTGCCCCTCCAGCTGAGCTACCGAGCTACCGGCTCTCGGAGCTCTGGGTGCTCTTTGCATGAGCCGTGTCAACCGGGCTATCTCGTGCCCTAGACTCCTCTCTCTGCGCTGCTAGCTGCGCCTGAGTCTCAGCTCTCTGCTCGGCCATTAGGCCCATCATCATGTAGTACCTTGAGGCATAGCAGCCTCCACCCCTTCTCTGGGCAAGTTAGCCTCTAGTGCCACGGGCGCCTACGAGCTTTGATATACCTCGCTGCTGCTGGCTCTGCAAAGCATCTCTATTTGCGCCTCCAGACGGACTGCTCCATCGCGTAACCGCAAGCATCTTGGCGATCTACACGGAAACCACAACGGGTTAGTCCACGCTCGGACTTTCTCTGCCAACAAAGATAACACATGTGTACTGCATATAGTATCGTAAACAAAACCCTTAGCTTATTGAACTTCGACAAACCTGGCGGCCGTGGAGTGTTGGAGATCATGGGAACACAACCTACAAACAGTTTAGTCTACGAGAATCTATGACTCGTGCTCGATACCAAATCTGTAAAGACCCAACCCAAAATGGAACTAAATCTAGGTCTTTACTCAAAGATGCAAATTTAAAACATAAAAAGGACCCAGCCAGGGTCGGATTGAAAGCTTTTCAATCACATGAGCGGGAAAACAATCAAAACAAAATAATCATTCATTCAAACTAAAAACTGTGACTGATCAGTACTTTTCTTAAAAACAATAAAGTAGTTCAAATCTTAAGTTTATCCCTATGGACCAAGGTCCAACTACATGCTGAATTCAAAATAGTAAAGAAAGACACGACAGAGTGTCAAGAAGATCCATGATCCCCGACTCTCTCTCCGCTTAGCCGCCTCGGTCTTTCCCCCAAGTTACCTGTGGAAGAAACCACAATAAGGGTGAGTATAAACATACTCAGTAAGAATCCCCGACCGGGGTACGATACGATGCAATCAATCATCTAGCAACCTAGTACACAGCACACAGTTATCAACACGGATCATAGCTCAACGAGCTCTCAAGGCAAATCAGGAGTTCTCGAAAGTCTCCTACTTCCGACCTAATGATTGGTTCTCATAGCCAATCCCGGGACATCTCCGAGGGTCTTTCTCCCTCGGCCAATTGATCAGCTCAAAAACCGATCCCAAGATGTCCGACACTGATAAGGATCATGGAGTTCCACAAGTTGCACTTGGACCTATTACACGGTCCAAAGCAAAGAAGATTCAACAAGCATTCATTCTTCACCTTCGACAGTGGATAACTTCAATTCAAAATTCATTTCATGTGCTAGAGACCATTTCAAGGGAAGAGGAACCATTTGATGCTTTGGAAGTCAATGTATGCAAGATTGAAGTTGTCCATGGAATTAATGACATTTGACTTGATTTAAATGTCTTAATCATTCGACAAGGGGAAATACAAATGTTAGAGTTGGCAACACAAACATCAATTTTCAGATTTTAGGAGCTTTTATGCAAGTCTATGTTTAAAATCTTGTTTTTAATGTTTTAGGTTATATTTTGCAACAATGGCATTATGGTAATTATGTTGGTTTTCTTTATTTTAGGTTTAACTTTCATAGGCTATAAATAGCCATGAAGTAAGTTGTAAAACTCAGATTTTGATTGAATGAAAATTAGCTCTCTACAAGAGATCATTTTCTTAGAATTTTTGGGCATGTTCTTTGTCTCTTTTTCTAAGTTCCCCTTGCAATCTTGTGATAGAATGCATTTGAGCCATTCAATCCAAATTTCCTTGATCAAGCTTGATTGTGGAGTGACTCAATCTAGAACAAGATCTTCCATATCTTGCTTCTAGATCATTGATCTTAAGGGGTAATCAAATTCTAGCCTTTTCTCTTGGTTGTTCCCAAATCTATAAGGAGGTATTAATCTCTTAATTCAAGGGTTCTTGCTTCATCATAAGCTTGGATCTTTGGGCTGAGAATTAGGGTTGCCTTATCATTTGGTATCAGAGCATAGGTTGCATCTTTGTGGCCGGCTCTAGATTTGATTTTATCTTTAACTTTCAGTAATTCGTTCATCTTCTTGTTCAGATCTTGTTTCTCTGTTTTTTTCATCATTGTTGGATCTATAAAAAAAAAAAAAAAAAAAAAAAAAGTTCATGGTTCGATCTTGAATTATTCTTGTCCAATTTTAAACTATTGCATTGAATGCTTATATTTTCGATTGTAATACCTCGATAACGATCGAATTTGACAAACTGTTCTTCTGCAAATATTTAGATCAGTACGTTATCTTTAATCCTTAAGAAGACGACTTATTCAAATTAGCATCGTAAAACATTCGTTTGTGGGTTTCTTTTTCAGTGTGTAATTTACCCGAAAAAAAAAAAAAATTGCCAGATATTTATCTTTCTTTTCCATCAAATTCCTTGTGGCCTACTCTAGATTTGATTTCATTATATCCTTGTGGCCAACCCTATATTTGAATTGATTTTATCTTTTATTTTTATCCATGTGCCTACTGTTGTTTCCAGTTATAACACCTTGCTAACGATCGAATTTGTCAAATTGTCCATCTACAAAAATTTAGATCGGTGTGTTATCTATATTCTTCAAGAAGGCCATTTACTCAAATTAGTAATTTCAAACGTCCATTTGTTTGTTTCCTTCTGAGTGTTCCATATATCCAAAAAAAAAAAATCTGAACATTTCTCTTTCTTTCTATTTCTTTTTGTTCTGGATTTTGTTATTTCATAATTTTTCTTGTCTTGGCTGATTTGTAAGGCTCACTATTACAAGATTTGCTTTATCCATATTAGCCTACCTTTATCAAACTTTAGCCACTTTCCCAAATAGCCTACCTTTGTGGGTGATAAACACGAGCGTTAAGTGTAAAATTCATGAGTTGAGTGTGTGAGGTCCTTCATATATATTTTACTATTTTACAACCATGAATCAAGATGGGAGAGATGGAGAGGAGATTAGTGAAGCTAGGTGGAGAGAAGCTCAAAGTGGAGTCATTAATCGTTTAACTCAAGTTGTTAATTCCTTAAGCGATAGGTTGGAGCGAATGGAAGTAGCTTTAGGAAATCCTCAAGGGAGGGAGGATAACTTTAATTATGAAGGAGTTGAAAATGAAGATGGAGAAGATAATGTTAACCTCTTAGCGGGATACAATCCACGGGGAGGGAGAGTTTTAGGTCGAGGGGACGAGGAGGAAGAAGAGGGGTAGGGAAATTATAGCACCTAGAAGGGTCGAAAGGGAGAACCAATATGAAAGAGGAGTAGGGGGAGTAAAGCTTAAAATTCCTACTTTCCATGGGAAATCTGATCCGGAGGAGTATTTGCAATATGAGAGCAAAATTGAGCATGTTTTCGATTGCAACAACTTTAGTGAAGAAAGGAAGTTGAAACTTGCCGTTGCTTGAATTTTGTGATTATGCCAATATTTGGTGGGCTTCTTTGAAATCCGAATGGAGGAGAAATTTTGAAGAACCAATTGAAACATGGGAGGAGTTGAAGACACTAATGAGAAAAAGGTACATTCCTAAACATTATTCTAGAGAACTCAAGCAAAAGCTCTATACTTTGCAACAGGATCCAAAAGTGTAGAGGATTATTACAAGGAAATGGAGGTCCTTATGAGCAGAGCATGCATTAACGAAGATGAGGAGGATACAATGGCTAGGTTCCTTGGCGGGTTGAACCGACAATTGGCTCATCAAGTTGATAGACAACCTTACTTTGATATGAAGGAATTGTGACACCTTCTTGTCAAAATTGAAGGACAATTAGCATGGGAGAAGGAGAATTCCAAGAGGTACTCTTCTTCTAAGTCTACTACTTTTTCTCGCCAATAATTGGAAAAAGAATGCAAATAATGTTAAGGTTGATTTGAAGCCAAAAGGCAAGTATGAGTTTGACAAAAGGACAATGCCGAAAGTTCTAAAGGCAAGGATAAAATGGAAGGATATAAGGAGGTTCGAGAGAGAAATAGAGATATCAAATGTTGGAAATGTCAAGGAGTGGACATATTAGTCGTGATTGTCCTAACAAGAGAGTCATGATCATTAAAATGGACAAGTTGTCACCGATGGAGAGGACAAATGACGAAGATGAGTTAATTGATGAAAAGAAAATGAGAATGAGGAGGAATTGGAAGATGGGAGTCATTTGGCCCTTGTAACAAGAAGACTCCTTACCACTCAAATTAAGGAGAATGATGTTGATGACCAAAGAGACAACTTATTCCATACACGATGTCTCATTAATGGGACTCCTTGTAGTCTTGTTATTGATAGTGGAAGTTGCACCAACGTCGTAAGTACATTTTTTATCAAGAGGTTGCAAATTCCAATTCAACACCATCCTAAACCATACAAGCTCCAATGGCTCAATGATAGTGGGGCAATGAAGGTAGTTTCTCGAGCTTTAATTACTTTTTCTTTAGGAAAATATCAAGATGAGATTCTTTGTGATGTGTTACCTATGCTCGCTGGAGATATATTGCTTGGTAGACCTTGGCAATTTGATAGGAAGGTCATGTATGATGGTTATTTGAATAGGTATTCTTTCACAAAAGATAGAAGAAAAACAACTCTTGTACCTTTAAGTTCTAATGATGTATATATTGATCAACTGAAGTTGGAGGAAAAAAGAGAGAGTATGAAGAAAAGAATTAAAAGAAAAAAAGAAGTGAGTGAGAAAATAGCGAAAAATAAAAGAGAGAAAAAAAGTGGTAGGGAGAGTGAAAAAAGTGATGAAAGTAAAAAAAAGTCAAACAAAGTGAGCTGTTTTGCTAGAGTGGGAGAGGTGAGAAGGGCAATGTTTTCCCAAAAACCAATCTTTGTGCTTATGTACAAGGAAGGATATTTGGCTTCTAACGATAATACTCTTTCTTTGCCTAGTGTGTTTCAATCTCTTTTACAGAATTTGAGGATGTGTTCCAAGATGAAGTACCTAAAGGACTACCTCCCATTCGAGGAATTGAACACAAAATAGACTTCATTCCAGGTCATGTCATTCCCAATAGGCCACTTATAGAGCCAATCCAACCGAGACCAAGGAAATTCAAAGACAAGTGGAGGAGCTCATTGGTAAAGGCTATGTACGAGAGAGTTTGAGTCCATGCTCGATTACTGTCATATTGGTGCCAAAGAAAGATGGAACTTGGCGCATGTGTGTGGATTGTAGAGCCATCAACAAAATCAACAGTAAAGTATCGACATCCTATTCCTAGACTAGATGATATGTTTGATGAATTGCATGGTTCGTGCTTATTTACAAAGATTGATTTAAAATCTGGATATCATCAAATTAGAATGCATGTAGGTGATGAATGGAAAACAACTTTCAAAACTAAGTTTGGGTTGTATGAATGGCTTGTTATGCCTTTTGGACTAACTAATGCTCCTAGCACATTTATGCGTTTAATGAACTATGTTTTGAGAGAATATTTAGGAAAGTATGTTGTTGTGTATTTTGATGATATTCTAATTTATTCAAAGACTTTGCTTGAACATGTCGAACATGTTAGGTCCATTCTAACTACACTTAGAAATGAGGAACTTTATGCTAATTTGAATAAGTGTTGTTTTTGCATGGAAAAAGTTAACTTTCTTAGATTTATAGTTGGTAAAAATGGAGTAGAAGTGGACATTGAGAAAGTTAAGGCAATTCGCGATTGGCCAACGCCAACAAATGCAAGTGAGGTAAGGAGTTTTCATGGGTTAGCTAGCTTTTATAGGCGGTTTATAAAGGACTTTAGTACCATAGCATTTGCACCATTGAATGATTTGGTAAAAAAATGTTGTGTTCCAATGGGGAAATGCAAGATAAAGCCTTTAATGAACTTAAGGAGAAATTAACCAATGCACCATTGCTTGTCTTGCCTAACTTTGAAAAGACATTTGAAATTGAGTGTGATGCAAGTGGTTTGGGCATAGGTCTTTGTTTTAATGCAAGATGGAAGGCCTTTGATGTACTTTAGTGAAAAACTAAATGGGCGACATTGAACTATCCTACCTATGATAAAGAATTGTTTGCTTTAGTTCGTACATTGCGGTATATGGCAACCCTACTTATGGCCTAGAGAGTTCGTGATTCACACTGATCATGAGAGCTTGAAGCATCTTAAGGGTCAAAGTAAATTGAACCGCCGACATGCAAAGTGGGTAGAATTTATTGAAACATTTCCCTATGTGATCAAATATAAGCAAGGTAAAGATAATATCGTGGTGATGCATTGTCAAGAAGGTACAATCTCTTTACTTCTCTTCTGCAAAAATTCTTGGATTTGAGCACATTAAAGAGCTATATAAATCGACAAAGATTTTGGACCAATTTTTGCATCTTGTCGAGTTGGAAAAGTTTTGGATGATTATTATGTCTTTCATGAATATTTGTTTAAGAAAAATAAACTTTGTGTTCCTAATTGTTCTATAAGAGATTTACTTGTGAAAGAGGCCCATGGTGGTGGCTTAATGGGACATTTTGTGATTCATAAAACTTATGATATGTTGCATGAACATTTTTTTGGCCTAAGATGAAACATGATGTTCATAAGGTTTGTAGTCAATGTTTTAAATGCAAAGCGGCTAAGTCTAGAACCCAACCAAATGGATTGTACACTCCTTTGAATGTACCTAATGAACCATGGACTAATATATCTATGGATTTTATCCTTGGTTTGCCGCGAACCAAAAGGGGTAAAGATAGTATTTTTGTTGTGGTTGATAGATTTAGTAAAATGGCTCATTTTATAGCATGTAACAAAACGGATGATGCAAAGCAAGTGGCTGATATTTTCTTTAGAGAAGTAGTAAGATTACATGGAATTCCTAAAACTATTGTTAGTGATAGGGATGTTAAATTTTTAAGTCACTTTTGGAAAGTATTATGGGGTAAATTAGGCACTAAACTCATGCTTTCAACCACATGTCATCCTCAAACCGATGGGCAAACCGAGGTGGTTAATAGAACTTTAGGAACTTTGCTTAGAGCTATTATTTCTAAGAACATTAAGTCTTGGGAGGAATGCTTGCCATTTGTAGAGTTTGCATACAATAGAGCAATTCATAGTACCACTCATTGTTCTCCTTTTGAAGTTGTTTATGGATTTAATCCACTTACACCTCTTGATTTGCTTCCTATTCCGTCTAATGTTTTTGTGAGTGATGCAGCAACAAATAAGGCAGATTTGATCAAGAATTTGCACAAGGATGTGAAAGAGAGAATTGAGAAACAAAATTTCCAAGTTGCTTCGCGAATTAACAAAGGACGAAAAGGAACTCATTTTTAAACCAGAGATTGGGTTTGGGTTCATTTTTCGAAAGGAGAGATTTCCATCTCAAAGGAAGACCAAGTTACATGCAAGAGGAGATGGTCCTTTTCAAGTTCTTGAGAGGATTAACAACAATGCCTACAAAATCGATCTTCCGGTGACTTTTCAGTGAGTTCTACTTTTAATGTTGCTTGACTTGAGTCCTTTTGATGTAGGTGATGATTTTCCAGTTCGAGGACTAATCCTTTCGAAGGGGAAGATGATAAGGATCATGGAGTTCCAAAAGTTGCACTTGGACCTATTACACGATCCAAAGCAAAGAAGATTCAACAAGCATTCATTCTTCACCTTCGACAGTGGATAACTTCAATTCAAAATTCATTTCATGTGCTAGAGACCATTTCAAGGGAAAAGGAACCATTTGATGCTTTGGAAGTCAATGTATGCAAGATTGAAGTTGTCCATGGAATTAATGACATTTGACTTGATTTAAATGTCTTAATCATTCGACAAGGGGAAATACAAATGTTAGAGTTGGCAACACAAACATCAATTTTCAGATTGTAGGAGCTTTTATGCAAGTCTATGTTTAAAATCTTGTTTTTAATGTTTTAGGTTATATTTTGCAACAATGGCATTATGGTAATTATGTTGGTTTTCTTTATTTTAGGTTTAACTTTCATAGGTTATAAATAGCCATGAAGTAAGTTGTAAAACTCAGATTTTGATTGAATGAAAATTAGCTCTCTACAAGCGATCATTTTCTTAGAATTTTTGGGCATGTTCTTTGTCTCTTTTTCTAGGTTCCCCTTGCAATCTTGTGATAGAATGCATTTGAGCCATTCAATCCAGCCTTGATCAAGCTTGATTGTGGAGTGACTCAATCTAGAACAAGATCTTCCATATCTTGCTTCTAGATCATTGATCTTAAGGGGTAATCAAATTCTAGCCTTTTCTCTTGGTTGTTCCCAAATCTATAAGGAGGTGTTAATCTCTTAATTCAAGGGTTCTTGCTTCATCATAAGCTTGGATCTTTGGGCTGAGAATTAGGGTTGCCTTATCATTTCGACACCCTCGAGGGTCTTTCTCCCTCGACCAAATTGATTAGCTCAAAAGCCAAATCCAATGGGTGTCCTCAAGGGCCTTTTACCCTCGCTATAAATCTGGACTATCGGGAGAGTACCCAAGTCCGCTCTAAATCGGAAGGAATCGGTGTACTCACGAACATTAGCCCGGGAGCTCTCCGAACCGGCGACTAACGCGCGTGTCGCGCGCACACATCTTGTCTTGCAACCGGCGTAAATGTGGGGCCTAAGTACAAACTACGCGGGCCGTGTACGCATGCCTAAGACTCGGAATAGTGTCACTTTGAACACGAGAGGTCACGAGGCCCTCGGCACTCATCATGCGGCACTGTACCACCGACTGAAGCTAAGAACCGCCAAGGCGGGCTTGCACCGCTGGCGGGGTTCCGCTCTAGCAGGCTACAAACTAGGCTTATGCCGATGTGGTAGCTACTTCCACATCGGTTTGCGGGGAAGCAATGTACGTTATGCTTCGCTCTACTCCCGGCCGGTGGGGACAAGGTGCGTTATGTCCGCTCTCGGCCTCTGGATGATGACAAACCCTATTATACTAGCTAAGACTACCAAGTAAGTGATTCCTGGCTAACATACACAAAAGACATCTATCATACATAGCCCAGCATGATACTACGAACTTAAAGCAGGAATCTCAAGCATGCTGGAAGAACGAACCAAGCATGGCACTAACATGTACAAAAAGGCAAAACATGCTAGCAAGAATTCAATCACAAGTTTGTCCTATCCACTATCATGCTCATAAAAGTAAACATGCATACAAGGCACAATTAAGAAAGCATCGCAGGGACCACACAACCACGGTAAGAAATCCTTACCTGGAAATAAGTGGAAAAAGCTATCACGAGTCAAGCAAGACCCTCGAACTTTAAAACGAACTCGAGCAACCTAGGCATATTAAAAGCATCCTAAATAAATATCAAAGACGAACGACTTAAAAATCAAAAAGGAAAAGGCTCGAGAATTACCAACCGAGAGGACACGGGCTCTCGCGGCAAAGCGGTATGGGCGGCTTTGCTTTGCGCGTGGCGGGCGCTGGCTCGGCGCGCGCGGCAGCGAGCGGCGCGCGAGGAGCGGCGCGTGGCACGGCGTCTGGACAACGGGCGCGCGCGGCGATTCGCTGCGAAAGCGTCTGCGGCGAGCGAAGCTCGCTGCTGGTTGGCGCGCGGCGGCGTCTGGATCTTGGGCGTGTCGCGCGCGCAGCGGCAGCAGGATCAGCGTCGTGGGACGGCGTCGAGCGGTGATGGGTGTGCAAGAGTGGGACTTCACAGTGCGGCGTCGCGCGGCCGGCGAAAGCGGTGGCGAGCGGCTCGGGGTGGCACGGTGCGCGCGTGGTGGTTGTGCGGGCAAGTGTGGTGCGATGTGGGTGGGGTGGCTCGGCTGGGTGGTGCGGCTGGGTTAGGGTGCTTGGCTCGATTTAGGAGAGAGAGAGAGAGAGAGAGAGAGAGAGAGAGAGAGAGAGAATGCGGCTATGAGGGGAAAAATAGGGGTTTCTTGATTTTCCTTCTTTTCCTTATTTTTAAATAGGTTAGGAGACCTAAATTCCCTTCCCAAGGCTTCCTCTTGCGGGTCCCAGCTAAATCAACCTTTTTTTTTTTTTTAATTAAGACTCTTTTCTAAAACTCCAAATTCACCATTTAGGGCAAGGGTTAAAATCCCGATGGAACCATTTAATTTTGAATTAATTTTCCCATTAACCTAAATGCTACCAAACTTCTAAACAACTAACCCAAACTCCTTGGGTTTTGCAATCAACATCAACAAGCCACAACGAAGGCCGGAATGACCCTGAAATCCTGAAAATCCTCAACCTCTGTAGGGAGCGAGAAGACCAAAATACCCTTAAAGGTTATAAAGCTCTAACGGCCCAACCGATTGCCCCAATACTGAACCAAGAGTACCTGGGAAACCGGAATGGAAAACTGGGCCGTTACACTGCTCCTAGAGCAGGATTTGCTGATTCTATGAGGTCTATGGTGGTCGACCTCTTGAGTGGCCAGAGGGCAGAGACTCAGGCCTTGTTGGCCGCGCAGCGGGAGGAGTCCCGAGCCCAGATCGAGCAGTTGACTCGCTTGTTCCAAAGAGGCGCAGCGACTCGCAGAGCCAGCGAGCCACTGTGGCGAGATGTGGCAGAGGGTGCCGAGGAGCTTGGCAAATGGTTAAAGGATTTCGTGAAATGGAACCCAGAGAAGTTTGATGCCACGGGTGATGCGTTAGCAGCAGCCCGTTGGATTGCCAATTTAGAGTACACCTTCCTGATTATGGTGTGCCCCGATGTTCAGAGGCCGAGGTGTGCAGCCCATGTGTTAGGAGGCATAGCTAGATGGTGGTGGGAGTCCACCCTGAGCGAGAGACCAGCTGGGTCTCCACCTGCTACCTGGGACTTCTTCAAGTCAGAATTTAAGGCCAAATTCATTAGTGATGAGGCTCAAGAGAAGATGGTAGAGCTTTTCCAGAATCTGAAGCAGGGTTCCGATTCTATAGAGGAATATGAGAGGAAGTTTTCGGAGTATGGTTATTTTGCTCCGCAGCTGATAGCAACCCCTGAGTTGAAAATTCGGAAGTTCATTTCAGTGCGAGGCGGGGTGTGTCTCGGGATGTCGAGAACACATCCCCGACACTTATGCTAGAGCTGTTCGGTGGCCACTATTTACAACGAAAGTATCCTCTGTTGAGCCGATCGTCGCGCTCTCGGTCGGACCCTGTCCCAGCTGTGGTGGGACAGAAGAGGAGGTTTGACTTCCGAGGAGGCGGCCAATGCCGTCAGGGACAAATTTAGAACCGGGATCAGCGTAGGGTTCCGGGTCGTTTCAAGCCTCGCCAGCAGGGCGGTCCCAGGCAGATTTCCGTTTGTGCTACTTGCGGGAGAGCCCACCTTGGAGCTTGTCAGACCGGGCCCAGGCTGTGTTTTCGATGTGGAAGAGAGGGGCATGTGGCCCGTTTCTGTGATCAGCCAGCTATGGCGATTCGGCTGTCTGGCAAGCAGCAGCGGGTGTTACGCTGTTCGCCATAAACCGTCGAGAGAGCCGAGCGTCACGGATGCCGCAGCGGGCGTGCGCTTCTTGTCTTGGATCATTGTGCATTTGTCTTGTTTGACTCTGGTTCTACGCACTCGTTTGTATCTGTATTGTTTGATGAGCATGCTAGGTTGAGATTAGAGCCTCTAGGTTTTGAGTTATCTGTTGCAACTCCTTCGGGAGTTAATATGCTAGCTAAAGATAAGATTAAAGATGGCCAGATCGAGATATTCGGAGAGTTGCTTGTAGCTACGCTCATAGTCCTGCCTATGAGTGGTTTCGATGTGATTCTTGGTATGGAATGGTTAGCTGCTAACCACGCATTGATTGACTGCCACCAGAAAGAAGTAGTGTTCAGGGTGGAGGTTGCCCGCCGATAGTGTCAGCTGTGAGAGCTCGTCATTTGCTAGCTCATGGAGCTTGGGGCTACCTAGCCAAGTTGTCTGGAGAGAGCCGCCCCTCACTTGTTGCTGAGCGGCGAGTGCGGTTGTGCGAGGAGTTTGCGGATGTGTTTCCTGAGGAGTTACCGGGGTTGCCCCCGAAGAGAGAGGTTGACTTCACAATTGAGCTCGAGCCAGGGACCCTCCCTATCTCGAAGGCTCCGTATCGTATGGCGCCAGTCGAGTTGAAGGAACTGAAGGTTCAGTTGCAGGAGATGTTACATCGAGGGTTCATTCGTCAGAGTGTGTCCCCGTGGGGAGCGCCAGTGCTGTTTGTGAAGAAAAAGGATGGTTCGATGCGCCTATGCATTGATTATCGTGAGCTTAATAAGGTGACAGTGAAGAATAAGTATCCGTTGCCCCGTATCGATGATTTGTTCTATCAGCTTCAGGGAGCTTCCGTGTTCTCCAAGATAGATTTGAGATCCGGTTATCATCAGTTGCGTATTAGGGACGCCGACATTCCTAAGACAGCTTTCAGATCTAGATATGAACACTACGAGTTTGGGGTCATGTCGTTTGGATTGACTAATGCACCAGCAGCGTTCATGGACATGATGGATAGGGTGTTCAAAGCATTTTTGGACAGCTTCATCATCGTGTTCATTGACGATATTCTGATCTATTCAAGGACCAGGGAGGATCATGCAGAGCATTTGAGGCAAGTGTTGACAGCTTTGAGGGAAAACCAGCTTTATGCGAAGTTTTCTAAATGCGAGTTCTGGTTGGAGCGAGTAGCCTTCCTAGGTCACGTAGTTTCGAGGGATGGTATAACCGTGGATCCAGCAAAGATTGAGGTCGTGAGTTCGTGGGCCAAGCCGACTTCAATTACAGAGATACGCAGCTTTCTGGGTTTGGCAGGTTACTACCGTCGGTTTGTTAAGGACTTTTCCGCCATAGCCTCGCCCCTCACTCGTCTGACGAGGAAGGGTGTCGAGTTTGTCTAGGACGGTAGGTGTGACGAGAGCTTTGCCAGGCTCAAGCGCAGTTTGACTTCAGCACCCATGTTTGTAAGGACCCGACCCAAGAAACGGTCTCTAACCTAAAGTCCTTACTTAGCATGCATGATTAAGAATGTAAAACGTCATTCAAAGCTTGAAATTTAAAACTTTGCAGTAGGCATATTTAAAACAAATCCATAATTCCAATTAAATAAAACAAGTAAATGGTTGATCAGTACTTTCTTAAAACAAATCAAGGGAAACGGTACGAGAATCATAAAATAGTTTTTGAGTGTTTTTCCTAGGGACCCAAGTCCCACTACATGCTAAATCATAAAGAAACCAGTAAAAGAAACATGCAACTCAGAGTCAGCTATCCATGATCATCCAGCAGCCTCCTCCTAGCCATCCAGCCTCTGTCCCAAGTTACCTGATAGAAAACCACAGAGAATAAGGGTGAGCAACGAAATACTCAGTAAGAATCCCCAACCGGGGTACAATACGAAACAACTCATCTAGCACACGGACAAGCAACCATACAATGACTTAGAGCGGGAACGGTTGGTTTAGGCTATGAGCTACTTCAAGGGCGAGCCTACTCAAGGGCTTCCGTCTATAGCCTATCCTAGGTCCTACATTTGGATGCCCTTCGGGCCTTACACAACCTAGGACACAGTGATGCCCTGTGGGGCCTTACACACTTAGGACACAGTGATGCCCAGTGGGGCCTTACACACTTAGGATGCCCATCGGGCCTTACACCTCCAGAATCAGTGATGCCCAGTGGGGCCTTACACACCTAGGATGCCCATCGGGCCTTACACCTCCAGAATCAGTGATGCCCATTGGGGCCTTACACACCTAGGATGCCCATCGGGCCTTACACCTTCAGTATCAGTGATGCCCAGTGGTACACACCTAGGATGCCTATCGGGCCTTACACCTTCAGTATCAGTGATGCCCAGTGGGGCCTTACACACCTAGGATGCCCATCGGGCCTTACACCTTCTACATCCCATCGGGTCTTACCCGAGCGGGACCTACACTAGACCCTCCTACTATCTTCTATACTAAACCTAACATGTCAAAACCTAACACGGAACTAACGGAATACAACTTAACTCGAACATGAATCAGAAGCAAACATGAGGCCTATCCACTAGAAACTCATACAGTTATGAAAAATCAATATGCTAACAAGTATTCGCGAGGTCCCACACAACCCCGGTAAGAAATCCTTACACGAAACAAGTGGAAAGTAACTATCACGAATCTACAACCGACCCTCGAGATTTTAAGCGAACCCGAGCGACCTAAGCAAGTAATAAAATATCCTATTTAAATAAACAACAACTAAAATCACGAAGTCCAAAGGGTGGAGGCTCGGAAATTTACCAACCGAGAAGGCACCGGCCGGGCAAGGCAGCAAAGCGGTGAGGAGCGTGCAGAGCGGCAGTGTGCTGCGCGCGTGTGGTCGAGCAGACGGGGCCGCATGCTTCTTGAGCATCCGTGCAGCGCAGGGCGCTGGGCGCGTGCGCGGGGCAAGGGCGAGGCGCGTGGCCCTCGGCAAAGACGCGCAGCGAGGCGTGGCGGCGAGGCGGGCGGCGTCAGACGCGGCGGTCGCCTTGGGCGCGACGGACGAGCGGCGTGGCTAGTGCGCTGTGCGTGGTCGTCGCGGATCTGGTGAAACGGAGCGATCTGGCGCGGTCTGCGCGGGCACACGGCAGTGCGGTGGCGTCTGTGGCTGGGGCGTCTTGGTCAGCGACGGCGGCAAGCGCGAGGCGTGCAGTCGCGAGCGGCAAGCGCTGGCGCGGCGTCGCGGTCTGGCGGCGGCGCTGGGGCGTCTGGATCACGGCGCGCGACGGCGCCCCAGGGCGTCTTGGTCTGGCGCGACGGCGGCGCGGCCCAGGCGTCTGCGGTGCAGCGCGATAAATTTGGCCCAGCTCTGCCCAGGCTGGCTGTCGCAGTGCGGCTTAGGCGGCAGCGGCGTGGCGCTGGGGTGCGACAACGGCGTGGGCGTGGGCGGGTGCGGCGGCGGCGTGGGCGGCGTGGGCGGGCGGCGTGGGCGAGGGTGTTAGGGTTTTGCTAGAGAGAGAGAGAGGCTTTTCTTCTTCTTCTTTTTTCTTTCTTTCTTTTCCTTCCTTCCCTAAGTTAAAATAGACTTGGGAATCTCAAATGTCCTTCCCCAAGGCTTCCCCCCTTCGAGCCCTGGCCAACGCATTTATTATTATTATTATTTTTTCTTATTTAGTTCCAACTCCCATTTCCTTTTTTTTTTAAAAAAAAAAGCGCTTCCATTTAGCCAAATCCGGTCGTTATTACATGGCAAATCCCAAGAGAAGACAGTGGTTTCGTGGTTTACAGCGATGCTACCAGGTTCGGGTTAGGTTGTGTGTTGATGCAGCACGGGAGGGTCATTGCTTATGCTTCCCGCCAGCTGAAGCCATATGAGCAGAACTATCCGACTCATGATATGAAATTGGCAGCAGTGGTGTTTGCACTGAAGATTTGGAGGCATTACCTATATGGTGAGCGGATTCAGATGTTTACCGATCGCTAGAGCCTCAAGTATCTGTTTACTCAGAAGGAGCTGAATATGAGACAGAGGAGATGGTTAGAGTTGGTGAAAGATTATGACTGCGAGATTTTGTACCATCCGGGTAAAGCCAATGTTGTAGCTGATGCCTTGAGTAGGAAGACGTCGCACTCCGCGGCGTTGTTGAGTTCCCAGCCCAGATTACGGAGAGAGTTCGAGCGGGCCGAGGTTGCGATGTTGTTGGGTGAGGTTCTTGCCCAGTAGCTCGATTGGCGATCCGACCATCGATT
Source organism: Sicyos edulis (assembly GCA_036507275.1). NCBI lineage: Eukaryota > Viridiplantae > Streptophyta > Magnoliopsida > Cucurbitales > Cucurbitaceae > Sicyos > Sicyos edulis. Next base: position 37,020,407 of record CM071846.1, on the reverse strand, counting down.
AGACAGCGGATTATTGATAGTCAACTGAGTGACCCCGCTCTTAAGAGATTGTTTGACAGAGTTAGTGCTGACGAAGATTTTGACTTTGTATATACACCGGGCAGTGGGCTGACATACAGAGGCCGATTGTGTGTTTCGGATGTTGCAGGATTGAGTGCATAGTTGCTCTCAGAGGCCCATAGTTCTCCGTTTGCTTGGCACCCCGGGGGTACCAAGATGTATCAGGATCTTAAGCAGACATTCTGGTGGACGGGTATGAAAAGAGATGTTGTGGAGTTTGTCAGTCGATGTCTCACTTGTCAGCAAGTGAAGGCACCCAGGCAGAGACCAGCCGGTTTGTTGCAGCCGCTGAGTGTACCTCAGTGGAAGTGGGAAGAGATCTCCATGGACTTTATTTCTGGTTTGCCGAGGACTCAGAGGAAATTCTCTCAGATCTGGGTGATAGTCGACCGATTGACTAAGAGCGCACACTTCATTCCCGGTAGAGACACATATACCGTGGAACAGTGGGCGCAGTTGTTTTTGGAGCAGATCATTCGTTATCACAGTGTGCCTGTGAGGATTGTGTCTGACCGTGATTCGAGGTTCACCTCTCGTTTCTAGAGAGCGCTCCAGAAGGGTTTAGGCACCGAGAGTGCGATTTTAGCACGACTTTTCACCCTCGCACCGATGGATGGGCCGAGAGTGAATCGATTCTCGAGGATATGTTGAGGGCTTGTGTGTTGGACTTCCCGGCGCTTGGGACCATACACATGATCGATGGAGTTTGCATATAACAACGATTATCGATCGACTATTCGGATGGCTCCATTCGAAGCTTTGTATGGTAAGCGTTGCCGATCTCACCGTGTTCAGGGAAGAGGTTGGTGATGCATGTGAGTTTTGGGTCCCGAGTTGCTGCAGATTGACTAATGGTGCCGTCGCGAGAAGATTAGAGCTCGTAAGTTGACACTTTCGGAGCGAGATGAAGAGTTCTGCAGATGTTCGCGTCGGGATTTGGAGTTTGAGGTTGGTCAGCATGTATTCCTAAAGGTTGCACCGATGCGAGGTGTTTTGAGGTTTGGCAAGCGTGGAAAGCTGAGTCCCCGTTTTGTTGGTCCGTTTGAGATTCTGGAGAGGATCGACAAGGTTGCTTATCGGTTAGCCCTGCCTCCGTCATTGTCAGCGGTACACAGTGTTTTCCATGTTTCGATGTTGAGACAGTACGTGCCGGATCCGTCGAACATTGTTGACTTTGAGCCGTTGCAGCTGAATGAAGATTTGAGCTTCGAGGAAAAGCCAGTGGGGATTCTTGCTTTTGAGACAAAGACACTGCGTAATCGTGAAATCCGGTTGGTAAAAGTTAAGTGGACGAGTTAGAGTTCAGAGGAAGCCACTTGGGAGCGGGAAGATGAGATGAGATTGCATTATCCCGAGTTGTTCCAGTCTTAAGGGACTTTCGAGGACGAAAGTCTTATAAGGGGGGAATATTGTAACGGCCCGGAAATTTCATCCCGGGTTGCCCAGGGGCATTTTGGTAATTTGGTCTGGACGACAGGGCCGGTTATGTCTTTTCTAATTGCCGGAAAAATTATGAGATGATTTGAATGAGATCGGGAAGTTTGGTGAAGATATTTGGGCTTGGTAGAATGTGGAAATAAATAGGGAATTAAATAGCGCGTCGAGTAAGATTCGAGACAGGGCCGCTTGGGAAGCTAGACGAGTGTCATTGCCACTTGAGCCACCGGGCGTGTTTGTTAATCTGAGCGCGCCATCTTTTATTTATGTGTGTTTGTCCCTGCCTTTGGTTTAAAAGGCCAGCTCGCCCGAGCTTCTTCCTCATTTCTCCTTCTTCTCTTCGCGATTCCTTCTTCAACCGACAGCGATTCCCTCTGCGATTTCTTCCCTCTCCAGCTCTGATTCGACCGAGCTCGTCTTCCCCAGTTCGAAGTCGATCCATTTCCGAGCAGCAAGTAAGCTTTTCTTCTTCTTCTTCTTCTCTCCTTCAATCCGAATCCCCAGTTTCCGACTTCGATTTTCTGGCCATGTTGAAGCGAATTGCTGGGTGGTTTTTATGCAGCTGCAGTAGGGGAGTTCGACCAACAACAAATCGCTCATCGAATCTTCTCCAATCGCCCGAATTCGCGTTCTTCCTCCATCGCTCGAGTTCGCCAAATCGGTGCCCTGTCGCAGCCCAGCCGCCGAGCCACGCCGCACATCGACCCGTGCCCGCGCGCGCGTCCTCGCCCCAGCACCGTGTCCGCGCGCCTGTCGCCAAGCCGAGTCGCCAAGCCGAGCCGCCGAGCCGAGCCGCGCCGAGCCGAGTGAGAGCCGAGCCGAGCCTATTTATTTTATTTTATTATATTTAATTTAATTTAGAATTTGTGTGTAATTGTGTTGTGATTGATAGGTTCTCGATAGCTAGTTCGGGTTCGTTCGCAGCCTAGGTTTTCTTGTAATCGTCCCGACCAAGGTAAGGATTTCTTACCGGAGTTGTGTGGACCCTGCGATATTATATGTGATTGCTGATTGATTGCTTGTTTGTGTTTATTGACATGTGTAGCTAGGTACTCTATTCTGAATTCCCGATTAGCATGATTTTTCTGGTTATTTCTCATGTTAATCCATGCTAGGTTGTTTCCTCTGGCATACTCGTATCTGTTCTTGTTTCGTAGTATCATGCTAGGCTCGTTGTATTCTTATTGAGCACGTATTGGATTTTATGTAATTGTTTGCTGATTGTTAAGGCAGGTTAGAGTTATAGGTAGATAGCATCATCCGGGCCTGATGCATAAAGTACCTTGCACCCATGGTAGGGACGTCGAGACAGTTCTCCGTCCCTGGACCCCGTGAGGGATTAGCTAACCCTACCGGTAGGCCCTGCAATCTTGGGTGAGGTGGCGGCGGTCATTAAATGCCCCAACGGTCGGGATGATGACTTGGCATTGCCTCGTCCCCGGCAGCCGGCATGTCCTCAGCATGTTTGGCAGTAGCCCCTGATTGCCACCTGTTAAGGTAAGGGCGGCTTCCTGGTGTAAGCCTACCACGACCCGTTCCTTAGCCTAAGGTGCGGTGGTTCAGGCTGACATAGTTTACGTGTCCAGGTCTCACACCCCTATGTCAGTGACACCGATCCAAAGAATTAGTTAGGCGTGGTGACTGGACATGGGCGGCTTGCCTCTCTAGACCGACACCCCAGTAGTGCAAGTAGCAGCGCGCGGTGCATGCTTACGCTCATTACAGCGCCGACTCGAGAGCTCCTCGAGATCTTGAGCTAGAGTACCTTTTATTCGACAGTAGACAGGCAGAGGCCGGGACTTGTTTCTCGTATAGGGCGACTTGTGTGGTGATATCATTCCGGACTAAGACCCTAAATTGGCATCCGAGGCCCAAGTGTGGGCTAAGCTATGTGCTCTATTCTGTGTTTATATTCATAGCTTGCATACGCTCATCGAGATGACCATGTATATCGTATTGTACCCCGGTTGGGGATTCTTACTGAGTAATTCGTTAGTCACCCTTATTATTGTGGTTTTTCCACAGGTAACCGAGTTGCGAGACAGGATGGATGAAGGAAGAGCTGTGATCATGGGGCCCAGTCATCAAACTCTGATTTTGTGTTATGACTCTTTATGTTTTATTTTCCCCTGAATGCATGTAGCTGGGCACGGAGCCCTAGGATGTTTTCTAAATATTTTGTGAATTCCAACATTATTGTATCTAGACATGTTTTGAATGATTTTAAGAAATCTCTGATCGGAGTATACTTTGGAAATGTATTTATCTTGGAACAGGTGCTTGGAGACAGGGACAGGTTCCAGGGAAATTGTCTAGTTTAATGTCCGAAATCATGTCTGTTTAATGTCCTTTACTTTGAATGCATGCATTGGGGTAAGGGCCCATTTAGTGCCCCATTCGGGTCGGGTCTTTAAAGTAAACGTCTCATGATAAATATACCAACCTTGCGTTACGATGTTTCGGGAGCTAAGACGAAAAACTCGGATAGATTTCAGCGTTTAAAACCGAAAGTTCGTCCCAAGAGTATTTTTTTCGATTCCTTGGCACAGACGTTTCATGCAAAATATTCCAACGTTGCGTTACGATGTTTCGGGAGCTAAGACGAAAAACTCGGATAGATTTCAACGTTTAAAACCGAAAGATCGTCCCAAGAGTGTTTTTTTCGATTCCTTGGCGCAAACGTTTCATTCAAAATATTCAAACGTTGCATTATGATGTTTCAGGAGCTTAAACGAAAAACTTGGATAGATTTCAGCGTTTAAAAGTTAAAACTCGTCCCGAGAGTGTTTTTTTCGATTCCTTAACGCAAACGTTTCACGCAAAATATTCCAACCTTGCTTTACGATCTTTCGGGAGCTAAGAAGAAAAACTCGGATAGATTTCAGCGTTTAAAACCAAATGTTTGTCCCAAGAGTGTTTTTTCGATTCCTTGGCGCAAATGTTTCATCCAAAATATTCAAAAGTTGCATTACGATGTTTCGGGAGCAAAAACGATAAACTCGTATAGATTACAGCGTTTAAAACTTAAAGTTCCTCCTGATAGTGTTTCTTTCGATTCCTTGGCGCAAACATTTCATGAAAAATATTCCGACGTTGCGTTACGATGTTCGAGAGTTAAAATGAAAAACTCGGATAGATTTCAGCGTTTAAAACTTAAAGTTCATACCGAAAGTGTTTTTTTCGATTAAAAGGCGCAAACGTTTCATTCAAAATATTACAACGTTGCGTTACGATGTTTCGGGAGCTAAGACGAAAACTCGGATAGATTTCAGCGTGTAAATCCGAAAGTTCGTCCCAAGATTGTTTTTTTCGACTCCTTGGCACAAACGTTTCATGAAAAATATTCCAACGTTGCGTTACGATGTTTCGGGAGCTAAGACGAAAAACTCGGATAGATTTCAGCGTTTAAAACCGAAAGTTCGTCCCAAGAGTGTTTTTTTCGATTCCTTGGCGCAAACGTTTCATTCAAAATATTCAAACGTTGCATTATGATGTTTCGGGAGCTAAAACGAAAAACTTGGATAGATTTCAGTGTTTAAAAGTTAAAGTTCGTCCCGAGAGTGTTTTTTTCAATTCCTTAACGCAAACGTTTCATGCAAAATATTCCAACCTTGCATTACGATCTTTCGGGAGCTAAGACGAAAAAATCGGATAGATTTCAGTGTTTAAAACTGAATGTTTGTCCCAAGAGAGTTTTTTTCGATTTCTTGGCGCAAACGTTTCATTCAAAATATTCAAACGTTGCATTACGATTTTTCGGGAGCGAAAACGAAAAACTTGGATAGATTTCAGCGTTTAAAACGGAAAGTTCGTCCCAAGAGTGTTTTTTTCGATTCCTTGGCACAAATGTTTCAGGCAAAATATTCCAACGTTGCGTTACGATGTTTCGGGAGCTAAGACGAAAAACTAGGATAGATTTCAGTGTTTAAAACCGAAAGTTCGTCCCAAGAGTGTTTTTTTCGATTCGTTGGCCCAAGCGTTTAATGCAAAATATTCAAAGGTTGCATTACGATGTTTCGGGAGCTAAAACGAAAAACTAGGATAGATTTCAGCGTTTAAAAGTTAAAGTTTGTCCCGAGAGTGTTTTTTTCGATTCCTTAACGCAAATGTTTCATGCAAAATATTCCAACCTTGCTTTACGATCTTTCGGGAGCTAAGACAAAAAACTCTGATAGATTTCAGCGTTTAAAACCAAATGTTTGTCCCAAGAGTGTTTTTTCGATTCCTTGGCGCAAACGTTTCATTCAAAATATTAAAACGTTGCATTACGATGTTTCGGGAGCAAAAACGAAAAACTCGGATAGATTACAGCGTTTAAAACTTAAAGTTCGTCCCAATAGTGTTTTGTTCGATTCCTTGGCGCAAACGTTTCATGCAAAATATTCCGACGTTGCGTTATGATGTTTCAAGAGTTAATATGAAAAACTCAGATAGATTTCAGTGTTTAAAACTTAAAGTTCGTACCGAAAGTGTTTTTTCGATTCCTTGTCGCAAACGTTTCATGCAAAATATTCCAACATTGCGTTACGATGTTTCGGGAGCTAAGACGAAAAACTCGGGTAGATTTCAACGTTTAAAACCGAAAGTTCGTCCCAAGAGTGTTTTTTTCGATTCCTTGGCACAAACGTTTCATGCAAAATATTCCAACGTTGCGTTACGATGTTTCAGGAGCTAAGATGAAAAACTAGGATAGATTACAGCGTTTAAAATTTAAAGTTCGTCCCGAGAATGTTTTTTTCTGTTCCTTGGCGCAAACGTTACATGCAAATTATTCCAACCATGCATTACGATGTTCCCGGAGCTAAGACTAAAAACTCGTATAGATTTCAGCGTTTAAAACTTAAAGTTCGTCCTAAGAGTGATTTTTTCGATTCCTTGGCGCAAACATTTCATGCAACATATTCCAACGTTGCGTTACGATGTTTCGGTTGCTAAGACGAAAAACTCTGATAGATTTCAGAGTTTAAAACCGAAAGTTCATCCCAAGAGTGTTTTTTTCGATTCCTTGGCGCAAGCGTTTCATGCAAAATATTCAAATGTTGCATTACGATGTTTCGGGAGCTAAAACGAAAATCTAGGATAGATTACAGCGTTTAAAACTTAAATTTCATACCGAGAGTGTTTTTTTCAATTCCTTGGCGCAAACATTTCATGCAAATTATTCCAACCATGCGTTACGATGTTCAGAAAGCTAAGATGAAAAACTCTGATAGATTTCAGCGTTTAAAATTTAAAGTTCGTCCCGAGAGTGTTTTTTTCGATTCGTTGGCGCAACCGTTTCATGCAAATTATTCCAACCTTGCATTATGATGTTTCGGGAGCTAAGACGAAAAACTCGGATAGATTTCAACGTTTAAAATAGAAAGTTCGTCCCAAGAGTGTTTTTTTCGATTCCTTGGCACAAACGTTTCATGCAAAATATTCCAACGTTGCGTTACGATGTTTCGGGAGCTAAGACGAAAAACTAGGATAGATTACAACGTTTAAAACTTAAAGTTCGTCCCGAGAATGTTTTTTTTCTATTCCTTGGCGCAAACGTTACATGCAAATTATTCCAACCTTGCGTTACGATGTTCAGGGAGCTAAGACTAAAAACTCGGATAGATTTGAACGTTTAAAACTTAAAGTTCGTCCTAAGAGTGTTTTTTTCGATTCCTTGGCACAAACGTTTCATTCAAAATATTCCAACGTTGCGTTACGATGTTTCAGGAGCTTAGACTAAAAACTCGGATAGATTTCAGCGTTTAAAACTTAAAGTTCGTCCTAAGAGTGTTTTTTTCGATTCCTTGGCAAAAACTTTTCATGCAAAATATTCCAACGTTGAGTTACGATGTTTCGGAAGCTAAGACGAAAAACTCGGATAGATTTCAGCGTTTAAAACCGAAAGTTCGTCCCAAGAGTGTTTTTTTCGATTCCTTGGCTCAAACGTTTCATGCAAAATATTCCAACATTGCATTACGATGTTTCGGGAGCTAAGACGAAAACCGCGGATAGATTTCAGTGTTTAAAACCGAAAGTTCGTCCCAAGAGTGTTTTTTTCGATTGCTTGGCACAAAAGTTTCATTCAAAATATTCAAACGTTGCATTATGATGTTTCGGGAGCTAAAACGAAAAACTTGGATAGATTTCAGTGTTTAAAAGTTAAAGTTCGTCCCGAGAGTGTTTTTTTCGATTCCTTAACGCAAACGTTTCATGCAAAATATTCCAACCTTGCTTTACGATCTTTCGGGAGCTAAGACGAAAAACTCGGATAGATTTCAGCGTTTAAAACCAAATGTTTGTCCCAAGAGTGTCTTTTCGATTCCTTGGCGCAAACGTTTCATTCAAAATATTCAAACGTTGCATTACGATGTTTCATGAGCAAAAACGAAAAACTCGGATAGATTACAGCGTTTAAAACTTAAAGTTCAGAGTTGGATGCCTTATGGGTAAGCACCCTTGGTAGAGGCATGGTATAAAGTAAGTTCGGTTTGGCATGGTTATGCTTTGGTAGAGCAAGGTTGCCAGAGCTTCGAGCATCGTGTGGAGATGGAACTTTGGGTGTTCCGTTGATTGATTGTATCTCTGCCAGGAGCTAGTGTTGCTTTTGGGAAAAGCATTTGTTAGTCTTGGATCTCTAAATGAAGGTTGGGAGTTGTGCACACAAGTGTGTTTTGTGTGGTTCGTTCTGTGGCAGGAGTTTCAGATCCATGTAGGGTTTGCTTTGGGGATCTGGTGCTCCGTTCTTGGAAAAGTTGGACTCCATGTGGATGTTGTAAGGCTTTAGTGAGGTGGTAAGGATACCATGCTCGTGGTATCAGGTTGTTGCTTAGGTAAGATTTGTTAAGTTGGACCTAAGCTTGGTTGGCGGATCTTCTTGTTGATCGTCATGACTGAGAGAGTTGTTCGGATCCTTCCTTGGGTAGAAGTTATGTTATGGTTGATGTCTGAGTAGGAGGATGACGCATTCTGTAGCGTTTCGGGTCCTCTTGGTTTCCAAGGAGTTGGAGTTGGCCAGCATGGTTATGATGCTGGAAAATGGAGTTGTTGGTTGTTCAAGCAGTTGGCTGTAGTCCGTTAGTTGGCAGTGGGTGTCGGGGGTTGTCGGAGAACCCTAGGTTGTGGAGAGCCTCTCTAGAGCTCAATCGGGCCCAGGTAGTGAGTTTCAGTTGGCAAGCTGGAGCCGTGTAGTTTGTAGCCCCGGGTGAGTTGCTGACAGTCTTGGTAGCCTAGCAAGCTAGTGTTTGTTTGGAGTAGATTCCGGATTGGTTCCGGTGTGGTGACAAGTTGATGCTTGGTGTTGACCAAGGTGTGGATTGGAATTGCTAGAAGTCAGTTTTGCTCGTGGGGCGAATGGTTCGTGCCCTGTTGGTTGTCTTCCTGTTTCCAGGAAGTTGAGAGTTGCCCTGTTGGTATTTGGAGGTTCAGTCCGTGGTGGACCCCTGTTGCTACCCTGTGATATTTAGATATTGTTGCTTTAGTGGATCAAGACAGTGGGTGTATGTAGAGCTCTCTGTCCTTCAGTTGTCTGCTTGTAGGAGCCGTTTCTTTCTGGGTTTGGCAGGTTACTACCGTCGGTTCGTTAAGGACTTTTCCGCCATAGCCTCGCCCCTCACACGTCTGACGAGGAAGGGTGTTGAGTTTATTTGGGACAGTAAGTGTGATGAGAGCTTTGCCAGGCTCAAGCGCAGTTTGACTTCAGCACCGGTGTTGGCAGTACCGGAAGGGACAGTGGTTTCGTGGTCTACAGTGATGCTTCCAAGTTTGGGTTAGGTTGTGAGTTGATGCGGCACGGAAAGGTCATTGCTTATGCTTCCCGCCAGCTGAAGCCATATGAGCAGAACTACCCGACTCATGATATGGAGTTGGCGGCAGTGGTGTTCGCACTGAAGATTTGGAGGCATTACCTGTATGGTGAGCGGATTCAGATGTTTACCGATGACCAGAGCCTTAAGTATCTGTTTACTCAGAAGGAGTTGAATATGAGGCAGAGGAGATGGTTAGAGTTAGTAAAAGATTATGACTGCGAGATTTTGTACCATCCGGGTAAAGCCAATGTTGGAGCCTATGCTTTGAGTAGGAAGACGTCGCACTCCGCGGCGTTGTTGAGTTCTCAGCCCAGATTGCAAAGAGAGTTCGAGCTGGCTGAGGTTGCAGTGTTGTTGGGTGAGGTTGCTTTGCCGAGTAGCTCGGTTGTGATTCGACCATCGATTAGCGCGTGAGTTATCGATAGCCAGCTGAGTGACCCCGCACTTAAGAGATTGGTTGACAAAGTTAGTGCTGACGGAGATTTTAATTTGTATATTCACCAGACAGTGGACTGATGTAAGGACCCGACCCAAGAAGCGGTCTCTAACCTAGGTTGCAGTGGACTTAGCATGCATGATTAAGAATGTAAAACGTCATTTAGAGCTCCAAATTTAAAACCTTGTAATCAACAATTTAAAACAAAAACCATAATTCCAATAAATAAAACCATCAAGTAAGTGACTGATCAGTACTTTCTTAAAACAATCAAGGGAAACGGTTTGTGAACGTAAAATAGTTTTATGAGTGTTTTTCCTAGGGACTCAAGTCCCACTACATGCTAATTCATAAAAACAGTAAAAGAATGTGCAATCTCAGAGTCAGCTATCCATGATCATCCAGCAGCCTCCTCCTAGCCATCTAGCCTCTGTCCCAAGTTACCTGGTGGAAAACCACAGAAAATAAGGGTGAGCAACGAGTTACTCAGTAAGAATCCCCAACCGGGGTACAATACGAAAACATCTCATTTAGCACAAGTACATGCAACCATACAACGACTTGGAGCAAATAGTTGGGTTAGACCATACGCCCCTCCTGGAGCTTGCCTATTCGAAGGCTTACAGCTATAACTACCCTGGGTTCTACACCTGGATGCCCTTCGGGCCTTACACAACCTAGGACTCAGTCTTGCCCATCGGGGACTTACACACCTAGGATGTCCATCGGGGTCATACTCCTCCAACTCAGTGATGCCCATCGGGGTCTTACACCTCCAACTCAGTGATGCCCATCGGGGTCTTATACACCTAGGATGCCCATCGGGGTCTTACACCTCCAATTCAGTGATGCCCATCGGGGTCTTATACACCTAGGATGCCCATCGGGGTCTTACACCTCCAACTCAGTGATGCCCATCGGGGTCTTACACCTCCAACTCAGTGATGCCCATCAGGGTCTTATACACCTAGGATGCCCATCGGGGTCTTACACCTCCAACTCAGTGATGCCCATCGGGGTCTTATACACCTAGGATGCCCATCGGGGTCTTACACCTCCGGATGTCCATCGGGGTCTTACCCGAGCGGGACCTACACTAGTTACCCCTACAACCCTCTACACTATACGACACCTGTCTAAACCTAACATGGATCTAACAGCATTCAACGGAGAACATGGATATGTCAGGATGGAAGAACGTAGCATGGAACTAATAGAATACAACATAAAGCATGGATATGACAGGATGGAAGAACGTAGCACGGAACCAACGGAATGCGAACATAACACGAACATGAATCAAAAGCAAGCATGATGCCTATCCACTAGAAACTCATACAGTTACAATAATCAATATGCTATCAAGTGTTCGCAGGGTCCACACAACCCCGGGTAAGAAATCCTTACCTAGAAACAAGTGGAAAAATAGCTATCACGAGTCAAGAAGCAACTCTCGAGCTCCTAAGCGAACCCGAACAACCTAAGCATTTAATAAAACATCCTAATTAAATAAACAAAGAACCAAAGCACTCGGGGTCCAAAAGAGAAAAGACTCAGGAATACCAACGGCGAAGTCACGGGGTCTCGGCAGCCAGGAAGCAGGATGGGCGCTGCTGGTGCAGCAGGGGCGCTGGGCCCTGGCTCGGCGCACGACAAGGCGAGCAGATGCGCTGGAGCGGGCGCACGGGGATGACGCGTCTGGGCTGTGGGGCAGCGCATGATGCGTCTGGGCTGCGGAACGGCGAGCGGCGCGAGCGGCAGGGCTAGGCGGCAGCGAGCGGCGTCAGGCGAACAAGGCGGCGCGCGGTGGGCGTCTGAGATCGAGCGACTTAGTGCGCGGCGGTGCATCGGCTGGGTGGGCGACTTAGTGTGGCGGTCGGCGTTGGTACCGGCGGCGATGGCGGCGGCCTGGCCGACTCGGTTGGGCGGTGCGGCGCGGCTGGGCACTTCGGGGCGGAGTGGTGGGCGAAGAGGGGACCGAGCGACACGGGTGTGGTGGCTCATTGGGCTCCTTGGCTTGATTCCAAGGCTTGGTGCGGCTAGGGTTTGGAGAGAGAGAGAGAGAGAGAGAGAGATGCAAAAACAAGGGGAATGGGATTTTCTTTCTTTTTTTCTTATTTTAAATAGGCCTAAAATCCCTTCCCAAGGCTTCCTCCTTCGAGACCCGGCTGAAACGACTTTCCTTCAAAATAGAAACTCATTTAATCCAAGCTTCCACTTCAGCATCCAGGGCAAGGGTTCAAACAAAAAGGAAACACTTAAATAATAAATAATTTTTGCCATTATCTAAAATGCTCCCAAACTTCTAAACAACTAGCCCAAACTCCTTGGGTCTTGCAACCATCAACAATCAAGCTTCGACGAAGGCAGGAAGAACCCCGAAGTCCTGAAAATCCACATACCCGGCTCCGGGGAGCAAAAGACCAAAATACCCCTAAGGGTTCAAATAGCTCTAACGGCCCATCCGAACATCCGAATAATGAACCGAAAACACCTGGGAAACCGAAATAGAAAACTGGGCCGTTACAATAATCCCTCCTTTTAAGACTTTCGTCCTTGAAAGTCCTAAGATGAAAACAACTTTAGGTAATCTCCACTGTTCCTTAACCAACCAAACTTACGGTTAAGACAACACTAAACCTTCTTCGAAAACCAAACCCCCCCCTTGGGTTCCCAAAGGCTCAAAGCCACTAGCCATCCAGTCTGCCACAAACTATCTCAATCAAGACTGGGCATACACTGAACTCTGAAGAAATAGATGCGATAGTGCTAAACGGAAATCCACATCCTCAAACTTGCACTAGCTCTCAAACGGTCTAGAAATCTTAGGGCTCACTTAACCCTGCTAGCCCAACTCGGAACGCCTCTCTACGGCGCTACTCTCAGCAACCTCGTGGACGGGTCACAAGCTCTAAAACTCTACGCCATGCATCGGCATAACTTCTCTGAATGCTCACAGCTGTTATCAAACAGCCTCGACCCTACACCATGCTGACCAACAACTGAACCTCCCAGGTTTCAGAAACTAAACGGCCTACTCTTACTTCACAAGAGACCAACGAACCCCATTGTTTGCCTACAATCCTTACGAAATCCAAATCGACCACCAATCTAGTGACTGATCTTAAAGGCAAACTTCTCCAACTAACACGCGTCCACGACACTTAAGCAACCATCTTAAGAGAAATCGAAACACCAAAGCCAAGGGGCACTTTCCTGGTTCACCAAACGGCTAACACCACTCACACTAGCTGAATCTTCACACGGCCACCTACGAACGACAAGGTCGTGAAAAGGCTCCACTCAGCCAAACTAATAACTGAAGCCCCTCATCGGCCGACAACAACTTCCCAATGCTATCCGATCAGCCACTGACCTAAGAGAATATTGCCAGACAGGAAAACAAACAACATACCTCTCTCAAGAATCTCGAGCGGCAAGGAATAAAACATCGCACAGCTACTAGCAACTCAACACCTCGAGGATAACAACTCAAAGGTTTTCCCAACCAATGCCAGGGCACCTCGGTGCCAACCCAACTGGATCGTGGCTCAATATAACGCCGATCGAACGCACAACAACTAGGAACAAAGCCCAAGAAGGGCTTGCTCTGCAGAAACTCAACCCAAGCTTATAACGAGCAAGGCTCGCCTCCAAGCTGCCACTCAACTCTTAAGTCCAACTGGCTACTCAAGGACTTCCTCCTTTAGGTTAGACCTAACTCCTCTTCCAACCAGAAACTCCACACTCGAAACATCCCGAGGAATAACGATAACGACAACCACAAAGCTTGGGGATCATGAGCAACCCAATCAAGCAAGACTACCCCAAAAGTTAATACTCGAAACAAGCATCCACGGTGCAACTCAATGATCACAGAAACTAGGGGTTCTTCAAACCCCAAAGATCCATCAAATAATCAGCAACAACTTAACCACTTAGCCTGGCTATCCACCGACCTCACGAGGTCGAACAACTTGCCGCTTGCTAATAACACTACACAGGGTTTCCCCTGGCTAGGCTGACCGCTGCACCACTCTGCTCAACTTCACAACTCAGGAGCTACGCTGACTCCTGATAAACGGGGATGATTCCTTAGCAACGGACTTTCGATGGATAGCGAACTACACACAAGCTCGCTGTCTTGCTCAAACTCAAAGGCACCAACAGCCAACGCTCTCGGAAGCAACACCAGAGGGAGTCCACAACTGATTGGACCACCTAGCCAGAACTAACAGTACTTACTCAACCACCGGGGGAGGGGTCAACTCCCAAAACTTCCTAACTAGGAACAGGTCCTCAGGGCAACGCCCTCTTGCTCGAACCGAGCTAGCTCTTGAAACAACAAGAGAACCAAAACTTGGTCAACACCAAACACCAACTAGCCACAATCAAACCTTCTGCCCAAGGTAAGGATCCGAACAACTCTCTTAGCCATGACTGTCAGAAACTACGCGGCTTTGCTACCACCGCTCTTGTTCGGTTCAATGAACTCTAACCAAAGCTAAGGTCCAACTAGCAAAACTTGCTTAAACAACAACCCGGCTACGAGCACGACATCCTTACAACCAAAGCTAGGGCACTTGCCAAGAACTAAAGTCTTGACACCTCAAAGACTGAGCACCGGTTCCTCAACACGAACCTCTCGTGGTTTCACAAACATAAACCACGGAACGAGCTACACAAAAGTACACCGGCGTGTACAGCTCCAACCAGATTCCTTAAGATCCAAAGCCAACAAGGACTTTCACACAGGGCAACTTTTGCCTCCAACAGAGCCACTACTAACCAGGGAGCAACAAGAGTTCAAACCCTCTCGGGCCAACTCACCACGAAAAGCCACATTGGCCAACTCACTCTTACAAGAGCACATCCATACCAAGCTAACATATCTCAAGCCAATGTGCCCACTAAACATGCTCCGATCAGCCATCCAACTCATGGCTCTAACACTGGATCAATCACGCATCCTCGATGCCAACACTACCCATACTAGGGTAACTCAAAGGGTAGCCGAATCATGCTACCAACAAACTGGCTCACAAGCTCACAAACAGGCGCGAGAACTCGAACGCGCTAGCTCTTAACAGCCTACAACATCCTTTGGTACCCAACTCTCGGTGACCCTGAAATGCTCCTACTTTCCCTCGAAAACCTCATACTTGTAGTCCTCTGACTACCACCTAGCTAGATCTCTTATGCAACCCAAATAGGTGCAACCTCAGGAAATGGGTACAAGACTAGCGGGGATGCTATACTCTCGGCGACCATGGAACCTCCTGCACAAAAGTGCCAACTGGCCTGAATCTAGGCCTCCTCTC
The DNA here is from genome assembly GCA_036507275.1 of Sicyos edulis. NCBI lineage: Eukaryota > Viridiplantae > Streptophyta > Magnoliopsida > Cucurbitales > Cucurbitaceae > Sicyos > Sicyos edulis. The sequence goes on along the minus strand of CM071846.1, from coordinate 37,005,366 downwards.
AAAGTTTGGTGCCAACAGGCACTACATCCTTTACAACACAAATCAGCCCTAAACGAGCTTTATACCCCTCTGAGGAAAAGGAAGGTCACACTCCAATTGACGGGGCAATGGCACTCAGCACAAGAGTCCAAATACTCGAGCAGTCTAATCTCTGGCATCTCGCCTAACAGACATGCCACGGCCTACTCCTGCATCCCACTCGATGCTCAACAATAGCTCAGGCCAACTCCTGCATCCCACTCGATGCTCAACAAAAGCTCAGGCCAACTCCTCGGGTTGCAACAACTTGTTCCACAATTGGAACATCCAAACAAAAGAGTGCTCCACTCTACTAGCCCGCAAAAAAAACAAGGACGGATTAAGTCCTGACAAGCAAACTTCACACTTCACCCTGGCCACGAGGATACTAAAAGAGCTGGCTGCAAAACGACAGCAGGCTTGCAAGGGGTCAAGATGTCTCTACATCTTCCTCAAAAGCTACTAACACGGCACTTGCCAATCGACCGGGTGACTCGTGGAGACTCTGCTAGTCCACCTCTCTCAAGGGACTTCTACCACCAAACTGTTGTATCAAACAGCACCAGAACGGCACGCCTTGGCCTTTGAACATCAAGTCATCCCAACACTCGGATGATAAACTCCATCCTGGCCAACCACCTCGCTTTTGCTTGTCAAACTCGGCGGCTCGAATAATGCCAACTAACTCATCAGCATGAACCTGCTGATCAAGCCCTTCCGGAAACCTCCGGGGTTACTGAAGCTACTAGGGGGTGTCTCCTAAATAAACTCTATCAACTGGGCTATCTGCACCCGGGACTCCTCACTACGCGCTACAATCTGCGCCTGGGTCTCCGCCCTCTGATAGCTAAAAGACCTGCCATCAACTCTCTCATGGCGGGAGTACATTTTGCTCAAGGAGTCTCGCTCTAAGGTAGACTAGCCTCTACCCTCTCCTCTTGGCTGCTCAACTGCCAGGGCCAAAACTGGCCTACGGGTCTACACAACCCTGGACGTGGTCTCAACAACAACACGATCAGTCCAACTCCTCGGTTGGACATACCAAACGTCCCTGCTACTCAATGTGTAATCAACAACTGGCGGTCTACACAAAGCATAAAAACTAGCCCACGCTGGGGCTCTCACTGCCCAACAAGGGTAACACATGTATACTAGATGCAGTATTGTAATTCTTAACCCTTAACCTTAAACTTACGGACATACCTGATGGCTGTCGGAGCGCTGATGATCATGGAAACAACCTACAACTGCAGGTCAGTCTACAGAACCTATAACTCTGAGCTCTGATACCAACTGTAAGGACCCGACCCAAGAAGCGGTCTCTAACCTAGATCCTTACTTAGCATGCATGATTAAGAATGTAAAACGTCATTTAGAGCTCCAAATTTAAAACCTTGTAATCAACAATTTAAAGCAAAAACCATAATTCCAATAAATAAAACAATCAAGTAAGTGACTGATCAGTACTTTCTTAAAACTATCAAGGGAAACGGTTTGTGAACGTAAAATAGTTTTATGAGTGTTTTTCCTAGGGACTCAAGTCCCACTACATGCTAATTCATAAAAACAGTAAAAGAATGTGCAATCTCAGAGTCAGCTATCCATGATCATCCAAAGACCTCCTCCTAGCCATCTAGCCTCTGTCCCCAAGTTACCCGTGGAAAACCACGTAAAATAAGGGTGAGCAACGAGTTACTCAAGAAGAATCCCCAACCGGGGTACAATACGAAAACATCTCATTTAGCACAAGTACATGCAACCATACAACGACTTGGAGCAAATAGTTGGGTTAGACCATACGCCCCTCCTGGAGCTTGCCTATTCGAAGGCTTACAGCTATAACTACCCTAGGTTCTACACCTGGATGCCCTTCGGGCCTTACACAACCTAGGACTCAAGTCTTTGCCCATCGGGGACTTACACACCTAGGATGCCCATCGGGGTCTAACTCCTCCAACTCAGTGATGCCCTTCGGGGTCTTATACACCTAGGATGCCCATCGGGGTCTTACACCTCCAACTCAGTGATGCCCATCGGGGTCTTATACACCTAAGATGCCCATCGGGGTCTTACACCTCCAACTCAGTGATGCCCATCGGGGTCTTATACACCTAGGATGCCCATCGGTGTCTTACACCTCCAACTCAGTGATGCCCATCGGGGTCTTATACACCTAGGATGCCCATCGGGGTCTTACACCTCCAACTCATTGATGCCCATCGGGGTCTTATACACCTAGGATGCCCATTGGGGTCTTACACCTCCAACTCAGTGATGCCCATCGGGGTCTTATACACATAGGATGGCCATCGGGGTCTTACACCTCCAACTCAGTGATGCCCATCGGGGTCTTATACACCTAGGATGCCCATCGGGGTCTTACACCTCCGGATGTCCATCGGGGTCTTACCCGAGCGGGACCTACACTAGATACCCCTACAACCCTCTACACTATACGACACCTGTCTAAACCTAACATGGATCTAACAGCATTCAACGGAGAACATGGATATGTCAGGATGGAAGAACGTAGCATGGAACTAATAGAATACAACATAAAGCATGGATATGACAGGATGGAAGAACGTAGCACGGAACCAACGGAATGCGAACATAACATGAACATGAATCAAAAGCAAGCATGATGCCTATCCACTAGAAACTCATACGTTACAATAATCAATATGCTATCAAGTGTTCGCAGGGTCCACACAACCCCGGGTAAGAAATCCTTACCTAGAAACAAGTGGAAAAATAGCTATCACGAGTCAAGAAGCAACTCTCGAGCTCCTAAGCGAACCCGAACAACCTAAGCATTTAATCAAACATCCTAATTAAATAAACAGCACCCAGCAGCTCTGGTCCAAAAGAGAAAAGACTCGAGAATACCAACGGCGAAGTCACGGGGTCTCGGCAGCCAGGGGGAAGGATGGGCGCTGCTGGTGCAGCAGGGGCGCTGGACGCTTGGCGCTGGCTCGGCGCACGGCAAGGCGAGCAGAGGCGCTGGAGGGGGCGCACGGGGACGACGCGTCTGGGCTGCGGAACGGCGCGCGGCGCGAGCGACAGGGCTAGGAGGCAGCGAGCGGCATCGGGCGAAGCAGGGCGTGCGGCGGCTGGGCGATGCAGAGACTGAGCAACTTGGTGCGGGCGGTGCAGCGCTGGGCTGGGCGACTTGGTGTGGGCGGTGCGTGCAATACTGGTCGGCGACGATGGGCGGCTCTGGGTTAAGCGGTGCGGCGCGCGCTGGCAGCGACACTGGGCGGAGTGGTGGGCGGCGTGGATCGAGCGACACGGGGTGTGGTGGCTCGGCTGGGCTCCTTGGCTTGGTTCCAAGGCTTGGTGCGGCTAGGATTTGGAGAGAGAGAGAGAGAGAGAGAGAGATGCAAAAATAAGGGGAATGGGATTTTCTTTCTTTTTTTCTTATTTTAAATAGGCCTAAAATCCCTTCCCAAGGCTTCCTCCTTCGAGACCCGGCTGAAACGACTTTCCTCCTAAATAGAAACTCATTTAATCCAAGCTTCCACTTCAACATCTAGGGCAAGGGTTCAAACACAAAGGAAACACTTAAATAATAAATAATTTTTGCCATTATCTAAAATGCTCCCAAACTTCTAAACAACTAGCCCAAACTCCTTGGGTCTTGCAACCATCAACAATCAAGCTTCGACGAAGGCAGGAAGAACCCCGAAGTCCTGAAAGTCCACATACCCGGCTCCAGGGAGCAAAAGACCAAAATACCCCTAAGGGTTCAAATAGCTCTAACGGCCCATCCGAACATCCGAATAATGAACCGAAAACACCTGGGAAACTGAAATAGAAAATAGGGCCGTTACAACTGACTTGCATAGGCCAGTTGTGCGTTCCGGATGTTGCAGGATTGCGAGCAGAGTTGCTCTCTGAAGCACACAGTTCTCCGTTTGTGTAAAGACCCGACCCAAAAAGGGCTCTAAATAGGCCTTTACCCCAATGCATGCATTCAAAGTAAAGGACAATATGCAAATAATTTTCGGATTCCCAATTAAAACAAAACAATCAAGGTTCAATCAGAAATAAAGATAGTTTGTTTGAAACTCATCCCTGTCTCCAAGCACTGTTTCAAGGCAAATACATTTCCAAAACGTACACTCGATCGAGAGATTTCTTAAAACATTTGAAACATCCTCAAATTCAATAAAGCAGAATCCACGAAAACATTCAGAAAAACATCCTAGGGCTCTGTGCCCGACTACATGCATTCAGGGGAAAATAAAAGACAAGAGTCATAGAAATAAAAAGTCGAGACGACAAAGGAGTTCCCATGATCACAGCTCTCTCCTTGACCATCCTGTCTCTCGCACCTTGGTTACCTGTGGAAAACCACAAAATAAGGGTGAGTAACGAATTACTCAAGAAGAATCCCCAACCGGGTACAATACGATGCACATGGTCATCTAGATGAGTGTATGCAAGCTATGAATTTAAACACGAATAGAGCACATAGCTTAAGTCCACACTTGGACCTCGGATGCCAACTCGTGGTCTTAGTCCGGAATTAACTACCATAACTACACAGATCGCCTCTATACGAGAAACAAGTCCCGCCTCGGCATGTCTACTATCGAATGAAAGGTGCACTAGCTCAAGATCCCGAGGAGCTCTCCGGCCGACGCCAGAATGAGCGTAAGCATGCACCGCGTGCTTCTACAGACTATGGGGTGCCGGGTCTAGTGGCAAGTCGCCCATATCCGGATACCACGCCTAACTAAATCTCTAGATCGGTGTCACCGACATAGGGTGTGAGACTGGACACGTGAACTATGTCACCGTACCACCGCACCCGAGGCTAAGGAACGGGTCATGGTAGGCTTACACCGTGAAGCCGCCCTTACCTTAACAGTGGCAATCAAGGGCTACCGCCGAACACGCCGAGGACGTGCGTGCGGCCGCCGGGACTAGGCATTGCCAAGTCATCATCCCGACCGCTGGGGTATCGCTTAGACTACCACCCTCACCCAAGATTGCGGGGCCTACCGGTTGGGATAGCTAATCCTCACGGGGTCCAAGGACGGAGAACTGTCTCGAACGCCCTTGCCATGGATGCAAGATACTTTATGCATCGGGCCCGATGATGCTATCTACCCGAATTATAACTCGCCTTAACAATCAAAGAAACAATCCAACACGTGCTCGAAAGAATACAAAGAGACCTAGCATGGTACTACGAGAAAGAATGAATATGAGCATGCCGAACGGAACAACCTAGCATGGACTAACATGAAAGAACAACATACGAAGTCATGCCACCAGAATTCAGAGCAGAGCACCTAAACTATACATGCTTGATAATCACAAACAAACATACAACATCAATCACATAGAACATCGCAGGGTCCACACAACCCCGGTAAGAAATCCTTACCTTGGTCGGAAGACTTCTACACACAAATTCCTAAGCTGCGAACACTTCCGAGCTAGCTATCGAGAACCTACAAACATAGTAACAATCACAACCATATCCCTAAAAATATAATAAAACAGCAGGCTCGGCTCGGGAGCACTCACACGGCACCGCCACACGAAGCAAAGGCGCCGCTGGCAGGCTGGCACGGCTGAGCTGGGCGCTGGCGCTGCGCTTCATGCATTGGCGCAGGCGCGTCTGCTCACAAGCGGATGGGCGCTGGGCGCGCCATGCGCGCACGGACAGACGGGACTCGGCAGGCGAGCGGCACGGCATGGGCGCACGGGTGCTAGCGTGCGATGCGGACACGGGGAGCTGCTCTGCAGGGACGCGCGCGCGGGCGAACGTCTGGGCGTGCGGGCGAGCGGCTCAGCAAGCGACACGGGGCGAAGGCGCGCGGGCGTCTGGCGTCTGCTGCTGCGCGCGATCTGGCTTGACGACGGGCTGGCGATGGCCGAGCAGGGGCTGGGTCGGCTGCTGCGCGAGATCTGGGCGCGACGGGCTGTGACGGCAGGGCTGCGACAGGCGGCGAGCGTTGGCGCGCGGGAGGGCTGCGACGGCAGATCTGGCGCGACTCGACGCCCGCTCGTGCCGATCCGACCGACCGCCGCTTTCGGATCTGGCGCGTCTGGCTCGGCACCGGGCACACCGACAAACTGCGCAACAAACACACACACACACAAGCTCTCCTTCTTACCTTCGCCAAAGCAAGAACACCCAAACGAGAAGATGAAGAGGATGAAAACTTACCCGGAATGATGATGGAGTCTCGAGCTGCAAAGGGGATGAAGAAATCGGCAAGGAGAGCTTGGGAGAAAGCTTGGGCGGCCACAAGATTTTGGAGAAGAAGATATGGCCAAACCTATTTTCTTTTCATTTAACCAAATGCACCAAAACTCCAAAATCCAAGGCTAACCATAAAATAATACGGATAGAGCAACAAGAGCACCTAATGGCTCAATTGGCACACATCCTCACAAGCTTTCCAGGAGACCCGGGTTCAAAACTCAGCTGCAACACAAATTCCTTTATTTTTACTTTTGCATCAAACCTTGCTCAACCCTTCAACAAAGCCTCACAAACCTACATAAATTCATCCAATACTTTTAGCAACTAGAAAAGACATAAACGGCCCTGACGGCCCGACCAAATTACCAAAATACCCCTTGGGCATACCTGGAAGGCCGGGATGAAAACCTGGGCCGTTACAATATTCCCTCCTTTTTATGACTTTCGTCCTCGAAAGTCCTTAAGATCAAAACAACACAGATACTCAAAATCTCATCCTGTCTTCCCCGCTCACGAGCGACCTCCTCTGAACTCGACTCCTCCACCGAACTTTTACCAAACGGATCTCACGATTATGCAACGCCTTCGCCTCAAAGACCGAATAATACTCACAGGCTTCCCCTCAAGCTCAAATCCTCAATCAGCTGCAAAGGCTCAAAGTCCACAATGAGCGATGGGTCCGACACATACCGCCTCACACCGATACATGAGAACACTGCACACGGCTGACAATGACAGAAAGAGCTAACCAATATGCAACTCTGCCAATCCTTTCGAGAATCTCAAATGGTCCAACAACTGGAGGCTCCACTTCTCCCGCTTACCAAACCTCAACACAACTCACAATGGCACAACTTTAAAACTACGCATTGTCCAACCTCAAACTCTAAAACTCGACGCCGAACATCGGCGTAACTTTTTCTCTCGCTCCGAGCTAACAACACTAGCTCTAAACTCCTGCACATCACCTCTGGTCAAATGCAGCAACTCAGGACCCAAAACAAAATTGATGGCCACTAACCTTTTTCCAGAACAATGGAATCCTGCAATACTTACCTTGCAATGCCTCAATGGAACCACAAGAACTGACCGCTGAGAACTGCAACCAAAGGCAACCTCATAAATCCACTATAGTCTTCCGCTGCCTAATCAAGGAAACACCAACTCGCAACAAGCTCCAAAGGTTCTGGATCACTTCTCCCAAAAGACCATCGGTCAGAGGGTGAAAACACTACAGAAACTGCACCCGGCTCATAAGCCTCTTAACAACGCTCTCCAGAACCACGGTTCATCATGCACTACCTAGAAAAATCTTTGTTGCCACACTCTAGAGCCAACAACTCCAGCCTGAAACTGAGATGCCACTACTCCACAGAATGACATCTCCACCTGGGCGAGGTGCGAGTTCTAGCTACGTGAAAACCACCCACCAAAAATCCGAACTCACACAACAACCTCGACAAAATCGCCACTTCCACACGAACTCCTTCAAACCAAAGAACTTGAGTGCTACGATCTCTAAGCCCAAACAACTACAAACTACATAGCTATGCCAATCCACTCAACTCTAGCTTGGCTCAAATCACTGGCTGGACAAGTCAGCCTGCCAACAACCGGCCCTAAAGGGCTCCCTCCACCAAGCCTACCTCCATGCAACCAACGGAACGAAGCTTGCCTCAAATATGAAGCACATCTCACAAGTCCAAACGATAACACATATAGGCTTAACCCTCTAGCTTAGGCTTATTGCACCTTCCCACCGAAACTTCATAAACGGAACTCCACTACTCGGTTAACACCAACTACCAGAACCAGACACCAATAATGGTCGGCAGAGCACAAACTACACTAACCAAAGAAAGATCCTCAAAAGGTCAAGACCCTAATCCATCCACAATGGTGCAACCTCAACCCACAAACCGATACACAGTGGAGTCCTTCCACGACAAAGGTGCAACATCTTCCATGCCAACACACAAAAATCTTAACTAACTAGGCCAAACACTCATAAGAGGCAGAACAACCCTTACCGCAACTTCCAGAACACCACTCAAGAGTCCGCTTAACTTGGACAAACAACCGCTTCCAAGCACCAAACAAACTTTTCCTCCTACTAGCACCACTACTACCAATTCCAAGACCAAGGAATAACTTGACAACTCCCAAGGAGAAACAGATCCTTACAAGAGGACAACCGAGGGACGAGAGCTCCACAACCGCTCATTGTCTTGCTTAGCTAAGCACGGCATCCAACTCTCCTAGAGGCAACAACAAGGGGGTCCACCACAGACTAGACCGCCAACCATGGGCAAGAGAAGACTCACCCCAAACACCAAATAAGGGCACTCTCAAACTCGGGGAACAGGAGAGACATCCTGCTGGGGGCAAACCACTTACCCACGAACAAGGCTAACTCCTTGGCAACTCGAAAACCACACCTTGGCCAACATCAAACACCAACTTGCCACCACACCGGAACCAAATCCGGACTCTACTCCAAACAAACTCGCTTGCTAGCCTACCAAAATCGCCAAAGAACTCACCCGAGGCTACAAACTACTCGACTCTGGCTTGCCAACTAAACTCACTACCTGGGTCTGACTGAGCTCTGGCGAGGCTCTCCACAACTAGGGTTCTTCGACAACCCTCGACACACACTGTCGTCCAACGGTCTAACAACCAACTGCCTGAACAAACAACTCCTTTTCCCAGCATCACAACCACGCTGGTCTGCTCCAAACCTCGAAACCAAAAAGACCAGAAACGCTTCAGAATGTGTCATCCTCCTACTCAAAGCATCAGCCACCATGTAGCTTCCACCCAAGGTAAGGATTCCGAGCAACACTCTTAGCAACTGCGATCAGAAACTACGCGGCTTCACTACAACCACCATTTGTTCAGTACCATCTGAACTCCAACCAAGAGCCACAAGAGGTTCCACCAACCAAGCTTAGGTTCAGCTTAACAAACTTGCCTAAGCATCAACCAGACTACGAGCACGGTATCCTTACAACCTCAACTAAAGCCTTACAACATCCACCTGGAGTCCAACTTCTCCAAGAACTGAGCATCGGTCCTCCAATGCAAACCCTACATGGTTCCGAAATTATCACCACCAGAACGAACTACACAAAACACACTTGTGTGAACAACTCTCAACCTTCCTTCATAGATCCAAGACTAACAGGTGTTGTTCCAAAAGGCAACACTAACTTCTGGCAGAGATACAATCAACCCAAGGAACACCAAAAGTTCCATCTCCACACGATACTCGAAGCAGTGGCAACCTTGCTCTGCTAAAACATAACGATGCCAAACCGAACTTACTTTATACCAAGACTCTACCAAGTGTGCTTTACACATAAGACAACCTGCTCATCTCATAAGGCATCCAACTCATCTCATAAGCACCAAACTCATCTCATAAGCATCCAACTCACGGTCCCTCTCTATCGACCGAACTCGCATCTACAATGCTCACTCAACTCGTGTTTAGGCACCCGAAGGTAGTGGACCGCACTACCAACCACAAAGATCTCTTGGCCTTAGCACTAGCGTGAGACTCACACGCACTAACACTTACCACCGCCAACTCGCTGACTTACTCAACCCCCAAGAACACTGGGAAGAGGCTCCAGCTCCTCTCGAACATCCTTTCACTTGTAATCCTTCGACTACCACTGAACTAGCCCTCTTGCACGACCTAAACAAGTGCATTTTCCATAAATGGATCCAATGGCTAAAGAAGTGTGCTGAACTCCGGACGGGTCATAGAACCACCTGCTTATACCCATGCCACACTCAGTGTCCGAACTGCACTTAGAGCCAAAGCGGCACACCAACCATTGCACCTCAAGTGCCACTACTACCAAATCCACATCTTACTACAAATGGGGCCAGCAAGGTCACAACCTCAAGTGACAAAAACTATGGCGAGGCATACAAGAGCTCAACTCAAACAACCATGCCTAAGGCATCTCATCAAACCGAAGTCTCACTGCCTACTCTTGCATCTCCACATGATGCTCAACAAAACTCTGGCCAGCTCTCTCGACATGCAGCAGCTAGCCCTACTCTAGGGGCTCACCATAAGAAGAGTGCTCAACTCTACCAGACAACTGGGGAAACCACCAACGGATCACGTCCGATGGGAACATTGCTCGCTGCACCCTTAACCACAGGGTTCCGACTTACTAGCTGCAAAACAACAACACTTACAGGAGAACAAGGATGTCTCAGCAAGCACCTCGAAGGCTACCAACTCTGCAGCTACTCACTGGGCAATCAACCATCTGCTAAGGTTCAAGATCAACACCGAACTACCCGTGCTAGTCCACACTAGGACTCGCTCCACAAGCATCAACATGAGCGGAAGCCAAAGCTAACTCCTCTCCCGGAGTGGTACTCCAGGGCAAAACACCTCCACCCTCTCACTAGGGGAATTAATACACCGGGCCACACGTGGCCTACGGAGTCTAACCTCTCGCCTCCATCCGGACGATGTCCCAGCCGGTATCCGAATCTATCTGGATATCTCAACAAACCACAACATACACTCTCACACTGCCTAAGTTGGCATGATGGCGCTCTAAACCCAAACCAACGACGAGTCAAAACCTGCTCGTCTCCGCTCCACAACACAAAACAAGGCATACACTAGATGAAAGGTATTGTAAATTCTTAACCCTTTTTCTAAACACGAAAAACTTAGGCGTACTGATGACCGCTTGAGTGCCGGGTGATCATGGGAAAGACGACCTACAACAAAAGGTCACTCTACAAAGTCTATGACTCGAGCTCGATACCAATCAGAAAGACCCGACCCAAAAAGGGCTTCTAAATAGGCCTTTACCCCAATGCATGCATTCAAAGTAAAGGACAATATGCAAATAATTTTCGATTCCCAATTAAAACAAAACAATCAAGGTTCAATCGAAATAAAGATAGTTTGTCAAAAACTGCCCCCGCTCTCCAAGCACTGCTTTCAAGGCAAATACATTTCCAAAACGTACACTCGATCAGAGATTTCTTAAAACATTTGAAACATCCTCAAATTCAATAAAGCAGAATCCACGAAAACATTCTGAGAAAACATCCTAGGGCTCTGTGTCTGACTACATGCATTCAGGGGGGAAATAAAAGACAAGAGTCATAGAAATAAAAAGTCGAGAGACACAGAGTTCCCATGATCACAGCTCCTCCTTCACCATCCTGTCTCGCACCTTGGTTACCTCGTGGAAAACCACAAAATAAGGGTGAGTAACGAATTACTCAAGAAGAATCCCCAACCGGGGTACAATACGATGCACATGGTCATCTAGATGAGTATATGCAAGCTATGAATTTAAACACGTAATAGAGCACATAGCTTAAGTCCACACTTGGACCTCGGATGCCAACTCGTGGTCTTAGTCCGGAATTAACTACCATAACTACACAGATCGCCTATACGAGAAACAAGTCCCGGCCTCACTGTCTACTATCGAATGAAAGGTGCACTAGCTCAAGATCCCGAGGAGCTCTCCGGCCGACGCCAGAATGAGCGTAAGCATGCACCGCGTGCTTCTTCTACAGACTATGGGGTGCCGGGTCTAGTGGCAAGCGCCCATATCCGGATACCACGCCTAACTAAATCTCTCGGATCGGTGTCACCGACATAGGGGTGTGAGACTCGGACACGTGAACTATGTCACTGTACCACACCGCACCGAGGCTAAGGAACGGGTCATGGTAGGCTTACACCGTGAAGCCGCCCTTACCTTAACAGTGGCAATCAAGGGCTCTTTGCCGAACACGCCGAGGACGTGCCGGCCGCCGAGACTAGGCATTGCCAAGTCATCATCCCGACCGCTGGGGTATCGCTTAGACTACCACCCTCACCCAAGATTGCGGGGCCCTACCGGTTGGGATAGCTAATCCCTCACGGGTCCAAGGACGGAGAACTCGCTCGAACGTCCTTGCCATGGATGCAAGATACTTTATGCATCGGGCCGATGATGCTATCTACATGAATTATAACTCGCCTTAACAATCAAACAATCCAACAATCCAACACGTGCTCGAAAAGAATACAACGAGACCTAGCATGGTACTACTGAGAAAAAGAATGAATATGAGCATGCCGAAAGGAACAACCTAGCATGGACTAACATGAAAGAACAACATACGAAGTCATGCCACCGAGAATTCAGAGCAGAGCACCTAAACTATACATGCTGATAATCACAAACAAACATACAACATCAATCACATAGAACATCGCAGGTCCACACAACCCCGTGAAGAAATCCTTACCTTGGTCGGAGACTTCTACACACAAATTCCTAAGCTGCGAACACTTCCGAGCTAGCTATCGAGAACCTACAAACATAGTAACAATCACAACCATATCCCTAAAAATATAATAAAACAAGAGGCTCGGCTCGGAGCACTCACACGGCACCGCCGACACGGCAAAGCGCTGCGCCGCGCGGCAGTCGGTACGCTATACCGAAGTGGCGGCGCTGGCCGCTGCTGGGCACCAGACGGCGGTCGCGCGCTGCTCACATATGGATGGGCGCTGGGCGCGGCTGTGCTGCAGACGGACGACAGGGACTCGGCGGGCGAAGCGGCATGGCACGAGCGCGCGGCGCGCGCGCGATGCGGATGCGGACACGGAGTCGCTTTCAGGACGCGCGCGCGCGGCGAACGTCTGGCGTCGCGGACGAGCGGCTCGCAAGCGACACGGGGCGAAAAGCGCGCGGGCGTCGGGCGCTCTTCTGCTGCGCGCGATCCGGGCGTGGCGACGGGCGGGCGATGGCCGAGCGGTGGGCTGGGCCGGCTGCTGCGCGAGATCCGGGCGCGACGGCCGTGGATTTGGGCAGGTCGCGACAGCGCGCGCGCGTTGGCGCGCGCGAGGGCTGCGACGGCAGATCTGGCGTGACTGGCGGCGTCTGCTCGTGCCGATCTGGACGGCTTCTTTTCGGATCGATCGTCTGCTCTCGGCACCGGGCACACACAGACACGACGCAACAAACACACACACACACAAGCTCTCCTTCTTACCTTCCTTCGGCCAAAGAAGAACACCCAAACGAGAAGATGAAGAGGATGAAAACTTACCCGGAATGATGATGGAGTCTCGAGCTGCAAAGGGGATGAAGAAATCGGCAAGGAGAGCTTGGGAGAAAGCTTGGGCGGCCACAAGATTTTGGAGAAGAAGATATGGCCAAACCTATTTTCTTTTCATTTAACCAAATGCACCAAAACTCCAAAATCCAAGGCTAACCATAAAATAATACGGACAGAGCAACAAGAGCACCTAATGGCTCAATTGGCACACATCCTCACAAGCTTTCCAGAGACCCGGTTCAAAACCCAATTTTAAACACAAATTCCTTTATTTTTACTTTTGCATCAAACCTTGCTCAACCCTTCAACAAAGCCTCACAAACCTACATAAATTCATCCAATATTTTTAGCAACTCGAAAAGACATAAACGGCCCTGACGGCCCGACCAAATTACCAAAATACCCCTTGGGCATACCTGGAAGACCGGGATGAAAACCTGGGCCGTTACAGTTTGCTTGACACCCCGGAGTACCAAGATGTATCAGGACCTTAAGCAGACATTCTGGTGGATGGGTATGAAAAGAGATGTTGCGGAGTTTGTCAGTCGATGTCTCACTTGTCAGCAAGTGAAGGCGCCCAGGCAAAGACAAGCCGGTTTGTTGCAAACACCACGAGTGTGCCTCGATGGAAATGGGAAGAGATCTCCATTTCATGCAAAATATTCCAACGCTATGCGTTACGTTGTTTCGAGCTAAAACGAAAAACTCGATAGATTTCAAATATTTAAAACTTAAAGTTCGTCCCCGAGAGTGTTTTTTTTCGATTCCTTGGCGCAAAACGTTTCATGCAAATTATTCCAACGCTGCATTACGATGTTTCGAGCTAAACGAAAAACTCGGATAGATTTCAAAGGCTTAAAACCGAAAGTTCGTCCCAAGAGTGTTTTTTTCGATTCCTTGGCGCAAACGTTTCATGCAAAATATTCCAACGCTATGCTACGATGTTTCGGAGCTAAGACGAAAAACTAGGATTGATTACAAAGTTTAAAACTTAAAGTTCGTCCCGAGAGTGTTTTTTTCGATTCCTTGGCGCAAACGTTTCATGCAAATTCTTCCAACCTTGCGTTACGATGTTTCGGGAGCTAAGACTAAAAACTCGATAGATTTCAAAGTTTTAAAACTTAAAGTTCGTCCCGAGAGTGTTTTTTTTCGATCCTTGGCACAAACGTTTCATGCAAAATATTCAAACGCTGCATTACGATGTTTCGAGAGCTAAGACGAAAAACTCGGATAGATTTCAAATGCTTAAAACCGAAAGTTCGTCCCGAGAGTGTTTTTTCGATTCCTTGGCACAAACGTTTCATGCAAAATATTCCAACGCTTGCATTACGATGTTTCGAGCTAAGACGAAAAACTCGGATAGATTTTAGCGCTTAAAAACGAAAAGTTCGTCCCAAGAGTGTTTTTTTCGATTCCTTGGCGCAAACGCTTCATTCAAAATATTCCAACGCTATGCATTATGATGTTTCGGGAGCTAAAACGAAAAACTCGGATAGATTTCAAATGCTTAAAACTTAAAGTTCGTCCCGAGAGTGTTTTTTTTTCGATTCCTTAAGCAAAACGTTTCATGCAAAATATTCCAACGCTTGCCTTACGATCTTTCGGGAGCTAAGACGAAAAAAATCGGATAGATTTCAAATGTTTAAAACCGAAAGTTCGTCCCAAGAGTGTTTTTTTCGATTCCTTGGCGCAAACGCTTCATTCAAAATATTCAAACGTTGCATTACGATGTTTCGGAGCTAAAACGAAAAACTCGATAGATTACATGGTTTAAAACTTAAAGTTCGTCCCGAGAGTGTTTTTTTTCGATTCCTTGGCGCAAACGTTTCATGAAAAATATTCCAACGCTATGCTACGATGTTTCGAGAGTTAAAATGAAAACTCGGATAGATTTCAGTGGCTTAAAACTTAAAGTTCGTCCCCAGAGTGTTTTTTTTTCGATTCCTTGGCGCAAACGCTTTTCATGCAAAATATTCCAACGCTATGCTACGATGTTTCGAGAGCTAAGACGAAAAACTTGATAGATTTCAAATTTAAAACCGAAAGTTCGTCCCCAGAGTGTTTTTTTCGATTCCTTGGCACAAACGTTTCATGCAAAATATTCCAACGCTGCTTTACGATGTTTCGAGCTAAGACGAAAAACTCGATAGATTTCAGCGCTTAAAACTTAAAGTTCGTCCCAAGAGTGTTTTTTTCGATTCCTTGGCGCAAACGTTTCATGCAAAATATTCCAACGCTATGCTACGACGATGTTTCGAGAGCTAAAACGAAAAACTCGGATAGATTTCAAAGCTTAAAACTTAAAGTTCGTCCCAAGAGTGTTTTTTTTCGATTCCTTGGCGCAAACGTTTCATGCAAAATATTCCAACGCTGCATTACGATGTTTCGGAGCTAAGACGAAAAACTCGGATAGATTTTAGCGCTTAAAACCGAAAGTTCGTCCCCGAGTGTTTTTTTTCGATTCCTTGGCGCAAACGTTTCATGCAAAATATTCAAACGCTATGCTATGATGTTTCGAGAGCTAAAACGAAAAACTCGATAGATTTCAAAATGTTTAAAACTTAAAGTTCGTCCCGAGAGTGTTTTTTTTCGATTCCTTAATGCAAACGTTTCATGCAAAATATTCCAACGCTATGCTACGATGTTTCGGAGCTAAGACGAAAAAAAATCGGATAGATTTCAAAGTTTAAAACCGAAAGTTTATAACAAGAGTGTTTTTTTCGATTCCTTGGCGCAAACATTTCATTCAAAATATTCAAACGTTGCATTACGATGTTTCGGAGCTAAAACGAAAAACTCGATAGATTACAAATATTTAAAACTTAAAGTTCGTCCCGAGAGTGTTTTTTTCGATTCCTTGGCGCAAACGTTTCATGCAAAAATATTCCAACGCTATGCGTTACGATGTTTCGAGAGCTAAAACGAAAAACTCGATATAGATTTCAAATGCTAAAACTTAAAGTTCGTCCCGAAAGTGTTTTTTTTCGATTCCTTGGCGCAAACGTTTCATGCAAAATATTCCAACGCTATGCTACCATGTTTCAAGAGCTAAGACGAAAAACTCGGATAGATTTCAAATTTTAAAACTTAAAGTTCGTCCCAAGAGTGTTTTTTTTCGATTCCTGGCGCAAACGTTTCATGCAAAATATTCCAACGTTGCGTTACGATATTTTGGGAGCTAAGACGAAAAACTAGGATAGATTACAGGGTTTAAAACTTAAAGTTCGTCCCGAGAATGTTTTTCTCGATTCCTTGGCGCAAACGTTTCATTCAAAATATTCAAACGCTGCTTTATTACGTGTTTCGAGCTAAAACGAAAAACTCGGATAGATTTCAAAGCGCTTAAAACTTAAAGTTCGTCCCCAGAGTGTTTTTTTCGATGCCTTGGCGCAATCGTTTCATGCAAAATATTCCAACGTTGCGTTACGATGTTTCGAGAGCTAAGACGAAAAACTATTATAGATTACAACATTTAAAACTTCAAGTTCGTCCCGAGAATGTTTTTATTCGATTCCTTGGCGCAAACGTTACATGCAAATTATTCCAACCTTGCGTTACGATGTTGTTTTCGAGCTAAAACGAAAAACTCGGATAGATTTCAAATGCTTAAAACTTAAAGTTCGTCCCCAAGAGTGTTTTTTTTTTTTCCTTGGCGCAAACGCTTTCATGCAAAATATTCCAACGCTATGCTTACGATGTTTTCGAGCTAAGACGAAAAACTCGATAGATTTCAAAGTTTTAAAACTTAAAGTTCGTCCCAAGAGTGTTTTTTTCGATTCCTTGGCGCAAACGCTTTCATTCAAAATATTCCAACGCTGCATTACGATGTTTCGAGAGCTAAAACGAAAAACTCGGATAGATTTCAAAGCTTAAAACTTAAAGTTCGTCCCAAGAGTGTTTTTTTTTCGATTCCTTGGCATAAACGTTTCATGCAAAATATTCCAACGCTATGCTATTACGATGTTTCGGGAGCTAAAACGAAAAACTCGATAGATTTCAAAGTGCTTAAAACTTAAAGTTCGTCCCAAGAGTGTTTTTTCGATTCCTTGGCGCAAACGCTTTTCATGCAAAATATTCAAACGCTTGCATTACGATGATTTTCGGGAGCTAAAACGAAAAACTCGATAGATTACAAGTTTAAAAACTTAAAGTTCGTCCCGAGAGTGTTTTTTTCGATTCCTTGGCGCAAACGTTTCATGAAAAATATTCCAACGCTTGCGTTACGATGTTTCGAGCTAAAATGAAAAACTCGATAGATTTCAAATGCTTAAAACTTAAAGTTCGTCCCGAGAGTGTTTTTTTTTTCGATTCCTTGGCGCAAACGCTTTCATGCAAAATATTCCAACGCTATGCGCTACGATGTTTCGAGCTAAGACGAAAAAACTCGATAGATTTCAAATTTAAAAACTTAAAGTTCGTCCCCGAGAGTGTTTTTTTTCGATTCCTTGGCACAAACGTTTCATGCAAAATATTCCAACGCTATGCTACGATGTTTTCGAGCTAAAACGAAAAACTAGATAGATTTCAAAGCGCTTAAAACTTAAAGTTCGTCCCCGAGAGTGTTTTTTTCGATTCCTTGGCGCAAACGTTTCATGCAAAATATTCCAACGCTATGCTACGCATTACGATGTTTCGGAGCTAAAACGAAAAACTCGATGATAGATTTCAAAGCGCTTAAAACTTAAAGTTCGTCCCCGAGAGTGTTTTTTTCGATTCCTTGGCGCAAACGTTTCATGCAAAATATTCCAACGCTGTGCTTACGATGTTTTCGGAGCTAAAACGAAAAACTAGGATAGATTACAACGCTTAAAACTTAAAGTTCGTCCCGAGAGAGTTTTTTTCGATTCCTTGGCGCAAACGCTTCATGCAAAATATTCCAACGCTATGCTATACGATGTTTCGAGAGCTAAGACGAAAAAAACTCGATAGATTTCAAATATTTAAAACTTAAAGTTCGTCCCGAGAGTGTTTTTTTCGATTCCTTGGCGCAAACGCTTCATGCAAAATATTCCAACGCTATGCTACGATGTTTTCGGGAGCTAAGACGAAAAACTCGATAGATTTCAAAGGCTTAAAACCGAAAAGTTCGTCCCCGAGAGTGTTTTTTTTCGATTCCTTGGCGCAAACATTTCATTCAAAATATTCAAACGCTGCATTACGATGTTTCGGAGAGAAAACGAAAAAACTCGATAGATTACAACGCTTTAAAACTTAAAGTTCGTCCCCGAGAGTGTTTTTTTCGATTCCTTGGCGCAAACGCTTCATGAAAAATATTCCAACGCTATGCTATTATGATGTTTCGAGAGCTAAAATGAAAAACTCGATAGATTTCAAGGCTTAAAACTTAAAGTTCGTCCCGAGAGTGTTTTTTTTTCGATTCCTTGGCGCAAACGTTTCATGCAAAATATTCCAACGCTATGCTACGATGTTTCGTCGAGCTAAGACGAAAAACTCGGATAGATTTCAAATATTAAAACTTAAAGTTCGTCCCCGAGAGTGTTTTTTTCGATTCCTTGGCAAAACGTTTCATGCAAAATATTCCAACGCTATGCATTATTTGTTGTTTCGAGAGCTAAAACGAAAAACTCGGATAGATTTCAACGCTTAAAACTTAAAGTTCGTCCCAAGAGTGTTTTTTTTCGATTCCTTGCAAACGTTTCATGCAAAATATTCCAACGCTATGCGCTACGATGTTTCGAGCTAAAACGAAAAACTCGATAGATTTCAAAGCCTTAAAACTTAAAGTTCGTCCCGAAGAGTGTTTTTTTTCGATTCCTTGGCGCAAACGCTTCATTCAAAATATTCAAACGCTATGCATTACGATGTTTCGGAGCTAAAACGAAAAACTCGATAGATTACAAATATGCTTAAAACTTAAAGTTCGTCCCGAGAGTGTTTTTTTCGATTCCTTGGCGCAAACGTTTCATGAAAAATATTCCAACGCTATGCTACGATGTTTCGAGAGCTAAAATGAAAAACTCGATAGATTTCAGCCGCTTAAAACTTAAAGTTCGTCCCGAGAGTGTTTTTTTCGATTCCTTGGCGCAAACGCTTCATGCAAAATATTCCAACGCTATGCTACGATGTTTCGAGCTAAGACGAAAAACTCGATAGATTTCAAATGCTTAAAACTTAAAGTTCGTCCCCAAGAGTGTTTTTTTCGATTCCATGGCACAAACGCTTTCATGCAAAATATTCCAACGCTATGCTACGATATTTTCGGAGCTAAAACGAAAAACTCGATAGATTACAGCGCTTTAAAACTTAAAGTTCGTCCCGAGAGTGTTTTTTTCGATTCCTTGGCGCAAACGCTTTCATGCAAAAATATTCCAACGCTGCATTACGATGTTTCGAGCTAAAACGAAAAACTCGATAGATTTCAAATGCTTAAAACTTAAAGTTCGTCCCCGAGAGTGTTTTTTTTTCGATTCCTTGGCGCAAACGCTTTCATGCAAAATATTCCAACGCTATGCTACGATGTTTCGAGAGCTAAAACGAAAAACTCTGATAGATTACAACATTTAAAACTTAAAGTTCGTCCCGAGAGTGTTTTTTTCGATTCCTTGGCGCAAACTTTTCATGCAAAATTCCATTCCAACGCTTGCTACGATATGTTTTCGGAGCTAAGACGAAAAACTCGATAGATTTCAAAAACGAAAACAGCTTTAAAACTTAAAGTTCGTCCCAAGAGTGTTTTTTTCGATTCCTTGGCGCAAACGCTTTCATGCAAAATATTCCAACGCTATGCTACGATGTTTCGAGCTAAGACGAAAAACTCGATAGATTTCAAAGCTTTAAAACTTAAAGTTCGTCCCCCGAGTGTTTTTTTCGATTCCTTGGCGCAAACGCTTCATGCAAAATATTCAAACGCTGCATTACGATGTTTTTCGGAGCTAAAACGAAAAACTCGATAGATTTCAAAGCGCTTAAAACTTAAAGTTCGTCCCCGAGAGTGTTTTTTTTTTGATTCCTTGGCGCAAACGCTTTCATGCAAAATATTCCAACGCTATGCTACGATGTTTCGAGAGCTAAAACGAAAAACTCGATAGAGATTTCAAATGCTTAAAACTTAAAGTTCGTCCCAAGAGTGTTTTTTCGATTCCTGGCGCAAACGCTTCATGCAAAATATTCCAACGCTGCATTACGATGTTTCGAGCTAAAACGAAAAACTCGATAGATTTTCAAATGCTTAAAACTTAAAGTTCGTCCCAAGAGTGTGTTTTTTTCGATTCCTTGGCGCAAACGCTTTCATGCAAAATATTCCAACGCTATGCTACGATGTTTCGAGAGCTAAAACGAAAAACTCGATAGATTTCAAAGCGCTTTAAAACTTAAAGTTCGTCCCCGAGAGTGTTTTTTTCGATTCCTTGGCGCAAACGCTTTCATGCAAAATATTCCAACGCTATGCTACGATGTTTCGAGCTAAAACGAAAAACTCTGATAGATTTCAAATTCGTTTTAAACTTAAAGTTCGTCCCCTCGAAGAGTGTTTTTTTTTTCGATTCCTTGGCGCAAACGTTTCATGCAAAATATTCCAACGCTATGCTTACGATGTTTCGAGCTAAAACGAAAAACTCGGATAGATTACAACGCTTTAAAACTTAAAGTTCGTCCCGAGAGTGTTTTTTTTCGATTCCTTGGCGCAAACGCTTCATGCAAAATATTCAAACGCTGCATTACGATGTTTCGAGCTAAAACGAAAAACTCGATAGATTTCAACGCTTAAAACTTAAAGTTCGTCCCGAGAGTGTTTTTTTTTCGATTCCTTGGCGCAAACGCTTTCATGCAAAATATTCCAACGCTATGCTACGATGTTTCGAGCTAAAACGAAAAACTCGGATAGATTTCAAAAGCTTAAAACTTAAAGTTCGTCCCGAGAGTGTTTTTTTCGATTCCTTGGCGCAAACGTTTCATGCAAAATATTCCAACGCTATGCTATTACGATGTTTTTCGAGCTAAAACGAAAAACTCTGATAGATTTTTAGCGCTTAAAAACGAAAGTTCGTCCCCGAGAGTGTTTTTTTTTTCGATTCCTTGGCGCAAACGCTTTCATGCAAAATATTCCAACGCTATGCTACGATGTTTCGAGCTAAGACGAAAAAAACTCGATAGATTTCAGCCGCTTAAAACTTTAAAGTTCGTCCCCGAGAGTGTTTTTTTTTCGATTCCTTGGCGCAAACGCTTCATTCAAAATATTCAAACGCTATGCTACGATGTTTCGGAGCTAAAACGAAAAACTCGATAGATTACAAATGCTTAAAACTTAAAGTTCGTCCCGAGAGTGTTTTTTTTCGATTCCTTGGCGCAAACGCTTCATGCAAAATATTCCAACGCTATGCTACGATGTTTCGAGAGTTAAAACGAAAAAAACTCTGATAGATTTCAATGCTTAAAACTTAAAGTTCGTCCCGAGAGTGTTTTTTTTCGATTCCTTGGCGCAAACGTTTTCATGCAAAATATTCCAACGCTATGCTATTTATGTTTCGAGAGCTAAAACGAAAAACTCTGATAGATTTCAAATGCGCTTTAAAACTTAAGTTCGTCCCAAGAGTGTTTTTTTTTCGATTCCTTGGCGCAAACGCTTTCATGCAAAATATTCCAACGCTATGCTACGATGTTTCGAGCTAAAACGAAAAACTCGATAGATTACAAATTTTAAAACTTAAAGTTCGTCCCAAGAGTGTTTTTTTCGATTCCTTGGCGCAAACGCTTTCATGCAAAATATTCCAACGCTATGCTACGATGTTTTTCGAGCTAAAACGAAAAACTCGATAGATTTCAAAGGCGCTTAAAACTTAAAGTTCGTCCCCGAGAGTGTTTTTTTTTCGATTCCTTGGCGCAAACGCTTTCATGCAAAATATTCCAACGCTATGCATTACGATGTTTTCGAGAGCTAAAACGAAAACTCGATAGATTACAGCTGCTTAAACTTAAAGTTCGTCCCGAGTGTTTTTTTTTTTTCCTTGGCGCAAACGCTTCATGCAAAATATTCCAACGCTATGCTTACGATGTTTCGAGAGCTAAAACGAAAAACTCGATAGATTTCAAATTTTAAAACTTAAAGTTCGTCCCGAGAGTGTTTTTTTTCGATTCCTTGGCGCAAACGCTTTCATGCAAAATATTCCAACGCTATGCTACGATGTTTCGAGCTAAAACGAAAAACTCGATAGATTTCAAATATTTAAAAACTTAAAGTTCGTCCCCAAGAGTGTTTTTTCGATTCCTTGGCGCAAACGCTTTCATGCAAAATATTCCAACGCTATGCTACGATGTTTCGAGCTAAAACGAAAAACTCGGATAGATTACAATGCTTAAAACTTAAAGTTCGTCCCGAGAGTGTTTTTTCGATTCCTTGGCGCAAACGCTTCATGCAAAATATTCCAACGCTGCATTACGATGTGTTTCGAGCTAAAACGAAAACTCGATAGATTTCAAATGCTTAAAACTTAAAGTTCGTCCCCGAGAGTGTTTTTTTTTTTTTCCTTGGCGCAAACGTTTCATGCAAAATATTCCAACGCTATGCTACGATGTTTCGAGCTAAAACGAAAAACTCGATAGATTACAAATGCTTAAAACTTAAAGTTCGTCCCCGAGAGTGTTTTTTTCGATTCCTCGGCGCAAACGTTTCATGCAAAATATTCCAACGCTATGCTACGATGTTTTCGAGAGCTAAAACGAAAAACTCTCGATAGATTTCAAACTTTAAAACTTAAAGTTCGTCCCCAAGAGTGTTTTTTTTCGATTCCTTGGCGCAAACGCTTTCATGCAAAATATTCCAACGCTATGCTACGATGTTTCGAGCTAGCTAAAAACGAAAAACTCGATAGATTTCAAAGCTTAAAACTTAAAGTTCGTCCCGAGAGTGTTTTTTTTCGATTCCTTGGCGCAAACGCTTCATTCAAAATATTCAAACGCTTGCATTACGATGTTTCGGAGCTAAAACGAAAAACTCGATAGATTACAACGCTTAAAACTTAAAGTTCGTCCCGAGAGTGTTTTTTTCGATTCCTTGGCGCAAACGCTTTTCATGCAAAATATTCCAACGCTATGCTATACGATGTTTCGAGAGCTAAAACGAAAAACTCTGATAGATTTCAAATATTTAAAACTTAAAGTTCGTCCCGAGAGTGTTTTTTTCGATTCCTTGGCGCAAACGCTTCATGCAAAATATTCCAACGCTATGCTACGATGTTTCGAGCTAAAACGAAAAACTCGATAGATTTCAAAAGCTTTAAAACTTAAAGTTCGTCCCGAGAGTGTTTTTTCGATTCCTTGGCGCAAACGTTTCATGCAAAATATTCCAACGCTATGCTACGATGTTTCGAGAGCTAAAAAACGAAAAACTCGATAGATTTCAATTCGCTTAAAACTTAAAAAGTTCGTCCCGAGAGAGTTTTTTTTTCGATTCCTTGGCGCAAACGTTTCATGCAAAATATTCAAACGCTATGCATTTACGATTTTTTCGAGCTAAAACGAAAAACTCGATATAGATTACAAAGCGCTTAAAACTTAAAGTTCGTCCCGAGAGTGTTTTTTTTTCGATTCCTTGGCGCAAACGCTTCATGCAAAATATTCCAACGCTATGCTACGATGTTTTTCGAGCTAAACGAAAAACTCGGATAGATTACAAAAATTTAAAACTTAAAGTTCGTCCCGAGAGTGTTTTTTTCGATTCCT
The DNA here is from genome assembly GCA_036507275.1 of Sicyos edulis. NCBI lineage: Eukaryota > Viridiplantae > Streptophyta > Magnoliopsida > Cucurbitales > Cucurbitaceae > Sicyos > Sicyos edulis. The sequence continues at coordinate 36,981,335 of CM071846.1, read as the reverse complement.
TGGCGCAAACGCTTTCATGCAAAATATTCCCAACGCTTGCGCTACGATGTTTCGAGCTAAAACGAAAAACTCGATAGATTTCAAATGCTTAAAACTTAAAGTTCGTCCCGAGAGTGTTTTTTCGATTCCTTGGCGCAAACGCTTCATGCAAAATATTCCAACGCTATGCTACGATGTTTCGAGCTAAAACGAAAAACTCGATATAGATTTCAAATGCTTAAAACTTAAAGTTCGTCCCGAGAGTGTTTTTTTTTTCCTTCCTTGGCGCAAACGCTTTCATGCAAAATATTCCAACGCTGCATTACGATGTTTCGAGAGAGAAAACGAAAAAAAAACTCGATAGATTTCAAAGCTTAAAACTTAAAGTTCGTCCCGAGAGTGTTTTTTTTTCGATTCCTTGGCGCAAACGCTTTCATGCAAAATATTCCAACGCTATGCTATTATGATGTGTTTCGAGAGCTAAAACGAAAAACTCGATATAGATTTCAAATGCTTAAAACTTAAAGTTCGTCCCGAGAGTGTTTTTTTCGATTCCTTGGCGCAAACGCTTCATGCAAAATATTCCAACGCTATGCTACGATGTTTCGAGCTAAAACGAAAAACTCGATAGATTTCAAATGCTTAAAACTTAAAGTTCGTCCCCGAGAGTGTTTTTTTCGATTCCTTGGCGCAAACGCTTTCATGCAAAATATTCCAACGCTATGCTACGATGTTTCGAGCTAAAACGAAAAACTCGGATAGATTACAAATGCTTTAAAACTTAAAGTTCGTCCCAAGAGTGTTTTTTTTTTCGATCCTTGGCGCAAACGCTTTCATGCAAAATATTCCAACGCTATGCTACGATGTTTCGAGCTAAAACGAAAAACTCGATAGATTTCAAACGCTTAAAACTTAAAGTTCGTCCCGAGAGTGTTTTTTTTCGATTCCTTGGCGCAAACGCTTTCATGCAAAATATTCCAACGCTATGCATTACGATGTTTCGAGAGCTAAAACGAAAACTCGATAGATTACAAACGCTTAAAACTTAAAGTTCGTCCCGAGAGTGTTTTTTTTTCGATTCCTTGGCGCAAACGCTTCATGCAAAATATTCCAACGCTATGCTACGATGTTTCGAGAGTAAAACGAAAAACTCGATATAGATTTCAAAGCTTAAAACTTAAAGTTCGTCCCGAGAGTGTTTTTTTCGATTCCTTGCGCAAAACGCTTCATGCAAAATATTCCAACGCTATGCTACGATGTTTCGAGCTAAGACGAAAAACTCGATAGATTTCAAATGCTTAAAACTTAAAGTTCGTCCCGAGAGTGTTTTTTTTCGATTCCTGGCGCAAACGTTTCATGCAAAATATTCCAACGCTATGCTATTACGATTTTTTCGGGAGCTAAAACGAAAAACTCGATAGATTTACAAGCGCTTTAAAACTTAAAGTTCGTCCCGAGAGTGTTTTTTTCGATTCCTTGGCGCAAACGCTTTCATGCAAAATATTCCAACGCTGCATTACGATGTTTCGAGCTAAAACGAAAAACTCGATAGATTTCAAAGTGCTTTTAAAACTTAAAGTTCGTCCCGAGAGTGTTTTTTTCGATTCCTTGGCGCAAACGCTTCATGCAAAATATTCCAACGCTATGCTACGATGTTTCGAGAGCTAAAACGAAAAACTCGATAGATTTCAACGCTAAAACTTAAAGTTCGTCCCCGAGAGTGTTTTTTTTCGATTCCTTGGCGCAAACGTTTCATGCAAAATATTCCAACGCTATGCTACGATGTTTCGAGCTAAAACGAAAAACTCGATAGATTTCAAATGCTTAAAACTTAAAGTTCGTCCCCCGAAGAGTGTTTTTTTTTTCGATTCCTTGGCGCAAACGCTTCATGCAAAATATTCCAACGCTATGCTACGATGTTTCGGAGCTAAACGAAAAACTCGATAGATTTCAAAGCTTTAAAACTTAAAGTTCGTCCCGAGTGTTTTTTTTCGATTCCTCCAACGCAAACGCTTCATGCAAAATATTCAAACGCTATGCTATTACGATGTTTCGAGCTAAAACGAAAAACTCGATAGATTTCAAAGCTAAAACGCTTAAAACTTAAAGTTCGTCCCGAGAGTGTTTTTTTTTCGATTCCTTGCGCAAAACGCTTCATGCAAAATATTCCAACGCTATGCTACGATGTTTCGAGCTAAAACGAAAACTCTCGATAGATTTCAAATGCTTTAAAACTTAAAGTTCGTCCCAAGAGTGTTTTTTTCGATTCCTTCCTTGGCGCAAACGTTTCATGCAAAATATTCCAACGCTATGCATTACGATGTTTTTCGAGCTAAAACGAAAAACTCGGATAGATTTCAAATGCTTTTAAAACTTAAAGTTCGTCCCGAGAGTGTTTTTTTCGATTCCTTGGCGCAAACGCTTCATGCAAAATATTCCAACGCTATGCTACGATGTTTTTCGAGCTAAAACGAAAAACTCGATAGATTTCAAAATTTAAAACTTAAAGTTCGTCCCGAGAGTGTTTTTTTCGATTCCTTGCGCAAACGCTTCATGCAAAATATTCCAACGCTATGCTACGATGTTTCGAGCTAAAACGAAAAACTCGATAGATTTCAAATGCTTTAAAACTTAAAGTTCGTCCCGAGAGTGTTTTTTTTCGATTCCTTGGCGCAAACGCTTCATGCAAAATATTCCAACGCTATGCTACGATGTTTCGAGCTAAAACGAAAAACTCGATAGATTTCAAATGCTTAAAACTTAAAGTTCGTCCCCGAGAGTGTTTTTTTTCGATTCCTTGGCGCAAACGCTTCATGCAAAATATTCCAACGCTATGCTATTTATGTTTCGAGCTAAAACGAAAAACTCGATAGATTTCAAATATAAAAAACTTAAAGTTCGTCCCCGAGAGTGTTTTTTTCGATTCCTTGGCGCAAACGCTTCATGCAAAATATTCCAACGCTATGCTACGATTTTTCGAGCTAAAACGAAAAACTCTGATAGATTTCAACGCTTAAAAACTTAAAGTTCGTCCCGAGAGTGTTTTTTTTCGATTCCTTGGCGCAAACGCTTCATGCAAAATATTCCAACGCTATGCTATTACGATGTTTCGAGCTAAAACGAAAAACTCGATAGATTTCAGCGCTTAAAACTTTAAAGTTCGTCCCAAGAGTGTTTTTTTTTTCGATTCCTTGGCGCAAACGCTTTCATGCAAAATATTCCAACGCTATGCTACGATGTTTCGAGAGCTAAAACGAAAAACTCGATAGATTTCAAAGCGCTTAAAACTTAAAGTTCGTCCCAAGAGTGTTTTTTTCGATTCCTTGGCGCAAACGCTTCATGCAAAATATTCAAACGCTATGCTATTTATGTTTCGAGCTAAAAAACGAAACTCGATAGATTTTGCAAGCGCTTAAAACTTAAAGTTCGTCCCCGAGAGTGTTTTTTTTTTTCGATTCCTTGGCGCAAACGCTTCATGCAAAATATTCCAACGCTATGCTACGATGTTTCGAGAGCTAAAACGAAAAACTCGATAGATTTCAGCGCTTTAAAACTTAAAGTTCGTCCCCCGAGTGTTTTTTTTTTCGATTCCTTGGCGCAAACGCTTCATGCAAAATATTCCAACGCTATGCTACGATGTTTCGAGAGCTAAAACGAAAAACTCGATAGATTTCAAATTAAAACTTAAAGTTCGTCCCAAGAGTGTTTTTTTTTTGATTCCTTGGCGCAAACGCTTCATGCAAAATATTCCAACGCTATGCTACGATGTTTCGAGAGCTAAAACGAAAAACTCTGATAGATTACAAATATTTAAAACTTAAAGTTCGTCCCCGAGAGTGTTTTTTTCGATTCTTTGCGCAAAACGCTTCATGCAAAATATTCCAACGCTATGCTACGATGTTTCGAGCTAAAACGAAAAACTCGATAGATTTCAAATGCTTAAAACTTAAAGTTCGTCCCCGAGAGTGTTTTTTTCGATTCCTTGGCGCAAACGCTTCATGCAAAATATATTCAACGCTGCATTACGATGTTTCGAGCTAAAACGAAAAACTCTGATAGATTACAAATATTTAAAACTTAAAGTTCGTCCCGAGAGTGTTTTTTTTCGATTCCTTGGCGCAAACGCTTTCATGCAAAATATTCCAACGCTATGCTACGATGTTTCGAGAGCTAAAACGAAAAACTCGATAGATTTCAAATTTTTAAAACTTAAAGTTCGTCCCGAGAGTGTTTTTTTTTCGATTCCTTGGCGCAAACGCTTCATGCAAAATATTCCAACGCTATGCTACGATGTTTCGAGAGCTAAAACGAAAAACTCGATGATAGATTTCAAATATTTAAAACTTAAAGTTCGTCCCGAGAGTGTTTTTTTTCGATTCCTTGGCGCAAACGCTTTCATGCAAAATATTCCAACGCTATGCTACGATGTTTCGAGCTAAAACGAAAAACTCGATAGATTTCAACGCTTTAAAACTTAAAGTTCGTCCCGAGAGTGTTTTTTCGATTCCTTGGCGCAAACGCTTCATGCAAAATATTCCAACGCTTGCATTACGATGTTTCGAGAGCTAAAACGAAAAACTCGATAGATTACAAATGCTTAAAACTTAAAGTTCGTCCCCGAGTGTTTTTTTTTTCGATTCCTTGCGCAAACGTTTCATGCAAAATATTCCAACGCTATGCTACGATGTTTCGGAGCTAAAACGAAAAACTCGATAGATTTCAAAGCTGCTTAAAACTTAAAGTTCGTCCGAGAGTGTTTTTTTCGATTCCTTGGCGCAAACGCTTCATGCAAAAAAATATTCCAACGCTGCGCTATTTATGTTTCGAGCTAAAACGAAAAACTCGATAGATTTCAAATTTTTAAAACTTAAAGTTCGTCCCGAGAGTGTTTTTTTTTCGATTCCTTGGCGCAAACGCTTTCATGCAAAATATTCCAACGCTATGCTACGATGTTTCGAGCTAAAACGAAAAACTCGATAGATTTCAAAGCGCTTAAAACTTAAAGTTCGTCCCCGAGAGTGTTTTTTTTTTTATTCCTTGGCGCAAACGCTTCATGCAAAATATTCAAACGCTATGCATTACGATGTTTCGAGCTAAAACGAAAAACTCTGATAGATTACAACGCTTAAAAACTTAAAGTTCGTCCCGAGAGTGTTTTTTTTTTCGATTCCTTGGCGCAAACGCTTCATGCAAAATATTCCAACGCTATGCTATTTATGTTTCGAGAGCTAAAACGAAAAACTCGATAGATTTCAGCGCTTTAAAAACTTAAAGTTCGTCCCGAGAGTTTTTTTTCGATTCCTTGGCGCAAACGCTTCATGCAAAATATTCCAACGCTTGCGCTACGATGTTTCGAGAGCTAAAACTAAAAAAAAAAACTCGATAGATTTCAAATGCTTAAAACTTAAAGTTCGTCCCGAGAGTGTTTTTTTTTTCGATTCCTTGGCGCAAACGCTTCATGCAAAATATTCCAACGCTATGCTACGATTTTTCGAGCTAAAACGAAAAACTCGATAGATTTCAAAGCGCTTAAAACTTAAAAGTTCGTCCCGAGAGTGTTTTTTTTCGATTCCTTGGCGCAAAACGCTTCATGCAAAATATTCAAACGCTGCATTACGATGTTTCTTCGAGCTAAAACGAAAACTCGATAGATTTCAACGCTTAAAACTTAAAGTTCGTCCCCGAGAGTGTTTTTTTTCGATTCCTTGGCGCAAACGCTTCATGCAAAATATTCCAACGCTATGCTATTACGATGTTTCGAGCTAAAAACGAAAAACTCTGATAGATTTCAAAACGATTTAAAACTTAAAAACTTAAAGTTCGTCCCCAGAGTGTTTTTTTTTCGATTCCTTGGCGCAAACGCTTTCATGCAAATATTTCCAACGCTGCGCTACGATGTTTCGGGAGCTAAAACGAAAAACTCGATAGATTTCAAAGCGCTTTAAAACTTAAAGTTCGTCCCCGAGAGTGTTTTTTTTCGATTCCTTGGCGCAAACGCTTCATGCAAAATATTCCAACGCTATGCTACGATGTTTCGAGCTAAAACGAAAAACTCGATAGATTTCAAAGGCTTAAAACTTAAAGTTCGTCCCGAGAGTGTTTTTTTTCGATTCCTTGGCGCAAACGCTTCATGCAAAATATTCCAAACGCTGCATTACGATGTTTCGAGAGCTAAAACGAAAAAACTCGATAGATTTTCAACGCTTAAAACTTAAAGTTCGTCCCCGAGAGTGTTTTTTTTCGATTCCTTGGCGCAAACGCTTTCATGCAAAATATTCCAACGCTATGCTACGATGTTTCGGAGAGCTAAAACGAAAAACTCGATAGATTTCAAATTTAAAAAACTAAAGTTCGTCCCGAGAGTGTTTTTTTTCGATTCCTTGGCGCAAACGCTTCATGCAAAATATTCCAACGCTATGCTACGATGTTTCGGAGCTAAAACGAAAAACTCTCTCGATAGATTTCAAATGCTTAAAACTTAAAGTTCGTCCCCGAGAGAGTGTTTTTTTTTCGATTCCTTGGCGCAAACGTTTCATGCAAAATATTCCAACGCTATGCTACGATGATGTTTCGAGCTAAAACGAAAAACTCGATATAGATTTCAAATGCTTAAAACTTAAAGTTCGTCCCGAGTGTTTTTTTTTCGATTCCTTGCGCAAACGCTTCATGCAAAATATTCCAACGCTATGCTACGATGTTTTCGAGCTAAAACGAAAAACTCGATAGATTTCAGCGCTTTAAAACTTAAAGTTCGTCCCGAGAGTGTTTTTTTTTCGATTCCTTGGCGCAAACGCTTCATGCAAAATATTCCAACGCTTGCATTACGATGTTTTTCGGAGAGCTAAAACGAAAAACTCTGATAGATTTCAAATGCTTTAAAACTTAAAGTTCGTCCCCGAGAGTGTTTTTTTCGATTCCTTGGCGCAAAAACGCTTCATGCAAAATATTCCAACGCTATGCTATTTATTGTTTCGAGAGCTAAAACGAAAAACTCGATAGATTTCAAATGCTTTTAAAACTTAAAGTTCGTCCCGAGTGTTTTTCGATTCCTTGGCGCAAACGCTTCATGCAAAATATTCCAACGCTATGCTACGATGTTTCGAGCTAAAAAACGAAAAACTCGATAGATTTCAAATTTAAAACTTAAAAGTTCGTCCCCGAGAGTGTTTTTTTTTCGATTCCTTGGCGCAAACGTTTCATGCAAAATATTCCAACGCTATGCTACGATATTGTTTCGGAGCTAAAACGAAAAACTCGATAGATTACAGCCGCTTAAAACTTAAAGTTCGTCCCCGAGAGTGTTTTTTTTTTCGATTCCTTGGCGCAAACGCTTTCATGCAAAATATTCCAACGCTGCATTATTACGATGTTTCGAGCTAAAACGAAAACTCGATAGATTTCAAATGCTTAAAACTTAAAGTTCGTCCCGAGAGTGTTTTTTTTCGATTCCTTGGCGCAAACGTTTCATGCAAAATATTCCAACGCTATGCTATTACGATGTTTCGAGCTAAAACGAAAAACTCGATAGATTTCAAATATTTAAAACTTAAAGTTCGTCCCGAGAGTGTTTTTTTTCGATTCCTTGGCGCAAACGCTTCATGCAAAATATTCCAACGCTTGCGCTACGATGTTTCGAGCTAAAACGAAAAACTCGATAGATTTCAGCGCTTAAAACTTAAAGTTCGTCCCCAAGAGTGTTTTTTTTTCGATTCCTTGGCGCAAACGCTTCATGCAAAATATTCCAACGCTATGCTATTTATGTTTCGAGCTAAACGAAAAAACTCGATAGATTTCAAATGCTTAAAACTTAAAGTTCGTCCCCGAGAGTGTTTTTTTTTCGATTCCTTGGCGCAAACGCTTTCATGCAAAATATTCCAACGCTGCTATTTTTTTGTTTCGGAGCTAAAACGAAAACTCTCGATAGATTACAAAACTGCTTTAAAACTTAAAGTTCGTCCCGAGAGTGTTTTTTTTTCGATTCCTTGGCGCAAACGCTTTCATGCAAAATATTCCAACGCTATGCTACGATGTTTCGAGCTAAAACGAAAAACTCGATAGATTTCAAATATTAAAACTTAAAGTTCGTCCCCGAGAGTGTTTTTTTCGATTCCTTGGCGCAAACGCTTCATGCAAAATATTCCAACGCTATGCTATTTGTTTCGAGCTAAAACGAAAACTCGATAGATTTCAAATGCTTAAAACTTAAAGTTCGTCCCCAAGAGTGTTTTTTTTTTCCTTGGCGCAAACGCTTCATGCAAAATATTCCAACGCTATGCTACGATGTTTCGAGCTAAAACGAAAAACTCGATAGATTTCAAATATTTAAAACTTAAAGTTCGTCCCGAGAGTGTTTTTTTCGATTCCTTGGCGCAAACGCTTTCATGCAAAATATTCCAACTGCATGCTACGATGTTTCGGAGCTAAAACGAAAAACTCGATAGATTTCAAAAGCTTTAAAACTTAAAGTTCGGCCCCGAGAGTGTTTTTTTCGATTCCTTGGCGCAAACGTTTCATGCAAAATATTCCAACGCTATGCTACGATGTTTCGAGCTAAAACGAAAAACTCGGATAGATTACAAATATTAAACTTAAAGTTCGTCCCGAGAGTGTTTTTTTTCGATTCCTTGGCGCAAACGCTTTCATGCAAAATATTCCAACGCTATGCTTACGATGTTTCGGAGCTAAAACGAAAAACTCGATAGATTTCAAAATGCTTAAAACTTAAAGTTCGTCCCGAGAGTGTTTTTTTCGATTCCTTGGCATAAACGCTTTCATGCAAAAAAATATTCCAACGCTATGCTACGACGATGTTTCGAGCTAAAACGAAAAACTCGATAGATTTCAATGCTTTAAAACTTAAAAGTTCGTCCCCGAGAGTGTTTTTTTCGATTCCTTGGCGCAAACGCTTTCATGCAAAATATTCCAAACGCTATGCATTACGATGTTTCGGAGAGAAAAAACGAAAAACTCGATAGATTACAAATATTTAAAACTTAAAGTTCGTCCCCGAGAGTGTTTTTTTCGATTCCTTGGCGCAAACGCTTCATGCAAAATATTCAACGCTATGCTATTTATGTTTCGAGAGCTAAAACGAAAACTCGATAGATTTCAAATTGCTTAAAACTTAAAGTTCGTCCCCGAGAGTGTTTTTTTTTTTGATTCCTTGGCGCAAACGCTTCATGCAAAATATTCCAACGCTATGCTACGATGTTTCGAGAGCTAAAACGAAAAACTCGATAGATTTCAAATGCTTAAAACTTAAAGTTCGTCCCCGAGAGTGTTTTTTCGATTCCTTGGCGCAAACGTTTCATGCAAAATATTCCAACGCTATGCTATTTATGTTTCGAGAGCTAAAACGAAAAACTCGATAGATTTCAGCGCTTAAAACTTAAAGTTCGTCCCCGAGAGTGTTTTTTTTTTCGATTCCTTGGCGCAAACGCTTTCATGCAAAATATTCAAACGCTGCATTACGATGTTTTTCGAGCTAAAACGAAAACTCGAGATAGATTACAAATATTAAAACTTAAAGTTCGTCCCCCGAGAGTGTTTTTTTCGATTCCTTGGCGCAAACGTTTCATGCAAAATATTCCAACGCTATGCTACGATGTTTCGAGAGCTAAAACGAAAAACTCGATAGATTTCAAATATTAAAACTTAAAGTTCGTCCCGAGAGTGTTTTTTTTCGATTCCTTGGCGCAAACGCTTCATGCAAAATATTCCAACGCTGCGCTATTTGTGTTTCGGGAGCTAAAACGAAAAACTCGATAGATTTCAAAAATTAAAACTTAAAGTTCGTCCCCGAGAGTGTTTTTTTTTTCGATTCCTTGGCGCAAACGCTTCATGCAAAATATTCCAACGCTATGCTACGATGTTTCGAGCTAAAACGAAAAACTGATAGATTTCAAATTGCTTAAAACTTAAAGTTCGTCCCGAAAGAGTGTTTTTTCGATTCCTTGGCGCAAACGCTTTCATGCAAAATATTCAAACGCTTGCATTACGATGTTTCGGGAGCTAAAACGAAAAACTCGATAGATTACAAATATTAAAACTTAAAGTTCGTCCCGAGAGTGTTTTTTTTTCCTTCCTTGGCGCAAACGCTTCATGCAAAAAATATTCAAACGCTATGCTATTATATTGTTTCGAGCTAAAACGAAAAACTCGATAGATTTCAAATTTAAAACTTAAAGTTCGTCCCGAGTGTTTTTTTTTCGATTCCTTGGCGCAAACGCTTCATGCAAAATATTCCAACGCTATGCTACGATGTTTCGAGAGCTAAAACGAAAAACTCGATAGATTTCAAATATTTAAAACTTAAAGTTCGTCCCGAGAGTGTTTTTTTTCGATTCCTTGGCGCAAACGCTTTCATGCAAAATATTCCAACGCTATGCTACGATGTTTTCGAGCTAAAACGAAAAACTCTGATAGATTTCAAATATTTAAAACTTAAAGTTCGTCCCGAGAGTTTTTTTTTTTCGATTCCTTGGCGCAAACGCTTTCATGCAAAATATTCCAACGCTATGCTATTACGATGTTTCGAGCTAAAACGAAAAACTCGATAGATTACAACGCTTAAAACTTAAAGTTCGTCCCCGAGAGTGTTTTTTTTTCGATTCCTTGGCGCAAACGTTTCATGCAAAATATTCCAACGCTATGCTATTTATTGTTTCGAGCTAAAACGAAAAACTCGATAGATTTCAAATTTAAAAAACTTAAAGTTCGTCCCGAGAGTGTTTTTTTTCGATTCCTTGGCGCAAACGTTTCATGCAAAATATTCCAACGCTTGCGCTACGATGTTTTCGGAGCTAAAACGAAAAACTCGATAGATTTCAAAGCTTAAAAACTTAAAGTTCGTCCCGAGAGTGTTTTTTTTCGATTCCTTGGCGCAAACGCTTCATGCAAAATATTCCAACGCTATGCTATACGATTATCGATTTTCGAGAGCTAAAACGAAAAACTCGATAGATTTCAACGCTTAAAACTTAAAGTTTGTCCCGAGTGTTTTTTTTCGATTCCTTGGCGCAAACGCTTCATGCAAAATATTCCAACGTTGCATTACGATGTTTCGAGCTAAAACGAAAACTCGATAGATTACAAAGCTTAAAACTTAAAGTTCGTCCCGAGAGTGTTTTTTTTCGATTCCTTGGCGCAAACGCTTTCATGCAAAATATTCCAACGCTATGCTTTATGATGTTTCGAGAGTAAAACGAAAAACTCGATAGAGATTTCAAATAATTTAAAACTTAAAGTTCGTCCCCGAGTGTTTTTTCGATTCCTTGGCGCAAACGCTTTCATGCAAAATATTCCAACGCTATGCTACGATGTTTCGAGAGCTAAGACGAAAAACTCGATAGATTTCAAATATTTAAAACTTAAAGTTCGTCCCCAGAGTGTTTTTTTTTCGATTCCTTGGCGCAAACGCTTCATGCAAAATATTCCAACGCTATGCTACGATGTTTCGAGCTAAAACGAAAAACTCGATAGATTATTTCAGCTTAAAACTTAAAGTTCGTCCCGAGAGTGTTTTTTTTCGATTCCTTGGCGCAAACGCTTCATGCAAAATATATTCCAACGCTATGCTACGGTTTTTTCGGAGCTAAAACGAAAAACTCGATATAGATTTCAGCGCTTTAAAACTTAAAGTTCGTCCCCGAGAGTGTTTTTTTTCGATTCCTTGGCGCAAACGCTTTCATGCAAAATATTCAAACGCTGCATTACGATGTTTCGGGAGCTAAAACGAAAAACTCGATAGATTACAAAGCGCTTAAAACTTAAAGTTCGTCCCGAGAGTGTTTTTTTTTTCCTCCTTGGCGCAAACGCTTCATGCAAAATATTCCAACGCTATGCTATTTATGTTTCGAGAGCTAAAACGAAAAACTCGATAGATTTCAAAATGCTTAAAACTTAAAGTTCGTCCCCAGAGTGTTTTTTTTTCGATTCCTTGGCGCAAACGCTTCATGCAAAATATTCCAACGCTATGCTACGATGTTTCGAGCTAAACGAAAAACTCGATAGATTTCAGCGCTTAAAACTTAAAGTTCGTCCCGAGAGTGTTTTTTCGATTCCTTGGCGCAAACGTTTCATGCAAAATATTCCAACGCTATGCTACGATGTTTCGAGCTAAAACGAAAAACTCGATAGATTACAAATGCTTAAAACTTAAAGTTCGTCCCCGAGAGTGTTTTTTCGATTCCTTTGCCGCAAACGCTTCATGCAAAATATTCCAACGCTATGCTACGATATGTTTCGAGCTAAAACGAAAAACTCGATATAGATTTCAAAGCGCTTAAAACTTAAAGTTCGTCCCGAGAGTGTTTTTTTCGATTCCTTGGCGCAAACGCTTCATGCAAAATATTCCAACGCTGCATTACGATGTTTCGAGCTAAAACGAAAACCTCGATAGATTACAAATTTTAAAACTTAAAGTTCGTTCACCCCGCTAGAGTGTTTTTTTTCGATTCCTTGGCGCAAACGCGCTTCATGCAAAATATTCCAACGCTATGCTACGATGTTTCGAGCTAAAACGAAAAACTCGATAGATTTCAAATGCTTAAAACTTAAAGTTCGTCCCGAGAGTGTTTTTTTCGATTCCTTGGCGCAAACGCTTCATGCAAAATATTCCAACGCTATGCTACGATGTTTCGGAGCTAAACGAAAAAACTCGATAGATTTCAAATGCTTAAAACTTAAAGTTCGTCCCAAGAGTGTTTTTTTCGATTCCTTGGCGCAAACGCTTCATGCAAAATATTCCAACGCTATGCTACGATGTTTCGAGCTAAAACGAAAAAACCTCGGATAGATTTCAGCGCTTAAAACTTAAAGTTCGTCCCGAGAGTGTTTTTTCGATTCCTTGGCGCAAACGCTTCATGCAAAATATTCCAACGCTTGCATTACGCTGTTTCGAGCTAAAACGAAAAAAAACGGATAGATTACAAAGCTTTAAAACTTAAAGTTCGTCCCCGAGAGTGTTTTTTCGATTCCTTCCTGGCGCAAACGTTTCATGCAAAATATTCCAACGCTATGCTACGATGTTTCGAGCTAAAACGAAAAACTCGGATAGATTACAAATGCTTAAAACTTAAAGTTCGTCCCGAGAGTGTGTTTTTTTTCGATTCCTTGGCGCAAACGTTTCATGCAAAATATTCCAACCTTATGCTTACGATGTTTCGAGAGCTAAAACGAAAAACTCGATAGATTAGATTTCAAAGCTTTTAAAACTTAAAGTTCGTCCCAAGAGTGTTTTTTTTTCGATTCCTTGGCAAAACGCTTTCATGCAAAATATTCCAACGCTATGCTATTTATTGATTCGAGCTAAAACGAAAAACTCGATAGATTTCAAATATTTAAAACTTAAAGTTCGTCCCCGAGAGTGTTTTTTTTCGATTCCTTGGCGCAAACGCTTTCATGCAAAATATTCAAACGCTATGCATTACGATGTTTCGAGAGAGAAAACGAAAAACTCGATAGATTACAACGCTTAAAACTTAAAGTTCGTCCCGAGAGTGTTTTTTCGATTCCTTGGCGCAAACGCTTCATGCAAAAAATATTCCAACGCTATGCTATTTATGTTTCGAGAGCTAAAACGAAAAACTCTGATAGATTTCACGGCTTAAAACTTAAAGTTCGTCCCCGAGTGTTTTTTTCGATTCCTTGGCGCAAACGCTTCATGCAAAATATTCCAACGCTATGCTACGATGTTTCGAGAGCTAAAACGAAAAACTCGATAGATTTCAAATATTAAAACTTAAAGTTCGTCCCGAGAGTGTTTTTTTCGATTCCTTGGCGCAAACGCTTTCATGCAAAATATTCCAACGCTATGCTACGATGTTTCGAGAGCTAAAACGAAAAACTCGGATAGATTACAGCGCTAAAACTTAAAGTTCGCCCCGAGAGTGTTTTTTTTTTTTCGATTCCTTGGCGCAAACGCTTTCATGCAAAATATTCAAACGCTGCATTACGATGTTTCGAGCTAAAACGAAAAACTCGATATAGATTTCAACGCTTAAAACTTAAAGTTCGTCCCGAGAGTGTTTTTTTCGATTCCTTGGCGCAAACGTTTCATGCAAAATATTCCAACGCTATGCTTTACGATGTTTCGAGCTAAAACGAAAAAACTCGATAGATTTCAAATATTAAAACTTAAAGTTCGTCCCGAGAGTGTTTTTTTTCGATTCCTTGGCGCAAACGTTTCATGCAAAATATTCCAACGCTGCGTTACGATGTTTCGAGCTAAGACGAAAACTCTCGATAGATTTTTCAAATTTAAAACTTAAAGTTCGTCCCAAGAGTGTTTTTTTTCGATTCCTTGGCGCAAACGTTTCATGCAAATATTCCAACGCTATGCTACGATGTTTCGAGAGCTAAAACGAAAAACTCGATAGATTTCAAATTTTAAAACTTAAAGTTCGTCCCCGAGAGTGTTTTTTTTTTTCGATTCCTTGGCGCAAACGCTTCATGCAAAATATTCAAACGCTTGCATTATGATGTTTCGAGAGAAAACGAAAAACTCGATAGAGATTACAAAACGCTTATTTAAAACTTAAAGTTCGTCCCGAGAGTGTTTTTTTTCGATTCCTTGGCGCAAACGCTTCATGCAAAATATTCCAACGCTATGCTATTACGATGTTTTCGAGAGCTAAAACGAAAAACTCGATAGATTTCAAAGCTTAAAACTTAAAGTTCGTCCCGAGTGTTTTTTTTCGATTCCTTGGCGCAAACGCTTCATGCAAAATATTCCAACGCTATGCTACGATATTGTTTCGAGCTAGCTAAAACGAAAAACTCGATAGATTTCAAACTTTAAAACTTAAAAGTTCGTCCCAAGAGTGTTTTTTTCGATTCCTTGGCGCAAACGCTTTCATGCAAAATATTCCAACGCTATGCTACGATGTTTCGAGCTAAGACGAAAAAAAACTCGATATAGATTACAAAACGCTTAAACTTAAAGTTCGTCCCGAGAGTGTTTTTTTTCGATTCTTTGGCGCAAAACGCTTCATGCAAAATATTCCAACGCTATGCTACGATGTTTCGAGCTAAGACGAAAAACTCGATATAGATTTCAAGTGTTTAAAACTTAAAGTTCGTCCCGAGTGTTTTTTTTTTCGATTCCTTGGCGCAAACGCTTCATGCAAAATATTCAAACGCTGCATTACGATGTTTCGGAGCTAAAACGAAAAACTCGATATAGATTACAAATGCTTAAAACTTAAAGTTCGTCCCGAGAGTGTTTTTTTCGATTCCTTGGCGCAAACGTTTCATGCAAAATATTCCAACGCTATGCTACGATGTTTTTTTCGAGAGCTAAAACGAAAACTCGATAGATTTCAGCCGCTTTAAAACTTAAAGTTCGTCCCGAGAGTGTTTTTTTCGATTCCTTGGCGCAAACGTTTCATGCAAAATATTCCAACGCTGCGTGCTACGATGTTTCGAGCTAAAACGAAAAACTCGATAGATTTCAAAGCGCTTAAAACTTAAAGTTCGTCCCCAAGAGTGTTTTTTTTCGATTCCTTGGCACAAACGTTTCATGCAAAATATTCCAACGCTATGCTTTATTGTTTCGAGCTAAAACGAAAAACTCGATAGATTACAAATTTAAAACTTAAAGTTCGTCCCCGAGAAGAGTGTTTTTTTTTTCGATTCCTTGCAAAACGCTTCATGCAAAATATTCCAACGCTATGCTACGATGTTTCGAGCTAAAACGAAAAACTCGATAGATTTCAAAGCGCTTAAAACTTAAAGTTCGTCCCGAAGAGTGTTTTTTCGATTCCTTGGCGCGCACGCTTCATGCAAAATATTCCAACGCTTGCATTACGATGTTTCGGAGCTAAAACGAAAAACTCGATAGATTACAAATGCTTAAAACTTAAAGTTCGTCCCGAGAGTGTTTTTTTTCGATTCCTTGGCGCAAACGTTTCATGAAAAATATTCCAACGCTATGCTACGATGTTTCGAGAGCTAAAACGAAAAACTCGATAGATTTCAAAGGCTTTAAAACTTAAAGTTCGTCCCGAGAGTGTTTTTTTTCGATTCCTTGGCGCAAACGCTTCATGCAAAATATTCCAACGCTATGCTACGATGTTTCGGAGCTAAAACGAAAAACTCGATAGATTTCAAATATTTAAAACTTAAAGTTCGTCCCAAGAGTGTTTT